>JAFISB010000061.1:0-187727 GCA_022560015.1 Diplodia mutila | reverse complement strand
GCGCGACGCCGGCCTCGCGCTCGAGTCCGCCGCCGACCTGGCCGCCGTCCGCCCCGCCGACGCCGTCCCCTGGTACCAGCCGCTCGGCGGCGAGTGGCGCGGCGCGGCCGGCGCGGACTGGCGCAAGGCGCTGCGCGTGAGTCGCGCGGGGAGGGCCTGCACGACTTGGCTGCTGTGGGCGCTGGAGATGGCGTGGGTCGTGCCCGCGGGCACCGCGCGCACGGCCGAGGAGCTGGCGCTGAGCGCGGAGGCGCTGGTCGAGGCGGGGAGGCTGGGCATCTTCACGCCTATGTATTTCATGGTGGGGATGAAGCCGTTGGAGGGGGATGAAGGCGCTGGTCGGGGATCGGGGCGCGATGGAGAGGCTTAGTTCGGGCTGTTGTTGGGCTTGGGGCGGCGGGGTGTTGGGTCCGATTCGTTCGAGCCGCCTGCTGCCGTTCCTGTACTCTCGGTCTTTGAGTCACGGATAGCTCGTCTTTGATCTTGTTGAATGGATCGAGTAAACATCCCGAGCTCGAGCGCTTGTGATCCGCTTGATTGATTACTTGTCACGCCGCTCGAACCACCCGGCTTCTTTGACATGCAATGCGATTGAAAGCTACGTAGTGGGAAGCGCGAGTCATAGGGGAAGCAAAAAACTTGCGATTTACGACGCGGATAGCAAGGCATTATGTAGACAAGGTATTGTAAGTCAATATAAGGTACTGCAAGTTTAACACTACGCTAAGGATTACCGGCTTCTATCTATAAAAACAATATCGTAAGAGGGGTATATTACATAGCACGAGGATAAGCATAAAGCGGCGTAGTAGAATCTATACGGTAACCGGATTATCTTAGGCCGATTCGAGTTACTAACTAAACTTAATCTAGTGGGCCAATTACCGATAATCAGTGTACCAGATGGGGGTGGTAGGCAACGGGGTGGGACACCTTGCGGTCTGAACGCGGCGATTGTGGTGGAGCTGAGAGATGTCTATCGACGATCGGCAACGGGTTTTGGGGGCGGAGCGTCCAAAATTAATTGAGTCGCTGGTGATGGTCACGCAAAGCCTTTAAAAGGGCTTAGTGGCTCTGATAGTCGGCTGGGCACCTTCCAATTGCATTCCGTGGCCCATGCATGTCACAGCGGGTTCCAAATAACCGAGCCCATCCGCGCCCGACTACTGCACTATACTTACGTGGAGAGTCGAATTCATTATCTGGAGACAGATGTGAGTCTTGAATGCGAACAAATCCATCCAGGTTGGATTCGACTACCTCCTTGGTGGGACGTAGAAGGCTCGATTCTTCTGCCGCCTGCCGTGCATGTAGTGTTGACCGATCTGCAGCCCAGACGAGATAATCATGGCATAGCCATGTTCCGGGCATAGCGCTGTACAATGTATCCCCACACGCGGGTAACGTCTTGCAGCATTAAAAAGTCGGCCCCCACGTATTTCAATTAGCACAACCCTTGCGCACTATTTTTGTAAAGCTTTGATGGAGAAGTATTTCACATAAACGACTTGCTTGCCGTGTTTGCAATCTCCCAAGCTCGCACTGCAAACTTCCACCACAATGGCTTCGTTGGCTTCCTTGTCGTCGACCACTCAAGACACGCCGAGCTACTACGGCATTTACACTGGCTTGTGGACCAATTGGTCTCGCGGAGCCGTGCTTGGATCCACCATCACTCTATCACGGAGAGATGGCGCTCTCCTCATCGCCTTCACTGCGTTCTTCATCACCATCGTCAGCACGGCCTTCTGGCGAATAAGCTGCTTTGCTTTCCACACCCTGTTCTCGACTGCAGACGCCCGCGATGGACTGCACCATCAACGACAGGCTCTGCTTCGCAACTCGGCCAATGGCGCCAGCGGCCTGTGCAGCCTCCTTCTGGTTCTTTGGTCGTGGAGAAGCGGGCGGAACGAGGCCAAACACGCATACTCGCGGCTTCTTCCCCTCATCGCATTCACGACCATAACCATGATCGCCTTCGCAATCGCCTCGGGTTTCTCTTCCACCATCTCGAGCGGCATGGGCAACGAGGTCCTCATCTCCAGCGCGCGCTGCGGGATGTCGAATTCCGACGACAACAACACCTTCTTCAACATCATGAACTCGTACATCGCCCAGGGCGCCGCCACCAGCTTCATCTACGCCCAGCAGTGCTACTCCAACACGTCGAACCCGCAGAGCTGCGGGACGTACGTCAAGCAGCGGCTGCCGGCGACGGTCGAGCGCAACGCCGGCTGCCCCTTCAGCGAGGAGATGTGCTACACGCAGGACGGCAACATCCGGATCGACTCGGGGCTGATCGACTCCAACGACGACCTCGGCATCAACACGCCGCCCAGCTTGAGGTTCCAGTTCCGGCAGACCCTCGAATGCGCGCCGTTGAACACGACCGAGTACCAGGTCCAGCACAACTACACCGGCGGCGGCACGTCAGAGCTGTTCCGGCAGTACTGGCTCGGCCCCGCCAACGGCTCCGACTACATCTACGAGCACAAGGAGCTGCTCCTCGACTCCATCAACCGCACGGCGGAGCAGTACGAACTCAGGTGAGCGAGACCCAGCGGACCCTCACGCACAAGACACATCATCCGGACAAGACCTTCCCAACCGCCCGCCCACCCATCCCGCCGCGACACCGCAGCGAACCGACCCCGTACCCCACCGCACTCCCAAATCCCCACTAACACCCCCCCGCCACAGCTCCACCAGCGCCTACTCGATGAACTCCTCCTTCGACATCCCCTGGACCATGTTCTACCCCATCGCGCCCCTCCGCGCGCCCTCGGCCGACGTCTCCCTCTACTTCCTCGCCGCCAACGCCATCCGCTTCGCCCAGCCAACGTCGGACCCGTGGTACGCCGCGCACCGCGCGGGCGGCGACGCGGGGCAATGGTCCAGCTCCTACGCGCTCTCGCGCGTCTACCTGCAGGACGCGCCGGCGTCCGTCCTCGGCTGCGCGACGCGCAACCAGTGGTGCAACCCGAACCTGCCGGCGGGCTCGCGCTGCACGCCGCTCGGCTCGACCATCGACGCGGTGCTGGCGTACCCGGCGATCCTGCGCAACGAGGAGGAGGAGGCGTTTTTCCGGTGGGTGCGCCGCGTCAAGGACAGCGGGTGGAGCAGCCCGTACGACCTCGTCAGCGTGCTGGGCGTGTCGGCGCTGAACGCGCGGCAGAAGATGCGGTGGGGGCTGCAGGGCCCGCTGCCCGACGACCAGTGGCAGGGCGAGGTCGAGGGCTGGTTCGACATGGCCCTCGCCGGCCTGCAGCTGTCGTACCGGGAGGCCGCGACGGGGCCGGCGGACCCGGGGATACCCATGGACGGGGCGACGGTGGGGGATCCGCACTGCGGGACGCAGAAGATGAGGAGCACGGCGTATGTCAACGTCTCGACGCTGGGGCTGCTGGTGATTTTCCTCGTCGGCGGCGCCGTCGTGCTGCTGTCGTATGTCGTCGAGCCGCTTGCTGCGTGCGTCGGGTCCCGCCGCCACCGCCGCGGTCGTGGCGGTCGTGACCATCACCACGACTACTCCCGCCTCGAGTGGACCACCAACGACGTCCTGCAGATGCAGCGCCTCGCGCACGAGGAGCTGGGGTTGGGCGCGTGGCGCAACTGCGACGGCGCGGTGCCGACGACGGAGAAGGCGGGCGAGTTGCTGGGGGTGTTGGATATCGCCGATCCGCGGCATCCGCGGTTGAAGAGGCCGGCGGCGGCGGAGGAGGAGTCGACCGTGTTTGAGGAGGTGTCGCCGGAGGAGGCGGCGGTGGCGGCCGCGAGGGAGAGGGAGAGGGAGGAGGGCGAGAAGAGGGCTGGGGAGGAGAGGGAGGTGGAGGTGTCGCCGACGGTGTCGGGGACGTTGACGGATGGTGGGGAGGAGAGGTGGCCGGAGCGGGAGGAACAAGAGCGGGATCGGCAGAGGCGGGGGAGCGTTTGATGCGGTGGCGGTTTCCCAGCGTGGGTTTTGGGTTTGAGTGGATGCGCGGGGCTATGACTTATGAGTGCACGATCTCTTTTGCTGTTGTCAGTTTGGGCCGAGTTGCGGCCTTGGGGAGGGGTTTAAATACCTGCTTTCACACTTTTCGAGATATCCAACTTTCGTTTCGCATGACAAGCTTTCATTACCCGTCTTGGTATCCTACCGCTGATTAACAATATTTCCAACCCATCAAACCCGACAGCGCCGACGGAAACGTCCAACAAAAGCCCCGCCCTCCGCAACCCTCACTACCGCTCGCTCTTCTCATCCATCAGCACCAGCAGCCCTTCCCCACCATCGCAGCCTCCCCTCCCCTCCTCTTCATACAACCCACACCCACGGTATCCCTCCCGCCGATACCTCCGTACCCGCGCCCACGTCCCCGCAACCACATATCCAACCACCACCAGCAGCACCACCGCATCCAACAGCACCCCCACCCCCTCGCATCCCTTCCACCCAGACCGTCGCTGTCCTGCTCCATCCTCCCCCTCCGGCGGTGACGACAAGAACAATTCCCCGAGGTCCCCCGCCGCCGGTGCCCTCCAACCACCACCACCCCCCAACGCCCTCCGTCGCTCCACCAACCGCACCTCTTCTATCCGCCCCTCATCCCGCGCGACGTCGACCTGCACCACATGCTGCGCCGGATCGTCCAGCAGAACGACGTGCGGACGTGCCACTGTTTCCCTGACACAGCCGCCATCTTGGTCAAGCAGAAGGAGGCGCGCGACGAGCGTGCCGCGGAGAGCGCGGGAGAAGGAGCAGTGCGGGTTGATGGCGGCGACGATGTCGAAGGTGAGGGTGAGAGCGGGGGCGGCGGCGGTGGCGGTGTCGCTGGTGTTGCTGTTGAGATTGAGGCTATGGTTGTTTGAGGAGGGGAGTGGCGGCGAGAGCGTGGGGTACACGGCGAGGTTGTATAGGTCATGCTGCGGGAGCGGGCGCAGGTGGTTGGAGAGGGTCCATAGGTCGGAAGCGTTGAGGTTGGTGTTGCCGGAGATTTGGCGGGCGGGGATGAGGAGCGGTGGCGCTGGGGTCGTCGTCGTGTGAGGGGGGAAGGCGTGCTGGTTCAGGGCGAAGGACGAGGCGGTGGCGTCGGTGGAGATGTCGAAGTCGAAGCGCAGGAGGAAGAAAGGCTGTTGTTGTTGTTGTGCATGGCGGTCGTCGGAGATGGGCGAGGAGGTCGCGTGCGCGGCGGGGAAGGAGCGGTCCGAAATCGGAAGGAGGACGACGATGGCAGGCTCGTCGGGAGACCAGTGGATGAAGTTGTCGGCGAGCAGGGTTCGAGAGAAGCTGTCGAGCAAAGTCCGAGCTTCTTGTCGTAGTGGTTCGTCGACGACGGGGCTGTCGGCGACGTCTCGCAGGGCCATGCTGACTTGGCTTTTGCGGATCGCCGCACCTGGCACGTGCGACATTTTTTGCAGGTGCTTCAGGCATCGCCGGATGTTCGAGAGCGCCGCTCTGTCGAATCTGTGCTGGGTGTTGAGGCCGACGAGGTCCCGTGAGAGGCGGCGGCTTATGTCCGAAAGCTGGTCGAGGGCCTCGGCTTCCGCCGCCGGGTCTGGAGTGGGATTTGAGGATATGAGTGCCATTCTCGCCGCGAAAACTGGTACGAGACGGGAAAGAATGCGAGCAACGGGAAAGCAAAAGAAGAAATGAAAGCTCAGGGGCGCCGGGGGACAGTTATAGACCGACCATGTTGGTGGGGTTGTTTGACGTCCGGAAGGAAGCGGCTTGGCGGGGGCCGAGTAGTGCGGTAGAGCAGGGGCAATAGACGAAAAAGGAGAGAAGGATCCGGGCCTTGACTCTTTAACGAATGCCGCCGCGCCCGGGTGTTCCTTCTGCTTTTTCCTGCGATACGCGTCGTGGTCAGCTTCCATCAGTGTGTCTCGCCGTCTGTTCTCTTGTCTCGCCCAGCATTGTCTTGTGATCTGCAACATCCTGGTCGCTGAAACTTTGTTCTCTACGAATACTTGCCGAAATGAGAAATGCACCAACTTCGAAGCCATCTGGAGAGCCCGTTGAAACCCAGCTTGCACTTTTACGCGAGCAATGGCCGAGATGGCCAACGCCCCGGTCGGCCTAATATCATGCAAGGGGCGGACCAACTGCGACAAAGTGGGACCACGGATTCCGGACGTAGCACCGAAGGAACTCAGAGGTCCTGATTGACTTCCCCGCATGACCCGCAAATACGACCCTGACCCTGCCGAAGCGCTAGCTCCATCAAGTAATCCCACAATACTCAACGGCGCGCTAACGCCTCAATAACCACTCCACCCCTTGGTTGAATCTCTACAGATGTCCATCACTGGAACAATGGGATGTCAAGCAGGGCAGCAATATAAAGGCACCGACACTCGTAAAGTCATCTCCTGCCACACCTGATCATCAGTCACTCGTTTAATCATGTACAAAAAGCCACTCGCTCTTCTAACCCCATTCCTCTTCATCCTCAATGCAGCCGCCGCCGCCGCCGCTCACCAACAAAATGTCCCTCCTCCACCACCCACCGGCTCCGTAAACCACCACCTCGCAGCCACCGACCCTCCCAACGAGCCCACCACACTTCCACCATCACCACCACCCACCGCCCATCAGACCTCCCTTTTCGACACCACTCACCAAGCCAACACAACCGCATCCAACACAACCCACCCACACCCCCAACCAACAAACACAACCACCACGACAACCACGACCCTCACCCTCCCCCCGACCTCCACCTCCCTCACCACCAACCCCAACCCCCCAGCAACCCCAGCCCCCCCACCGCCCCCCCTCTTCCACGACAACCCCCCCACCGCCGCTCCCCCCCGCTGCCTCGACCGCCCCACCCGCCACGACCTCTTCTTCACCCACCCGGACCTGCCCCGCCTGACCTTCCACATCCGCACCCCGTGGACGGTCGCGTACACCAAGCAACTCGCGCGCAACCTGCGGCGACGGGGGTACGCGACGGTGGGGGACGAGGCGGTGGGGACGTGCGGGTGGCACGTTTTGCTGGACGAGGTGGGGGCGTTGGCGGTTGTGCGGGGGAGGGTGTTTGCGCGGTGGGGCGGGGAGGGGGAGGGGGAGGGGGAGGGGAACCGTGACGACGGGGAGGGGGGTGAGAGGGAGGGGGAGAAGGGGGGTGGGTACGAGGCTGACGAGAGGGGAGGCGGAGGCGGAGGGGGGAGAGGGTCTGGGGGAACGGGAGTGTTGAGAGAGCAGGAGGGGGATGGGAACGACGACTGGTGGGAGGATGGGGCGAGGTCGGCGGGGGGAGGTGGTGGCGCGGCGGCGGGGGCGCTGGCGGGGACGAAGGCGGAGATACGGGGGGTGCTGGAAGAGACGTATCCGTGGGCCGAGGTGTTGATGATTCTGGTCTTTACCCTGTGGCCGGTGTACATGATGGTGGCGTTGGGCGCGTTGGCGGTGGTGAGCTCGCTGTGCTGCGGGAGGAAGTTATAGAGCACGATGCATTCGAGAACGCGAAAAAAAAAAGAAGAAGGAAGGAAGGAAGGAAGCAGTAGGAGCGAAAAAGAGAGTCGACGCACCGGATGATGGAGGGGAGGGGCCCATGAAGCTGAGAGCCGTAATGAATGAATGGAGGAGGCAATAGAATAGACGAAAAATGTTCTGATCAAGTGTCTTAAAGTCGGGTATTTGCATTCATCCATACGCATAGCTATCTACCTACAGATCATCTCAAAACTTCGCAACATACCCCATTCACGCCTCCCTCCCAGAAACCCCACCCCCATCCACCCTCCCAAACCAAAACACCACAAACCCCGCACAGACCGCCATCCCATGCTCCAACCACGCCTCCTCCCCCCTCCTCGCCAAGCCCGCCAACTCCCTCAGCTCCCCCGTCAACGCCGTCTCCGCCTCGGGCGCCACGCTCGCCATCCACAGCAGAAACGCCTCCAGCTCCCCCAGCAACAGCAACGATCCGCCATCACCCCCGTCCCCACCGCCGCCGCCGTCAGCATCGCAACCCCCACCCCTCCCCCTCGCATACCCCTCCCACAACACCCGCGCCGAACACCGCGCCCTCACGCGATAAAACGCCTCCCTGTCCCCCTCGCGCGCGGCCCGACCCAGTTCGCACAGGTACGGACGCGTCAGCCCGGCGGTCGTGTCGATGATGTGGCGCCCGCGGCGGCGCTCGGCGGCGGCGGCGCTCCTCGGCGTTAGCGTCCACGCCCATTTGAACCAGTCGACTGTTTGGCGGAGGAGGGTGGACTGTGGTTTGGGGAGGGCGGAGGCGAGGGCGGTGAGGGTGGAGGGGGGGTTGGTGGTGGAGGATGAGGAGGAGGAGGAGGTGATGGTGAGGGGGAGGGGTTGGGGGGAGGGGAAGGAGGATGGTGGTGTGGTGGTGGTGGTGGTGGGTGGGGTTTGGTGGCGGGTGCGGCGGGATGAGGAGGGGTTCGTGGTTGTTGTGGCGGCGGCGGCGGTGGCGTCGTCGTTGAAGCGGACTTGTTTGGAGGGGCGGCGGGCTGGATGGATGGTGTGGTTCGTTAGTCGGTGTGGATTGGATTGGCGGGGCGGGTAAGTTACTTGCCTTTGCTTTCGGTCTTCGACTTGATATGAGGCCTTTGGGTTTTGCTATCCCGTGCGGAGGCGGTGCTTGTCTCCAAATAATCGTCACCCAGCTCGTCATCAGAGGGAGGCTTGCTCCGTTTGTATGACGGAGGGTTGTATGACGGAGGGTTGTATGACGGAGGGGCAGTCTGATCCGCATGCTCGGCCGTTGCTTGATCGTTGGTTACAGTGTTGAGAGGTTTCAGATCAAGCGGAACGGGTAGAGCATGACGGCCCTCAGACGGTAAGGTGGGAGGAGCACTTGACTGCCGTATCCTTTCCGGATCAGCACCAGCTGGAGATATGCTGAGAGACTTCGCCGTCCTAGCGAGAGGACGAGCCGTAGGAGCGCTCGCAGCTGGCGGCGGAGGAGAGCCGGCCTCTTGGTACGTAGGCGGGATGCTACCTTGCCGTTCCTCTGCTCGATACTCGTTCAGCTGGGCAGCTTTCGGCAGGTTGTCTTTCTCCACCGATTCGACCACAGCTTCCTCTTTCACCTCAGCAGCTGTAGCTTGCTTCTCGCTGGGCGATTTAGCTGAAGTGGACTTTGTCGGCTCACCCGATTCCTTGGCAGATGAGACCGACTCCTGCGCAAAGGACGATTCGGTCGGCTTGTCCGCACCAGAAGGACCTGCCACCTCTCCTTGCCCCGAAGCAAAAACGAAGTTCCCCCATGCATTCACTTCACCACCTTTACCGTGATAAAGGGTGTGAAGCTCACGGGGCCGTGACTGCAAATCCCCGTGCTGCACCATCCAACAGAGCGATTGGATATGGCTAATGGACAGGGAGCTCTGGGGCACGTAGGCACTGAACTTGGTGGCCACCGAGAGCGACTTCAACGCGAGCAGTACCTCCTGGTTGACGGCGGAGGGCTCGAAGGGGGACTCCTCAGCTTTCGGCATGACCACGACACCGGGCTTTTTGAGATTGAAGCGCAGGCGAATGAGCTCATCGTCTGACTGGCAGATGTTGCTGCCTTTGAAGGCGAATTGGACCGGTGGTGGCACGTTCGGCTGCTGGGAAAAAGAGAGACCCTGATCTTCGCCATCCACACTGAACATGTCCGGCTCGACGATGAAGTATACGTAGAACTTGGTCGGTCTCTTCGTGGTTTGTGACTTCACGCGGATGGGGAGGCGGAACCAACACAGAGCCTCGCGCTTCGATTCCGAGATGTCAAGACCAAGGTTGAGGGTAAGATGCGACCTCCAATTGGGAGGGGAAGAGAAGCCCAGATATCTGAGCCGTCGTGCCTTAGTGTCATACCATTGGGTCACAACAGGCTCGCTGACGAGCCAGTTCTCGTCAAGATCGTGATCAGTCATGGTGAAGAATCAGTCGAACCCGTCAATTCTATGTATTTATATAAGTCAGCCGGTATACTGTAGCGAAGAACCCGGCCAACAAAAACTGAGATACCACACCCGTACATCAGCGGTGCAGTACCCCCATCTGCCCAAGTCTTCCAACAGACACTGTCCCGACAAGTCCCACTCCAAACGGATCTGAGGACGAGGCGACTCTGGAAGTAGTTAAACGTGCACAAGAGTCTAGCCTCACCGGCCGGGCAGCTCATTGGAATGGTGCAGGAACAACCAGCCTCCGCTCCGCATGCGCTTCAAGGAGCAGTCCAAGAGTTCAACCGAGAAACTCAGTAAGACAACTCGAGCAATGCCAGCCTTGGTACCATGCAGAACGATGGGGGTTGTATCGCTGGACCCCAGGTCTGCTGAGATTGCTCTCATCGAAGACCTAACTCCTTTGATGCGACCAGATAGAAAGGGAGATGTCTTGGCAATTCAACCAGGATCCAGAGCCACAACGACTCCGAGTCTGCAACTCGACAAGCCAAACTCATACATATTACACGAAGAGACGGGTCAACTAACCAGCTAAGGCGGTGACCCCGGGGGAGAGCTCGACAAGTTCCCAGCCAGGTCAAAACCTGTACGAGTCGCTGGATGAGCTTCCAACCAAGGCCAAAGCCTCAGAGACACAGCTCCAGAATAGCCAACCAGGCCCTGTCGCCCAGGAGACGGTTCGGTGACACTCCAACCAAGGTCAAAACCTTAGTGGAGAATCGGTGAATGTCCAGCTGAAGACACAAGCCCAGATAGCCGTCCAGAAACTGCCTGTCCAGGGGGCTGCTGTCAGTTGGGGGTATAGATATAAATAAAACCAACGGCCAGGCAGCCGATGTCGGTCGTTCTGAGACGAGGCAGACGGTGCGAGTACGAGCCGAAGCAAGCCCAGCGACGCGCGATAAAACGCAGGCAAGGAGAGCGATGGAAGTATTCGATGCCGGCGTGAACGGGAGAGATGAGCGACGACGAGGTGTGATGGCGGAGACGGCAGCGGGGGCGCAGGCGACGGGTAACGAAGGCGACGCGACGGCGACACGACGGCGAAGGGTACCGTAGCGGGGTAGGTAGGGAAGCTGAGGCCGTCAGACACAAGCACCGGTCATGAACACGGCCAAGAGAGAGGCAGATGGATGCGATGACGTCGGAGTCGATGAAAGATGCGACCGGCGCGGTGTGGAGGGAGAGGGAAGAGGAGGACGAGCAAACGGAAGCGGGCGTGGCTGGGTACCCGCTAGCTCACGTGCGTGGTCTGTGCGCGCGGACGCGACTTTCGCCGGCCGAGGGCCCGTGCCCAGCGCAGCGCAAAACCGGCCAAATTCGCCGAATACGGACTTAAAAGCCGGCTAATTATCTCTCCTTCCTCGCTTGAACTTGCCTGCTTGCCCGCTCTCTTCTGTCCGTCAGGTCCGGACTTCAGCACAACAGGCTAGTCTTTGCAGAGTAGTAGTTGCACCACAACAACCTCTTGCCACTACTCGAACCAAGCCGTGGGTCGTCCATGATTTAGCGCTGATGTTTTGCACTGCCTTAAGGATGCCGCGGGCTCCGACGGTGTTTTGCGTGCTCTGCCGCCGCACCGGGCCCGCGGACTCCGACGCCTGGAAATTACTGCATGAGGAAACAAGGCTGCGGACAGACCTATAGTCATGTAGATTTGGAGTCGAGTATAAGATAGAATTGCCTATCCATTCCATCTCCATCATTCAGCAAGATACTCAGCATCATTCCGTTTACAATGACCGAAGCCTCGGTACTCCAAACTCTCTTCGCTTCCAACGTTCGGCTGCTTGCAGCAGGACTGTTCCTGGTACACACCCTGAATCTTAGTGACACCTTTTCAACCCATAAAACTGATCCTTTCAAGACCGTTGTAGGCATCGCAGCCCACCTGATCTACAACCTCTACTTCCATCCGCTAGCCAAGTTCCCCGGCCCCCGCTCAGCTGCGGCCACCTCGTTGGTCTACTGGTCCCACTGGACCAGCGGGAATCTCTTGCAGTACCTCGAATCCGTCCACAGCCAGTACGGCGAAACCGTCCGCATAGCCCCCGACCGTCTCAGTTTCACCAATCCGCAAGCCTGGAAGGACATCTACGGCCACAGGTTGGCCAACCGCAACCCCAACCCCAAGGATCCCGTCTTTTACGCCCCGGAAACCAATGGCGTCCATTCTCTGCTCACCACGCCCGATGACTCGGAGCACGCCCGCGTGCGTCGCATCTTCAGCCGGGCCTTTTCCGACAAGGCCCTGCGAGATCAGGAGAATCTGATCAGCACCCACGCCGAAAAGCTGATGCGCAACATGCACAACGCCAAGGACGGAATGTTCGACGCGGTCAAGTTCTACAACTGCACCACCTTCGACGTCATGGCTGACCTGACCTTCGGCGAGCCGCTGGGCCTTCTGGACAATTCCGAGTACAACCACTGGCTGTCCAGCATAGTCGGATCCCTGAAAAACGCCGCCTACTCCGTCGTGCTGGATGAGTTTCCGCTGGTGAAGAGGGTAGCGCAACTGTTCATTCCCAAATCATTGGCCGACGCGGAGAAGGAATCTTTCGAGTACTCGGCGCAGCGCGTGGCCAAGCGGCTGGAGAAGGGCGCCGTCACGGAGCGAGCAGACATCTGGAGCCTGGTTCTCGGAAAAGAGGACAGCAAGAGCTTGAGCGTCGATGAGATGAACTCCACCTCCTCGTTGTTCATGGTTGCTGGTTCCGAGACCACGGCGACGCTGCTGTCCGGGCTCACGTACCATCTGCTGATGAATCCCGACAAGATGCGCAAGCTCGTGGAGGAGATCCGGGGCGGGATTCCGAACGAGGAAGACCTGACGATCGACAACCTCCGGCAACTGAAGTACCTGCAGGCCTGCTTCGAGGAAGGCTTGAGGGGTGAGTCGTTCCCCACCAATTCACTTGCACCGGTTCGCTGATCGCTGATAATCTGGATAGTCTACCCTCCGGTGCCGTCTGGAATGCCGCGTGTCACGCCGAAGGGCGGGAACACCGTCCTCGGCCACTACGTACCTGAGAATGTAAGCCAACTCGAAATCATACCAATCATGGTGCATCGAACTGACAGATTCTTCTTCCGCGCAGACTCGCATGATTATTCCTCAACTCGCCTCGTACCTTTCCCCCTACAATTTCACCAATCCGCTGTCATTCGTTCCCGAACGCTGGCTTCCTGACGAGCCGGGCTATGACGAGTATGCGAACGACAAGAAAGAGACATGTCAGCCCTTTTCCTACGGCCCAAGGAACTGCATCGGCAAGAAGTGAGCACGCACCGGCACCCCTGTCCTACCGACAATGGAAGATGCATGCTGACAGACTATCCACAGCCTCGCATACCACGAGATGCGCCTGATCCTGGCCAAGACGCTTTGGAACTTCGACCTCGAGCTGTGCGCGGAGAGTCGCGGTACGTGGACGCAGCAGAAGATGTGGTGGGGTCTCTGGGAGAAGAATCCGCTCATGGTGCGCGCAACGCCGGTGAAACGTTGAGCGCACCCTTGAAGTGTGCAAGATTGACGGCGTCCTTTCAACCATGAGTCTTGTCCATGTTTCACACTCGGAGTTTGCCCCGGTAGACTTATCTTTCGCCGGCGTGGGTTGGATTTTGCTACATGATTGTCTGTCGTACGTGCGGCATTTCACTGGCGTTTGGTGGATTTGGAAGGTTGATTCGCAACAGCAACAGCTGCGGCTCGGACCACGTCTCCTAGATATACGAAGCATTGATTCCATGACGCAATGAGTCAAGAAGCGTTCACGCCCGCTCAGACGACCTTGCTCACGACAGAAAATCCTTCGCCTTGCAATACGCAGACATCTCCTGACAAGCCCTCCGATAAGGAACACAGGCCCCCACGGCCCGAACTGATGTCGAATGTCAACGGCCGTGCGAGAGCGGGCCGAAGGGCATCACGGTGGGTCGCCGACCGCGGAGCGCCGGCAACGACATCGCAGCGTGGGGGCCGTGCGTGGTGTCTCCTGGGGAGCTCAACCTGCCTCTTCGGGAAGCCAACAGCACGTATAACTACCAAACGGGACGTATTCGGCGAGGGGATGGCGAGGTGCTGCGGCTGGGAGAAATTTTCACCCATTTTTCAAAAATGTGGTGTGGTGTTGAGGGAGCAAGAGGCGCGTGCGGCGTGGCGACGCTGACCCTCGATAGCCCCGAGCTTTTTCCCTGGCCGCCGTCTCAGCTGAGGTCATCCTGGAGTGACCCGACGTTCATCAGCGTCGCCCGATTTCTGTGGATATGCCAGATTCGGGTCACGACACTGCCGTTTCAACGGCCTCGCCGGGGGAAAAAGCCTCAACCGTCCGCATAAAAAGCTTGGATGCGCCAGCCTCAAAGCCACTCTCATCATCATCAACACAATCACCGTCAACAAAGCAATCAATCCGATCTGCGATCACCAACAACTTTATCCCAGTACGTCCCCGACCACACACCCAACCCACCCGACGATCCGCAAACCGCTAACAACACCACCTCCAGACACCCCAACCCAAAACAACAACAACAACCAAAACCACCAACAATGGCCGCCGCCGAAGCCCGCCTCTTCACCTTCCCCCGCAACGCCGACGTCATCAAGTCGCAGTCGATGCCGCAGGTCACCCCCGGCTGGGTCAACATCACCAGCCGCCACTGGGACCTGACGAGCTCGCCCAACGTCCCGCACTTCGACCAGGAGGCGCCCGCCTTCCCGGCCGGCGTCGCCGCCGACTCGCCGCAGGCGCGGGAGTACTACGCGTACGCCGAGAAGCTGGCGCCGTTCTGGCCCAGCGCCATCGCCATCTTCCTCGCCGTCGAGCTGAAGAAGAGCGTCGGCAACGACGCGCAGTTTGCCAAGTACAAGGCCATGATCGAGGAGGGTCTCAAGGCCGGTGATTTCGCTGTTTAAGAAAAAAAAAAAGTTCATGCTTGCGTGGAGAGATATGGGAGGAGTTATAGATGGACGGGTAGATGGGCGGGCGCGTGGGGGAATGTTTTATGTAAATAAGGTCTCATACCCCCCTTATGGATTTCCTGAATGATAGAAATGTTTTGCTACAAACGAGATGTGCGCATGGAATTGAGGCATTGCCGTATTCGACCAATCAAAGGCCCTGACATTTTTGAAAATACCGCCGTTCACGACTTCATCTCCATGTTGGTGCACGACGCAATTCCTCTACAGCACACGCGGGCCCGTCCCGTCTGCAGTAACTGGCACAATAACACCGTCGACCGACGCTGACGACCGGTAAGTGAAGAGAGCGAGCGAAGGCACAACCTACCTCGAACCACAATCTATCTGCGGGTGCATATCGTCACGGACACCTGTTGGTGTATGATTGAGGAGCCGGTTATTCCGAAACATGCCCGGGTAATCATGACCAACTCTGCTAAACACGCTCATCATGGGGAAGGATTGACGGGTCGTAACATGCGTCGAGGAAGCGTGCACTGGAGCCGCGAACAAGTGTCTGCCCGCGTGGCTTTAGTTTGTATACACATAAAGGACTCTCGCAAATCATCACAGATCCATGTCTCTCCTACCGTGCCAGACCTCTAAGGCATACAAGCGTACAATCGTTAATCTTACACGCACCCCCCACCCAATCAAGCACCACCACTACCAACCTCCCCTCAGACCCCCTCCCCCTTCCTCCTCCTCCTCCTCACCCCATCCCCATCCCCCTCCCCACCCCACGCATCCTCCACCACCCCCACCCCCACCACCGCCCCCTCCCTCCCCACCATCCCCTCCACCCCCTCCGGCCCGCCCCCCTCCCCCTCCCCCCTCGCCGCCTCCACCGCAAACCACGCCGCCCCCAACTGCGTCAGCCGCCTCCCGGCAAACCCCCCACACACCTCCGCCTCCACCCACACCGCGTACAGCGTCGCCGCCCAGACGGCGTGCACGATGAGAACAACGCTCGTCAGCATCGCCGAGAAGCCCCACTGATACGCGGCGCGGCCACCACTGCCGCCGTCACCTCCGTCGTCGTCGGTGTCGGGCAGGCAGCGGCTGTTCGCCTCGATCTGCGCCGTGGAGAAGCCCGTGTCGTTGTAGCAGGAGTCGAAGCCGGGGACGGTGTGGTTCATGGCGGTGTCGTAGGGGACGGTCGTGTTGACGATGGCGAGGGTTATGGGTGCGGAGCCTGCGGGGGGTGTGTGGTCAGTCGGGGGTGGTTTTTTTGGGGAGGGGAGCGGAGCGGACAGTTGTAGGTGCTGCGGTCGGGGTTGTAGAGCTGCTGCATGGCGCGCAGCGCCGAGGGCGAGTAGGAGTACGTCCACGTCGACGCGGCGATGGTCGAGGTGCCGTCGTAGGTCTCGTTGGGGAAGTATGCGCCTGGGTGGGGTGGTCTGGGGTTAGCGCGGTGGCGGGGAGGGGGAGGGGCGGGGAGGAGGGAAGAGGGAGGGAGGCTTGCAGTTCTCGTTGTCGAAGAGTTGGTAGATCTGCGCCGTGTCGGTCTGGGGGTTCAGGATCTCGCCCGTTGTCAGATCCTTGCGCGTGCCGTTCCAGAATTGCGTCAGGCAGGTGGTGTTGCCTAAGTTCGGTCTTGTTGTCAGCACAATGTGGTTTGCCACCGAAACAACGTCCTTACATGTAAAATGTCTGGACGTGATCTGCCAGGATTTGGGGTCGACTGATCCCCGGTCCACGCAGGTGCCGTCCTGAACGCCCGGCAACCCGGCAAACGTGAAGCCGGGCGCAAACGAGTCCGTCGGCACGAACTGAGACGTTCCGGGGACTTTCGTAAAGGCCGAGGACACGCTGATGTAGCCGGTCATGGTCGAGAACAGCGTCGGCATGGCGAGCACGTACACGAGGGCCACGGCGGCGTAGGCGAACAGCAAGACGGTGCGCTTCCGGCCGTGGCGACCGAGGTCCCTCACCATGCACCACACGGTCCAGGGAGACGCGCCGTTCATCGCCAGCCCGGTGAAGGTGCGGTAGGGGATGGGCGACGCCTCGAGGGCGCGCAGCATGGCGTTGCAGAAGACGACGTAGCTGATCCAGCCGGCCAGGAACTGCATCCCGCGCCCGACGACGAGGTCCCATATCGTGTCCAGCAGCTTCGCCAGCCAGAACGGGAACTTGCCCGCGGTGCGGTCGACGGTGAACAGCCCTTCGATCCCGGGGCTGTCTTCTTGGACCTGAGAGGCGTCACCGCACGTGACGGGCTTTGCTCTGAAGGGCTGGTCTAGAATCTTGAAGTATACGATGAGCGGGAGGAGGCCGAATATGAAGAAGATCAGGAGCGCGAAGACGTGGCGCATGGGCTTCCGCCTTCCTTTGCGGGACTTGAGCGTAGAGCCGGCCTTCATGGTCGCCCTCCGCACATTTTTCGTGCTCTGTATCAAATTCGCGTTGCTGAGGTAATTCACGTTCCATCTCCGGGACTTCCGGGCATTCGGAGGCTTGTCCAAGTCGTCGTTATTCCAAGACGATGCTGAGCTTGGTGCGTGTTTCATTTCCTGGGCTGGCTCGGCCTCGGTAGAGTTCCCCATGTCGTGCAGTGCGATCCGACTGTAAGTTGCGTCGGACATGGCGACATATCAGCGGCAGCGAAGTGTGAAGAGATGACGGAGGGTGGGAAGGCCGGACATAAAAGCCGGGGGAAATCTGGGCATGATGCTAACTTGCATGCTGATCTGGGGGCCAAACTGTGACTTGGAACAAGAAAAGTTGGCGAGGGATTCGGAAGGATTCGTTTCCCTGAGTGTTGGCTGTACTACTTGATTCACGCACGATGATTAGTCGCTGCTGCTGTCGCTGTATTTAGAATCCGCACGATTCAGGAACGCGCTTATCTAGCTTGGTTGTTGGCCAGCGAGATCGACGGGAGGCTGAGTGAACGATCGTCTCCCAAACACGTGCCTTACTCTTTTCCCCCACGTATGGAGAATTAACGGCGGCTCCTGGTGAAGCCTGTGAATTCTGCAGCTATCATTAAAGGATAACCTGATTCAGATATCTTGATTAATACTGTATCTCCTCAGTCGGCGCGATCCACCGACATGTCCACCGGCACTTCCACTAGCACGTTTCAAATTAAGAAATCCTATGTCTGGCCCTTCTACACCTACGACTCTTGGAGCAAGTGGAAACGCTGAATAAGATGGTCGACCATCTGTTTGAGGATTTTCCAAAGTCAGGCATTCAAAAAGACCCACTTGAAGACGGAACAGACAATACCGAAGGTACAACCAGTAATTTCGATCATGGCGTATCGAGGGAAGTTTGCCGGTGTAGGTGCAAATCCTGACGAGAGTGCTGAGGCAAAACCTGGAGAATTAGAAGTTCCATTTCCTGAGCATTTGAAAAAAATCGGCGATTGGCTGGAGTACCCGCACACAAGCGAGTACTATCGTCGCCATGTGACTTTGCGGCTTTTGGGAGCCTGTGACTGGATCTTCAACCGGGAGATCATGGCGACGTGAGCCTGCCATGGGCGAAGTTGGCCGCATTCTTTGGATCCATGGACGGCCCGGCTACGGAAAGTCTACCCTCTGTGCAAAAATGGTACAACATTTGGCCGAGTCACCTTGAGACTGCTCAGGTCAATTCTCTCTGCAGTTCCGGAATGCACTCTGATACCGGATGGCCTTAATGAGTTCAAGGGCAGAGACGAACGCGCAGCCTTCCTTCAAGACTTCAAGATGGCTCGACTCTGCCTCTCGTATTAGCATTCGAAGGACATCCGTTTGTTGCGCAGCACCTGCTGGGGGCGGAAGCGGATCCCCGAGTTTCCGATGACAAAAGGCTACAAATTGCGAACGAAACCCGCCGTAAGCCTCACTCTTTCCCAATCGTGAAAAAGATCCATCTCAGAAAGTCTCCACCTCCCACCCCACCCTCAAAACCTACTCGACCTGTCGAAAAGGCTGTAACACATCTGCAACGGGTCCAGCACATTCGCGAGCAGCTCCCTCCGCCACCTACCGTCCGCATCGCTCCTCGCACCGCTCCTCCCCAAACACCACTTGACTGCGTCCGCAAACTCCGGCCCCGCGTCATCCGCCGCATCCTCCGCCCACTCCAGCGCCGCCGCCAGGTTCAGAAACGCGTTCCGCCTACCGTCCGGCGCGACGTACCGCTTCTCGCTGTCGTGCTCGTCGAGCGTCTCGTTGAAGACCAGCTCGAGCAGCATGATGCCCAGGAGCGCGAAGCCGGGTTCCGACGGCCGAGCCGGCCCTCCCGACGGTTTGTCGGCGAGGTGTTTGGAGATGTAGGGCTCCATGACGGCGACGGCGTTGCTGGCGCTTTGGCGCGGGAACAGGATGTCGTCGGTCGTCCATTTGTTGCCTGCGAGCCACGGCGTGGAATGGAGCTGGAGGTAGGACGATGAGAGGGTGAGGGCGATGTAGAATCGCTGTTTGCGCGTGAGTTGGACGCCGAGGGATCCGTCCAGAAGTGAGCGGAGTGGGACCATTTCTCTGTGGTCGGTGGAGCACGGTGGTTGTAGCTTGGGGTATACGGCGTAGTGATGTCGGTCGTCTTTGAGGACGCCGAAGCAGGTGGGATTTAAGGAAGACATTGAGTGGCACAGGTCTTTGATCTCTGCCGTCTCTCGCGTTCTGAAAAGGCTGTCAGTCAGAGTTGCGGTCTGTGTGGTGTATCAGGAGTGAGCTGCTTACACGTTACTGTCTGGTTTTGGAGTCGAGGGGGGAGATGGAGGCATTGCGAATGCTACCGTTTTCTCGCGTGCGGCTGTGTTCATGCGCTGAACACTTCCTCTTCTGCAAATCAATGAGCCTCGGAGTTGACAGTGTTGGAATGGTCACACCTTTTCAACGACGACGACTGGACTTTGCGTTTCTTTGCCCTGCCGAGGATGTTCAGGCCATCTCCAGGCCCTTCGCCCACTTCATTGCAAGACTGCTTCGGCTGCTCCTTATGTACCATCTTGATCTGAGCCTCTCTTGAAGTCCACGGCGGCGAAAGTGATGGTGTTCCGGTGAAGAGGAAAAGCATGTTAAAGTCGTAGTCTATTGGCTTGCGATGGCGTAGCAGCAGTTGAACCGAATGCTTGGCTTTGCACTTGCAAACCACAGCTTTGCTGAGTAGTGAGTAGAGTCCGTCAGCATGCCGGTGGAATTCACAGAGTTTCGGATCGAGTTTGTTGCGGTCTGTTGATTTCTGCCGGGCGCTTTCCAGAGCAGAAACCGCATCGCATCGGTTCAACAGGTCTTGTAGCTGACGGTTGTATCTTGAAACCGTGTTGAGTAATTCCTCGCGGCTCGACTGAGTGAGGCTGAATTTCAATTTCAGATACTCGTGCTGTACATGCGCTTTGACCATGTCCTTGCGGTCGGACATTGATGTCTTCGCACGCCATTAGCCCCTGTAACCCAAACGAATGAGGGACCTTACGCCTAGTAGTAAGATGTCTTGGAACCGCTTTTTGGTAAAGCCAAGTTCCTCACCCAGGTCTTCCAGGGCCCCATTGAGTGCGACCATGGTCTCTAGATACTCGTCCCGGATTGATGGGAGGCGCTTGTCCAGTCTTTTGATCAGATCGGGTCTTTTCCAAGCAGCGCAGCCAGGCTGGGCCAGAAGCTCGCTCAGAAGGAATTCCTCGTCATCAGGGATGAGAGGTACGAGAAGCTCTTTCAAATTCAGCTGGTAGAAGGCATGCTGAACTCGAAGGTCGTTGATGCATTTTCGATACTCCTTCCGGATGTTGCGCCATGTACCTTTGAGCTTGCTGACTTGTTTCGTGCTGTCGATAGCGCTGGGAACAATTAGAATGTGCAGCAATCGTCCGGAGTACTGCCTACCTGATCAGTAATGGGAACGCCCCCAAGACGAGGCCAGCAACCTCGATCCCGCTCATGTTCCTGTCATGACGTAGATGGGCCGTTTGGTGTTTCGGAGAAGAATTGGTGCCTAGTGTGTGGGGTTGAGAAGGCTGTCTTTATCAGTTGCGGTCGGTGTCAGCCTTGCATGGATGTTGTTCGCTTCGCCGATGCACGGTCGCGTAAGTGGTGAATCCTTCGGCTGCAAGTGGGCTCTGTGCCCAATCGATAAGGCGTGTAGCCTGGTCGAGCGGAGACTTGTACAAGCTGGCAAGGCTGATGTCGCGCGGGTTCCACGTACGAGTCCCGTCCTTTTTTCCTTACTGGATGGCGCCGCATCAGCCTCGTGCGGGGTCTTGCCATCCTTGCAGAGGCTGAGCCATTGGATAAGGTGAAGGTGCTGCCACACCTACTCCTGTGTTGAGCTGCTTGTTGAAAAACTCCTTCTAGCTGACATGGACCTTTCAGTTTATTCCCAGCGCTGCCTCGACGGTTTCAACCGCCTTCGAGTAGCGACGTTGACAACAGATGAGCCAAGCGACCTTCACAGCGATATCAGCGGGGAGCTTGGGCGGTTCCGGATTTGGGCCGAGAATATTGGAGCTCTACAGATTTCCCAGCAACAGACCTCCTTGAATTATCGCCTTAGAGACTGCGAGCCTGTTCTCCAACAAATCAAGGAGATTCTGAACGAACTTGATGACACACTACAAGAGCGTAAGCAAGAATTCTGTTCCAGTTCTCACTGCGTCAGAGACAAAACTAACACATCTTTGCAGTGGAGAGCGAGTGCACGGATACGAATCAAGAGGATGGCTCACTACAACGTTTGCATGTCGAGACGCTCACAGATCCAAACGAAGAAGTGGATGAGCTTCTCGACTCCATCAGAGACAGTATATCGAGCCTCTTCAAGATATCCGTCATCCTTCGCAACGCAACTCCAAGAGACCGCTACAAACGGGCAGAGTTGGTTGATGGAGACGAGTTCAACGACCAGTTCGACATTGCTCACGTGCAGCAAAGGTTTCCTAAGACTAAAGGAAGCCCGTGGCTAGCTACGAGGCTTGGTCGATGTATGACCAAGCGTCGAAAGTATCTGCGTTACTGCAGAGATCACCGTGCAAAACTGGCGGCCTCTCTGGAGATGCAGCATGCAGATACTGAGACCGCGGAGAGGAAGAAAAGGAGTCTCGAGGACGTACAAGAATCGCCAATTGAGGAAGCTTTGAAATCAGGGCCTGAAAGCAGGTTTGTTCCTACCAGCGCATCAACTCTGCAGCCAGACGCCGTCGTACCTTTCGATGACCAGGCGATCGAGACCCAGTCACGTACGTCCGCGACCACAACGATAGTACATCAGGATTCAGACAGTGCTCTTAGCGTGCGCCCGCTGGTGGACGTTTCCGATGGCCATTTCGATTTCGAATGTCCGTATTGTTGGAGCATCCAACATATAAGAAATCAGCGCACTTGGAAGTAAGACCGAACCCTCTGTTAATCGCGACTGCTCTGACAGTGACTGCAGAAAACATGTTTTCTCGGACTTGCGGGCCTACGTTTGCACGTTCGAGAACTGTTCCGACATGATGTTTGCAGATCCCCATTCCTGGATGGCTCATGAGTTCGACAACCACCGACAAGAATTGAGCTGCCAGTTTTGTCACACGACGCACAAATTCGAGACCGACTTTCGGAACCACATCACCTCCAAACACGCCCGGAAAGTTTCCTCGACGCAGTTGACCGCTTTGGCAAAGGCTGCTCTCCGCTCCAAGGAAGAGGTGGGGGCGGAAGAATGTCCATTTTGTGATGAATGGGAAGCTTCTCTCCGCAAGGTGAACGAGCACATACCGGAAGACCAACCGGTCCTCGTCCTACGGAAGCAGTATCGCAGACACGTGGCGCGCCATATGGAGACTCTTGCTCTTTTCGCAATTACGCCACACATCGAAGAAGAGGACGAGGAGGCTCTGGGCGGAAGCAACGATGCTGCCTTCCATGAGCGCGATGACCCCTCCGAACGCAAAGACGAACGTGAATTCGCCACGTTCATTGACGATGAGGACGCTGAAGAGGCACCCTTTCATTTCGCTGCTGCCAACCGGCGTGCCATGTCAATCTGAAAATTGACCAATTAAAACAAGCCTTGTAGTTCAAACCATGTTTTTGTTTTACTTGTTCGATTTATCCACTAAGATTACAATTCAATTTCACAATCTAATAGCGAAATTCCAAGTCAAGTAGGTCAAGCAGTTATTAAAATATTTATAATCGGGGACTCTGAGTAGCTTAAATTGTTTGCGCTTGCAAGTGGGAACGCTGCTGCCAACGGTCTGCTTGAGGAAGTCAAGGCTCTGGTAGATGGAAGCCAGGATCCAAACTCGTGTAATGTTGCCGGCACCACAGCAGTGGAGCTTGCGGATGAACGAGGTCACCATGAGATTGCGAGCTATTTGCTCGAGCGAGGAGCACGCTCGCAGCCGAGACTCCGCAAGCTCAGAGCCTGCTTGCGCTGCAAATTCCTCAAGAAAACTTGCGACAAGGGGGATCCATGTGCCGGGTGCATGCTAAGCCACGCTCGTCTTTGGGAGGTGCCATGCACAAGAGTCGATATCAAGGACATGGGCTATCCTGTCAAGCGCTTTCCTTCCGACACTCTCGTTGCGTATCAGCCGCAATCAGACGACAATTTCGAAGGACCCGGGCTTAACATATCATTCTTCCACGGTTTCGGCCCCAGTCTTACTACTCTCGTCCGGAAAGCTTCTGTGGTGGATGAGGATCATCTCAGAATCTCATTGGTTGAACTCATCGATGGAAGACTCGAAGAGTTCAGCGTCGCCCGCACGGAGGCTCTCATCCTACATGACGAGGGAGTTCTTGACTATCAAGTGACGGAATATATCACGAAATACGTTGAAGGGCCTTTCATGTATCGCACATTCGAAGATATCTTGCAGCAACTGCACAACGAAAGGGATTTCGACACGCGCCTTCTGAAACCAGTGTGGCGTTACTACCAAAAAACCAACGAAACCATCCTAGGGAAAGCCCTGAAGCTTTTTATGAGTTTCGTCCTCGTGGGGCGGCCCACACTGGTGTGTTCGGCCAGCGTTGGAGAAACTACAGAGGGTCGCGTAAACATACGAAGGAGCCGGTACAACAGACGAACATTGGCACCTGCCATGATCGACAAACGTATCAAGTATCAACTCGGCATCTTGTGGCGGCGTTACCACGACGATGTGCTCGAGGAGCTGTCCTCGCTTTACTCCTCGGTCTACTCGGGAGACAAACTTCGGAAATGGACCGCCATTTTCACCGTCACAACGACGCTTCTCATGGTCTGGGAGAGGGCGCAATACGAATGTCGCAGAAGCGATCCCACCAGAGGAGAGGAAATGTGTGTAGAGATGGAGCGGCTCCCGGTGCCTGTTCTCACAGGGCTTTTCCAAGCCATCTCGCAGAAGCTCCCTTCTTTTTCAGAGTGGGATACCCAGAAGCATCAACACCTGCTGGGGTCGGATGAAGCCACCAGTGAATTGATGACGGAAATCTGTAGTTATACTACAGAATTTGGTAAGTCACGGGGGTTCCCTTTTCCAGCCCAGAATTATTCCATCCATCAACCCATTATGTAGGGGAATACCTTCGCAACCGCGTCCAGGCGGAATATGACTCGGAAAATCCATCCTGCTTCAACATGAAATTCGTGTCCCGCATTCTGCTGTGAGATCCCCCAGCCCCATCCACCCACGCAATATATCGACACTACGGGTATCAAATGAATTTGGGCCTCTGTTTCGCAGAGGACGCCGTATCATCCTACATAAGCAGTAGAATCCAATAACCGGACGCATTTATCCACATTTAAAGCCCACATCCCCGTCCAGAAATTGGACTCGACTGCCCACGAAAGAATCCTTTCATCACCCGCCGCGCTCCGCAAACTCCTCCGAGACGAGCAAATCTCCCAGCACCTTCCTAAAAGCCTTCATCGGATCCAATTCTGCCGGAAACAGCTCTCGCAGCAGCTCCTCGCTATAACACAGGACGCCCGCCCCCGCCCTCCTATCACCCCCCTTCCTGCCGACCGCCCACAGCCACTCGCGACAGTCCCTCATCTCCAACACATGCCGCGCCAGCTCCTCCAGCGACGCAGGCCGCGCACGGCCAGCCGACTGGCCGCCCCGCGTCAGTTCCACGCGCGTCAAATCCATGCCGACGCAGCACGCGCGCAGACAACGAAACGCCAGCATCGTCTGCGTCGGGTAGCGGCACCGGTACGCATCGCCGCGCACGTCGGCGGGCAGGCGGCGCCACGACGCGAGCTGGACGCGGCGCAGCCAGGCGCGCGGCCGCGCCGGCAGGGCGGCGAGGAAGTCGCGCAGCAGGCGCGGGCGCTCGAAGCGGAAGACGTTGCGGGCGTAGAGGGCGGAGGAGGCCTCGGCGTACGTGCGCGAGGAGGCGAGGAGGAGGGCGGTTTCCGGCGCCCGCGCGGGCCGCCGCCGGCGGCGGTGGAAGTAGATGGACGGCCGGGCGGTGAGGACGAGGTCGTAGATGGCGTTGCGGAGCTCGCCGGGGAGGGCCCACCACGGGAAGGCTGGTTGCGAGGGGTGCTGGGCGTTGTGAGTGGGTGTGCGGAGCCGAGTGTTGGGTGGGACGGGTGACAAAAGATTTCGGGTTCTACTACCTACGTGGTATAAGGTGGCGAGGGCCGGATTCTTTTGTCACCAGCTGTGGGGGGTTTAGTGGCTTACGTGGTATGTCTGGGGAGGAGTTGCCGTCTCATCCACCCCGAAGTCCGGAGCTCCGGTGACATCGGAAGTTTCGTGCTGTGAACGAGCTCTCTTGGAGGGACGGTCATTTTCGCGAGAGTCGGCCATCCCCGGTGACGAGTGAGGGAGTTGTCAGTGGGTAGCCTTTGCCCCATGGTGCATAGAGTGTTCAGCAGGTTTAGAGTAAGGCGTAACCAAGTCGCATAGACTTCTTGCAGTACTCGTCGAAAACGAACCAACCCACTCACTATATATTAGGCATATGCTGGCTGAATTTGGTCGGAAGTGTGAGCATGGCCTGTTCCATGGTGAAAAGTCCAGTTCCAAGGATCTCGATGTTCGTGAATCTTTTTCCCTTTTCGGGATAAGATGCCTTGCGCCGTGGCTCAACTGCTGAACCTGATTCCTCTACAAGCGACATATCAGAGAACGTGTCCACCAAAGTATGGCTTTCAGAATCGTCATCTTCCCATACTCAGTACCATCTATGAGCAACATTGAAACTATGAAAGAGTACCAGCTTCTGTCCTTATAAAACACGGACTCTACTAGGCAAAACTGAAATCACTTAGTCCATGAGCCGGAAATTCCACAATCATGCAATCAGCGTCCGAGTATCTACATGGAGTACTAGATAATCAAGCAGCAGAACATCGATAACACCCGACTTCACCTCCTCGCGATATCCCTGCCACCAAGCCACACAAACAGCCAGCTGATCGAAATCATGATCCTCCGCCTCCAGCTCCGAGTCCATGCCAGACTGCCCGATCTCCACGCCAACCACGCGCTGACCCCCGTCCACTCCTCCCTGCCACCGATAACGCCATCATGTCTCCCAAGATACGCCAGCAGCGCCCTCTGCTTGTAGCGGAATGGCTTCGTCGGGCGGCCATCCCCCTTGTTCAAAGCATCGACCAGATACTCGCCCTTCTGCAACGCGACCTCGGCCAGCATCGGCAGCGTCTCGCCCTCGATATCCGCCGCGTCGCCGAGCGCATACACATCCTCCACAGGCCGGCCATCCTCCCGCAACACCCTCAGATACCCATCCGTCAGGATCCTCGGCAAGCCCTTCTCCGGCTTCTTGACGCCGCGCAACCCGTCCACCAGCTCGCTCGCCTTGTTCCCCGTCGCCCACAGCAGCATGCCGAACGGCAGCCTCCCGTCTTCCTTGGTGACGATGTGGTCGCGCTCGACGCGCTCGATGTGGCTGCCCGTCTTGATCTCGACCTTCTTCCCCTTCAGGCTGCTCGTCGCGTACTCGCTCAGGCTGGCGTCGAACGACCCGAGGATCTGCGGCGCGACGTCGTGGATGGTGATGCGCAGCTGCGACCCGTCGTTCTTCTCGTCGAGGTGCTTGTACACGTGGCGCAGGTCCTCGTGCCAGCAGTCCCACAGCTCGGCGGCGGCCTCGATGCCGACGGCGCCGCCGCCGACGATGCGGATGTGCAGGACGTCGCGCTTGCGGCCGTCTGTGACGCCGGGGAGGCTCGCCGCGTCGAGCATCTCCAGCAGGCGCTGCTGGATGACGCGCGCGTCGTTGGTGGTGCGCAGGAAGAGCGCGTGGTCCTTCGCGCCGGGCGTGCCGAAGTCCTGGTTGCCGCAGCCGGGCGCGATGCAGAGCTTGTCGAAGGGGACGTCGAAGTCGTCGTCGGCGTCCTGCTGCCGCTCGCCGTTGCTGCTGCTGTGGCCGTCGATGGCGGAGGTGTTGTTGGGGGGTTGGTTGTTCGGGTCGCCGTCGCCGAGGCGCACGTCCGGCCGGCAGCGGACGGTGCGGTTGGCCAGGTCGATGGAGGTGGCGCGCGCTTTGTAGTAGGCGACGTCCGGCCGGTTGCGGCGGCGGACGGGCTCCTCGGCGAGGCGGAAGTTGAAGAGGCCGCAGGCGGCGGAGGCGAGGAGGGGTGTGTATTGCACGGTGCGGATGGGCGAGATGACGGTGACGTTGTAGCGCGATAAAGCGGCTTTTTGGCTCAGGGTAAAGCCGGCCCAGCCGGAACCGATGATGGCGAGGGATTGTTTCTGGGCGGACATGGCTTACGGGGATGATGGGGAGATGGAGGAGATGGGTTGGGGTGGAGAGATGGGAATGGGGGAGCCTTTTTCTAATAACATGTTCAATAAAAGCGCAGTTATGTCATGCAGAGCTCATGGTGGTGACGCGCGACATAGATAAATTGGTGATAACCGTTGGCTAGGTGTAGCTGTTTGGTCAAAGACGTCATGGCGACGGTCAAGCTTTCGGCTGTGGGCCACCGGATCATTTCTTAGCTTTCCATTGGCTGCTCTCTGATGCTTGGCCTGCTTAGCCCGCCGAATCTAACCCGTCATTGCTCCAGACTGGCCGTCTTCTTCCGTTCATCAAGTCCATCTCGCTGCTGCACCCCCCTGCGCTGCGGGGAAGCACTGTGGTGGTCCTGACGCGCCGATGTGTCGCCTTCCTTACAAATGATCCCCCTGCAGCTTTGTTTGCTGATTACTTTTCCAATCCCTCAGCTTTCGCAATGACGTCAAGTGAGCTCTCATCCTTCGTTATCCCCGCCGATTGCTTCCTTGTCGCCTTCGGTCCGTCCACGCCATTCCCTTCACCATCGCTGGCCGATGTCGAACTGCCGGTGTTATCCTTACCCGACGACTTCCCAGATCCGGATCGTAGCCCCCTCCACACAGCCACGATCTGGTCGCGGCCGTCGACCAGCGGGTAAAATCCCGCGACCAGCAGCGTCCCCCACAGCCAAACAATAGCCACAACGAGCCACGCCGCGAAAAACTGCCGTTCGCCATGTCATCAGCCTCGATCCAAACCCCAGAACTTCCCCCCGCAACGCCTTCTCCTCGACGTCCCTGCGAAGGAAGTGAAAAGAAACCACTCACCTTCTCCCCAAACACATACCTCGCCGCATACATGGGCAACGGCCACAGCACCCAATGCCCCAAAAACGTCGCCGCCGCCCACACCGCCGCGACCCTCCCCCACCTCTTCAACCTCCCCCTCGCCTCCTTCCCCGCCTCCCCTCCGTCCCCCCCCTCCACCACCGCCTCCAACCCCCCATCCCTCCCGCTCGGCCGCACCTCAAACGCCAAGCTCTCCTCCCTGAACCGCGCCCACTCCCACCCCTGCCCGCCCGTCACCATCGTGATGGCCAGCGAGTACGGCAGCGGCGCGAGCGTCGCGGCGACGGTGCCGTACATGCAGGGCAGCGTCGCGC
The DNA here is from genome assembly GCA_022560015.1 of Diplodia mutila. Taxonomy (NCBI): domain Eukaryota; kingdom Fungi; phylum Ascomycota; class Dothideomycetes; order Botryosphaeriales; family Botryosphaeriaceae; genus Diplodia; species Diplodia mutila. The sequence continues at coordinate 159,019 of JAFISB010000061.1, read as the reverse complement.
CCGTCGACGCGATGCTGATCTCGCCGAGGAAGGCGTGCGCGGTGCCGAGCCAGACGGCGATGCCGGTCGCCATGCCGAGCGTGGGGGCGAGGATGGCGGCGGCGCGGGATTGCTGGCGCCAGAGGATGGTGAGGGCGGTGGGGAAGATGCCGGGGCAGGTTATGATGCCTGGTTTTCGCGTTGTTGTGGTTAGCGGGGAGGGAGAGGAGAAGGGAGAGGGGAAGGGGGGAAGGACAGGGAGCGGGAGGTAGGTGGCTCACCCAGCATGTACAGCGTCCACCCCAGATCGATGCCGACGTAGTGCAGCATGGTGCTGAAGGCCGCCGCGAACACGGCGAACCCCACGACCCCGTAGTGCGACCAGCGGATGACGTCGCCGTCCCCCGCCGCGCGGTTGAAGTACGTGCGGTACACGTCGAACGCGAGGATGCTGCTGACGGCGATGACCTGCGCCGACAGCGTCGACGTCACCGCCATGAAGGTGATGAGCAGGATGCACGCCGCGCCGCCCTTGCCCGCGACGAGGATGAAGGCGTACGGCAGGACGAGCCCGTTGGACACCTCGACGGATGTCATGCGCCGCGGGAACGTCGGGAAGACGGGCGACGCCTCCAGGCCCAGCACCACCGACGACGCGAGCGTGCCGACCGCCCACGGGATGGCGAAGTAGGCGATGCCGCCGATGACGTAGCCCGGGACGACGGCGGAAGGCGAGGCCGCGAAGGCTTTGATGAAGAAGCTGGTGTCCATCTGCGTGTGCGTTAACCGCCGTGGTCGATGGGGGAGGAGGGAAAGAGGGGGAGGGGCTTACGATGACGAGGCCGAAGTTGGCGCAGATGTGGATGATGCCGAAGAGGATGCCCTGAGGTGGTGTTGTGTGAGCGTCATGCGGTATGGGAAAGGCGTTGGTTGGATGGGAGGGGTCCTTACGCCTTTGGAGGTCATGGTCAGGTACGAGCCGTCGTGGTTTCCTGAGACCGGGTGGTTGAACCCGGCTTGCTGGAAGATGTCGAAGAGGTTGGAGAGGGAGCCGATTTCCTCGACGGTGAAGGCTTTGACGGTGAAGAAGCAGAGGATGATGAGGATGGTGAAGGTGTGAAGGTAATCAGTGAGGAAGCTGGTGTAAAGGGATTATCAGTAAGTATTTTGCTGGACAAGCCCGTGGATCCACGCTGTAAACGGAGCTTACGTTGCTTTGATGCCACCGACGAATGTGTAAAGCGCGACACCGACCGGAAGGAGGAAGGTCGCTGCGATGACATGCATTCCGGTCCTGAGAGACGTCAGTGTTCTTTCAGGGCGGCACCGCGAAGACAAGAGGATCACTTACATGGCAGTAATGACGGCTGAAGCGCCCAGGAGCATGTTTGCGCAGGCAAAAAGGTTGTTCAGCAGGCAAAGTACCATGTAAACGATATGGGCGATGTTTCCTGCAGTTGTCAACATTGAGCCTCTGCTTCCCGTGCTCTTTCGACAACTCACCGTAACGGATTCTAACGATTTCCAACAAAGTGTGCGCTTCTGGGATTTTTCTCTTGCAGGAGATACCCAGAAGGGCGAAGAACACGATCATAGGGCTGCATCCTGCCGCAAACCAGAACGGTCCGGAAACACCGTATTGGTACCCGACTAACGAAGATCCGAGCATCGCAGTGCTCCAGAGCCATGACTGCATTTCCCATTAGTATCTGAGCTTTCAATGCCGCCTGTCGTTACTATTCTCTCTTCGTGTTTTACTTGCGAGACTTACCGAGATAACAGCTGAGGAGGTCAAACCTCGTGTCACGGACCTGTTGGCCGTCATGAACACTTCCGTTTTCTCGTTGTCCTCCCCAACAGTCCTCTTCAAAATCTTAGTCACGAAGACCATTCCTTTGGCGCAGTCAGCCACCGTCAAAGTCCCGCAACTGCGGAATCGTGGTGCAGACTTACCGAACGCGATGATCAAGCCAACCACGACGACGACAACATACCCCACGGCCTGCGAAAGCGGAGGCGCGAGGGCCTCGCTGCTGGAGGAGCCATCTCTGGCCACGATATCCACAGCCATCTCGTATGTGTGCACACTCGAGGTTGGAAGCGTGCGGCGTCAAAGAAGCCCAATCCTTCTTCTGCAACACGCCCGACGCTCTGGGCCCTTATAAGTATCCCACCATGCACACATCTATCCCGACATCCCTGCCGTCCGATCAAAGCGATCAATCCCTACCGCCGGTGCACGCATCAAAAAATGCCACTTCCACCCAATGCGCGTGGGCGGATCAGCAGGCGTGCGTCGTCGAGCGGTTTTTTTCTTATCGCAGCCACCATCCAGAGATGAGAAGATTAAAGTGCGGATGAGCCTATGAGAATGATTCGCGTTGGTGGGATGACGTGATGAGTGGTGTTGATGAGGTGCACGCGAAAGGTTTGGCGGCGCATTGCGTCTTTGGGTATGCCGATGGCGAGAGTTCGAAGCGGCGATCGCTACTACTCGCGTTGCGGGGGAGGGGCCAGTATGTAAGCACGTTTTTTCTCGTGGGGAAGACGACTGTCGACACAGCGGGTGACAAAACAATTCTTACGTAGGTAGTGGAATCCAGGGGCCTGGACGTGGACGTAAGTCTTAAATGTGAGCAAACGCGTCTAGTTATTGGATTCCAATATCTACTAGGATAAGATGGCGTCAACCGCGGTGAGTCTGGACAGAACGAGTGGGAAAGATTTCGAAGCGACGGCTGTTGTTGGACATACTCCTACCTCACGTGAGTAGTTGATGTCTGCAGAGCTGGGAAGTGTCCATTCTTTTGCAACCCTCTCTAGACCACTTTTCGGAATAATTGTTCTCTGCACAAGGGTTGTTCTCCATTTCTTTCTCTCTCTCCATACGAATTCATTGTCTTGTTCTCCCACAGGTGTTATACGCAATAAGTCAATTCCTCGCTCCAACGCCATGCTGCAGTTATGCGCTCTTGCTCTCCGATTGCTCACCAATCTTAGATTTTCCATCCGAACCCGCCTGCGCGAGCGTTACTTTCTCCTTCGGCGCCTCCGCCTCTTCAGCAGCCGTAGTAGTCGAACCGTGGCCGCTTTCTTTCCGCATATCCAGCGAAACAGCCTCCTGCACGGCTCCTGCAGGGACATCCGCAATTTCGTTTACGTCACGGGTCGTAAGCGAATCCGTCAAACGGCCGGCTCGTGATTGGATGAGAATGGTGGAGGGACCGCGGAACTGGAGGAACAGCTGTACACACAGCATGTTAGTTATGCGTTGTCGGCAAAGATGGGATATGTGACGTACCCTATCGCCCCATATCGTTCTTCTTGTCCAAGTGCGAAGCGTGAAGAGGAACTGGGCCAAAGTCTTGAACGCCTGCGTTTTCCGCATATCCTCGAAGAACTTGGTGTTCGGGAAGAGTCCAGCCAAGCTAGGGACCTGGAAGCGGAGGGAGGTCGACTTGAAGCGGTAGGGAAGCGGCGGGCTCGCGGTCATGGTATATGCGAGGACGTTGCTTCATCTTGTCAGAAAAGAGGTCGGGCGAGAGCTGATGCTCGACCTACTTAGGGTGCACAACGTATTCCTCGCCAGCCTTGAGATGGACCTGATAGATTTGGCCCTTGCCGACCAGAGCCAGCAGACCTCTGCCGGTAACGTGAGAGTTGCCCCAGTGCGCCAAGCTCTGTACCAATTAGCACTCGTTCTCCAAATCTGCTCCCCGGCGCAGCCTACCATCTTTGTGTTCACACGCGGCCTGACGGACAGAGCGTGACCGGTCCATGCCAGCAAAGCTTGCCTCTGAGCAACCAGCCAATCAAGGCGACCATCCAGGTGTACAACAGCAAAACTCGTGACAGGCGACTTGGAGGAGATCAAGGCGGTGATGGGGCTCGTCGAGGAAAATTTCTGGTAGAGGAACGGGATGCCCAGCGGGGCGCGGCGGAAAGGCTCGAGGATAGAAAGGCTGGAGACGGCATTTTCGACCTTGCCATTGACGGCGACGAGGGTGCCGCGGCGCGTGTACAGGTTTTGCGAAGCGGACAGCGAAACCGACAGCAGCGAGTAGGGCGAGCCAATGACCTCGAAGCGGGCGTCTATGGGCCAATTAACACGTTACTCCGAGCCATTGAGCGGGCGGACAGGGCGCGGTACCCGCAGTGGAGCTGGCGGCGGCGGAGATGTCCTGGTCGAAGCTGGGCGTGGACGAGGAGGGCGCCTCGCTGATGTGGATGGCCCGGCGGCGGAGCAGCGGGGTCGCGATGCGGGCGCGACACGAGCGGCAGACGGCGCGAGAGCCCCAGCTGGAGCTCGCGGAGAGGGCGCGCATGGTTTTATCGGTCGGGGGTGTGAGCGGATGCGATGATGCAGCTTGGTCGCGAGCTTTGATGCCGGACTTGCGCTTGCCAAGCACCGCTGACGCCTGTGCGGCCCGCCGTTGCGTGCTGGGCCAGCACCTTGACGTCCCGCCCCGCGTCTTTAAACCGCGCACTCTCCTCCGTCTCCTTCCTCCTCCTCTTTGTCAATTGCGCACCCAGGCATGGCGCCGATGCGCCACTAAGAGCCAGCAACCGAGAAAGCATCATGCTAACACGACAGCTCCTGCGGAGCTCCTGCTCTGCTCCACGCTGCCGTTCCTTTCACGCGTCGCACAAGAGCACCCCGCAGCGCTGTCCCTCAACACTTCGCCTTCGCTTCATCTCGCCTGTCTCGCCGTTCGTGCGCGTCTTCGCAACTGCTCCGCGCCACCGCAAAGATGATCCTAGGATAAACACGCCCGAAGTCAATGGCGCGAAGAAAGTTGAAGGCGCGCAGACCGTCCTGAAGCCGGAGGGAGCACAGAAGGCAGCGCCGGCGGTGCCGGGTTCCGGTGTCAAGAATGACCCGCTGCTGGCAGAACAGACGGTGTCGAACAAAGAGCAGCGCAAGGCTGATTGGGCCATCATGAAGGAGATGTCGCGCTACTTGTGGCCGAAGGTAGGCTGGCTGATGTGAGATGGGTGGCGGCGCGTTAACATGGATGAAGGACAATCTCGGAACAAGGCTACGGGTCGGCCTCTCGGTGGCTCTGCTCATCGGTGCAAAGGTGATCTACTGTCTCGTCCTTCTATAATTTCCTTGCTCATAGATACTCTCAGGTCTTGAACGTGCAAGTGCCTTTCTACTTCAAGAGCATTGTAGATGCCATGAACATTGATTTCGCTACCCTTGGAGGCACCGCTACCACCGTTGCCGGGTCCATGATCATTGCGTGTAAGCATATTGATCTATCCGGCAATGTACATGCTAAGGAACTCCCTAGACGGCGTTACCCGTATGGGTGCCACCCTTTCCCAAGAGCTTCGTAACGCCGTCTTCGCCAGTGTTGCCCAGAAGGCTATTCGCCGAGTCGCTTGCAGTGTCTACGAGCACCTCTTGAAGCTTGACCTGAACTTCCACCTTTCCCGTCAAACCGGAGGCTTGACCAGAGCAATTGACCGCGGTACCAAGGGCATCAGCTTCCTTCTTACCTCCATGGTCTTCCACATCCTCCCCACGGCCCTCGAAATCTCTATGGTTTGCGGTATCCTTGTAAGTCAGAGTCAGCAAACCCCTCTGGTGTCAACAATCTAATGCATGTCAGACCTATCAATATGGGGCTAAATTTGCTGCCATTACTGCGGGCACAATGGTTGCCTATTCCGCATTCACCATTGCTACCACTTCCTGGCGAACAAAGTTCCGGAAGCAAGCCAATGCTGCTGACAACAGGGCCGCTACTGTCGCAGTCGACTCGCTGATCAACTACGAGGCCGTAAAGGTAGTGTAGTCCCTCTCCCTCTCATCCCCACTCTAACGTTCGCAGTACTTCAACAACGAGAAATTCGAAGTCAATCGCTACGACAAGGCCCTCAAATCCTACGAGCAGGCCTCCATCAAAGTCGCCACCTCCCTCGCCTTACTCAACTCGGGCCAGAACATTATCTTCTCCTCCGCTCTCACAGCCATGATGTACCTTGCCGCCGACGGCGTTGCACAGGGCAATCTCACAGTCGGCGACCTGGTCATGGTCAACCAACTCGTCTTCCAGCTGTCCGTCCCGCTCAACTTCCTCGGCTCCGTCTACCGCGAACTGCGCCAGTCGCTACTCGACATGGAGACCCTCTTCAACCTACAAAAAGTCAACGTCGCCGTCAAGGACGCTCCCGACGCGAAGCCCCTCGCCCTCGCCAGCCCCGGCGGCGGCACCATCCGCTTCGAAAACGTAACCTTCGGCTACCGGCCCGACCGCCCCATCCTCAAAGACCTCAACCTCACCATCCCGGCGGGCAAGAAGGTCTCCATCGTCGGGCCGTCCGGCTGCGGCAAATCGACCATCCTCCGCCTGCTCTTCCGCTCGTACGACGTGCAGGCCGGCCGCATCACCGTCGACGGCCAGGACCTGCGCGCGGTGCAACTCGACTCGCTGCGCCGCGCCATCGGCGTCGTCCCGCAGGACACGCCGCTCTTCAACGCGTCCATCATGCACAACATCCGCTACGGCGACGTCGACGCGCCGGACGACCGCGTCCGCGCCGCCGCCCGCCGCGCCAAGCTCGACGAGGTCATCGCCCGGCTGCCCGACGGCTACGAGACGACGGTCGGCGAGCGCGGCATGATGATCAGCGGCGGCGAGAAGCAGCGGCTGGCCGTCAGCAGGCTGATCCTGAAGGACCCGCCGCTGCTGTTCTTCGACGAGGCGACCAGCGCGCTGGACACGCACACGGAGCAGGCGCTGCTGCAGAACATCAACAGCGTCATCAGGGAGAAGAAGCGGACGAGCGTGTTCGTCGCGCATCGCCTGCGCACGATTTACGATAGCGATCTAATCATCGTGCTGAGGGATGGGAAGGTAGTCGAGCAGGGGACGCATGAGAAGTTGGTGGATACGGGAGGCTTGTATAGCGAGCTGTGGAGCGCGCAGGAGACGCTGTTCGTGGATGATGGGGAGGAAGCGGAGAAGAAGAAGGGCGAGGAGAAGAAGTAGGGGGAGTGAAGAGAATGACAGGGGAGTGAGATTTCGGCTTGGTTGTGTGTGGAAGCCATATGGAAAGTATGACGTGGAGGGAGCAACAGGGATATAAAACTGAAAAGGTGCTAGATAGGCACATAGTGAATTGCAAAACATTTGACCCTCCTGGGGCCCGCGTTGCGCTTTTCCTGCAAGGGTGGTCAAGTCTCCCTGCGTCCTGGCGTAGGGCCAAATTACGAAAATGCACGATCACGTCCAGACATGCATGGGTGGGCTCATTTACTTTGCGAATTGCTGTGGAGACTTGTTCTTGAACTATTTACTAGCTTCTAAGCCAGTATCATTGACAAAGCAGACCGAAGAACAATGTAGACCTTCCAACTACCCCCTGTCAACCACCCATCAACGTAACAAGGAGTAACCAATCGATCTTGTACCCCACAACGCTATCGAGATATGAAGTTGTCCACTCGAAGAAAAGCAAGTTTCCCGCACGGTCCAGTAAGTTGTAGTGAGTACAGGCGGGTAGTGTGAGTACATCAAGGACGACACGGGTTTTGCGGTCGGGCACTCCGCCCTCCTCCGCATCCCGCAGCTATTCGCCGCCCATCAGCATCCCCCCAAGTACTCGAACCAGATCGCTCCGCAGCTTGCGAGTCTTGGGCGCGGCGAGCTCCGCCTCGCACGCGTAGTCGGGCGGGCTCCACCTCGGGTCGTCCTGCCAGAAGACCAGCCTGGGCACGATGCGGAGGTCGACGAGCTCGACCGCCCGCTCCGCGCCGCCCCTCTCGCGGACGAGGACCTCCAGCCAGCTCGCGGCGTACCGCCAGAACGCCCGCGCGAAGCCCTCGCGCACGAACCGGTTCGCGAGGCGCGCGTGCTCGAAGTCGTGGCTCACGCTCATGTCGAGGTGCAGGTGCTCCAGGTTCGCCGCCGCCGCCGACAGCGCGAGGAACGCGGGCTCGAGGTAAAGGTCCTGCTCGCGGCGCTTGAAGCTCTCGCCTATATGCAGGCAGAGTATCGGCGGTTGGATCCGCAGGGTGAGCTCCCGGAGCCAGGCCATTCGCGTCGGGGAGAGGGCGCTGAGGAAGACGAAGAACGGCTTCGGCATGATGAAGTAGAAGTTGTTCGCGTACAGCAGGGGGGCGCCTTCCGCGTACGTGGCCTTGTTGACGAGTAGGAGGTTGGGCACGAGGCCAGGTGGCTGTGCGCCGTGGAGTTCCTGCTGCTGGACTGCGTACTCGCCGTCGGGCTTCTTGACGGCGCGGAGAGCAATGGGCGTGGTGGTCGTCAGGGTCAGGTCGTAAATCCTGTTGCGAAGCTCTGCGGGGAGGTCCTCCCAGGGGAAGATGTTGCGCTTGTTGCTGTTGCGATCATTCGCGGTGCCGGCTTCGGTGGGGTTGTGCATGTCGGCACGGTGGTCGCCAACGTCGGTGGGTGGAGCTTCCATGTCCGCGGTGTGGACTTTGGAAGGTTGGAGAGGTAGAGGAGGAGGAAGGCCAGCGGATGGCAACTTATAGCCCAGGATAGACGCTAGTCCGGAAATATGGTTGTCATCAGAAATTTAACATCGCCTCTGTTCGGAGTAACCTCCCCATGATAAATTGATCGTGTTAGAGGATGGTGATGACCCGTTGTTCGTCCTGCGCCGCCAAGTCTTTCGTGACTGACATGTAGACGGAAATAACCGTCATTATCTTCAAGGAAACGTGCAGACGTGAAGTCAGAATACTGGAGAACTGAATAATTTAGCAATGGCCTCGCATACTGATCCACTCCTTGTTGATCTGCAACTCAAGCCTCTTCGCTTCATACGTCTTTCATGTGATGATTCCACAATCCCAAAGGGCTGTTGTGCAGTCATCCCATTTGTAGCTAAAGCAAAGGTCCGGGTGCAGAATTGTGCACTCAGACATGCAAAGAAATCCTGGTTCCACTTCAACTACCTCCACCAGTCTCGATCCCTCTATTTCATTAGCGACTTGATTGTCTCACGCAGTTTCATGCTTGCTGCCTCAAGCTCTTCTGTGGATGCAGTAGGAACCCCAATTCTGCGATGGTGTGGGTAACGGCCACGCCATTTGCCCACAGAAAGCATATCCACAGCCGCATACTTGTCTCCTTTCAACTTCCCCACTGCCTCTAGCCAACCATAAGCCTCCTTGAAGAGTTTAGAGGCGCGTATGTGAGTGAAGTCCACCCAATGTATCCAGTGCACCAGTTTGAAGCTCCTCAGGTTCGTAAGAGCAGCAAGTGATTGAAAAGCTGGATAAGTGTACCCAGTTGCGATGTGTCCATCTCGAAAGCGGTTCAGCTGAATTTTCTCGATCCAGGACTTCGTGTTCTGGCTAAGCGGGTCCAAGAAATGCCACAAGGCTGGGAAGTTATCGAATATAAACTCGTTGTGATAGAGGATTGGTCCAGATTCGGCATGCACGGCCTTGCTTAGCATCAAGATATTCGGCACAACAGTCAAGTGCTTAAACTTAAGCTCAGGACGGGAGCACCCTTGGGCTGACATGTCCATTTGTCGGACCCGGTGCCTTCCTCTGCGCTTTTTGTGACAGAGAACGAGCGGGCTCGAATGGGTAAGGGCCGTCTCGTAAATGGCGTTGCGTAACTCGGCTGGAAGTTTCATGAAGGGGAACGGCTTGGGCTCCTTCTTCGGCTTTGGCTTGATAACACGACCGCGTTTCTTCCCTTTCTGGATCTTTTCCTATTCCGATGATGAGTCAAGGGCGATGCAAACTAAGGTGATCAACGAGTAACCTTGTTTAATTGGGTCGGCGGCCACAATCTTTGTTTGATCGTTCGGTTTAAACAAACAAAGATTTGCAACCATGGTTACTTGTTGACCGCCTTGGGAGTTGAAGGCTTTGGCTTACCTTACGATTGCCGTTTGGCGCAAACTCCTCGTATTCGTCCTCGCCGTCGTCGCTTTCGCTCTCACTGTGTTCCTCGTCGACGTCGCTTGCGCCGATGTCGTCGGGCGGCGGCGCGTATGAGACTCGGGGCCGCTTGCGCAGGCGTCCGCTGCCACGCGCCCCGGGCATTTTGGTATTGCGGTCGGTGTACGAGGCTGAGGTTGCGGAGGAGGAGCGGGACGAGAAAATGGAATGAGCAGTGGCCAAGAAGACGCTGGGTGGCGCTGGCGACGCGCTAACCAAAACGGGCAGTCGAGGGCTCGTTTGGCAGCGACGTTGGGTAGGAAACACTGCGGAAATCAGCAAGACGTGGGCGGTTGAAGAACAGAGCCGGACGCGAATTTTCTCAATAATATCTCACATTTACGTCCGGGCCAGGTATTCCACTGACCATGATTTTTCAAGTGTGACATTGATATCTGAGCAGCAAGCTCACTTCTCGCTCGCATCCACAGCAGGTGTCCACTACCTACGTAAGCTGAAATACGACTGAGAGAACCAAATCCCACCCTCCTCCATCCACCACCAGCTCCCCCCTCACGCATCACCAACCCCCGCAACAATCCCCAACATCCTCGCCATGGCCCCCCGAAACTCCCTCCCCTCCCTCCCCACCATCTCCCCCAAACCCTCCCCCGCCTCTCCCCCCTCCGCACGCGCCGCGTTCCGCGTCCTCAACACCCGCCCGCTCAGCCGCAGCACGTCCGCGCCCGCCCGCGCGTCGCCCCTCGCGGCGCCCACGCCCCGCAGCCACCGCCCGCTGCCCGGCATGCAGCACACGTGCCGCGCGATCTCGTCGAGCGGCGGCATCGCCTCCCCCGGCGGCGTCAGCCACAGCGCCGGCGAGTTGGGGAGGGAGCGCCCGGCGGTGGGGCGCGGGTATTTCGCCGGGCGGGGGTGGTGCCAGTAGGGTAGCTGCGGTAGGGGGAGGGGTCGGGGCAGCGGCGGCATGGGGAGGGTTAGGAGTGGTGGGGTCGACGGCGGCGGCTGCGTCGATGGCTCCTCCTCGTCGTCCAGTGTCGTCAGGTTGGCGTGGGCGAGCGGCGGTAGGCCTGGGTAGGCTGGCAGTGGCGGCGTCGGCGTCGGCCACGTCCAGCGGATGCCGAGACGCGGCAGGTGCAGCTTCGGCAGGAAGCGGTGCGGCGGCACGCCGTAGTCGGCGATGCTGTCGAGCTCGACGCAGGTGAGGTTTTTGGCCGGCGTCAGGCAGAGGAAGGCCAGCTCGGGCGCGATGTCGTTGTGGGCGTTGTCGACCATGATGCGGCGCAGCTGCGGCTTGAGGTACTCCGGGAGGGCTTCCATGAAGAGGTGTAGCGTGAGCGTGCCGGAGAAGCGGAAGGTGTTGCATTGGTAGAGGATGGGTCGGGCTTCGGCGTATACGGCTTTGCTGACGTAGAGGAGCTGCAGGTCCGGGCGCCGGTGCATCTTCAAGGCGTACTCGGTCCCGCCGTGGATGCTCATGCGGGTCGTGAAGCGGATCGGCTCGTCGTTGGCGAGGGCGTAGGCGTAGACCATGTTGCGGAGCTCCCCGGGTAGGTCGCAGAAGCGGAAGTGAGGGGACCGTCTTGTCCTGGTCGAAAAGCTTGGGGTGGAAGGCTCCATGTTGGCGCGCGATTGCGGTGGTGGGCCGTGGAGCAGACGAGTGGATTGGAACAAAGTTGACTTGAGTTGGAGAAAGAGAAGGAGAAGAGGGTAACGGGTGCGAAGTGTTCTGGGTTTTGTATGGCATGAATGGATGCGCGAAGCACGTGTCGAAGACCGAGTCACCTCTGATTGTGTTACCTTCCGTATGACTTCACTTGGTTTCGAGAAGTAGGGTCCAAGCTACGTAACCACAATCCGGTGGGCCACCACCATAGTTTTTGTTCTTCTGAATCGCCCTCTGACAGCGTATCCGTCCACTGTAGTCGGCTTCTGGATATCCTCCTCCCGGTCCGCGTAGCTTTCGACCCGAGTTGCGTTGCTGCCGAACCCGATCACCGCCTTTCCTCCCTTCCAAACCCAGAAGCTTCAGAGGATACAAGCAAGTCTCCGAGGGTCCTTTTGAAGTCCTCAGTAAGACCCTCAGTGTTATTTGGGCAGCAGGCCTGCAACAAGTTCTCGCTAAGGCGAAGAATATCCGCGCCCGCCTTCGGGTTCCCCTTTGCTCTGCCAACCGCCTTGAGCCACTCAACGCAATCGTTCGAATCAAACACATGGCGAATCAATTCTTCCAGAGGGAACTGACCGCCCCAGAACCTGAACTTGTACGAGTGCAGTTCGACCCGCTGCAGGTTCGTCAAGGGACTGAGTGAACGGAACGCGCTCATCCTGCATTTTTCCGAACACAAAGTCTCTGAATCATAAGACCCGATCTGGACGCTCCGAATCCACAATTTCGTTTCAACAGATAGGCGCGCCAAGAACGCATCCACATCTGCCTTGCGCTGGAAATTGAAGACGTTTTCAGAGTAGAGGATGGGTTTGGCCTCGGCAAACGTCCTTCTGTCGAGGTAGAGAATCTCTGGGACCAGGGCACCATAGATTCTGCAGAGCCGGGATGGGCCGAAACGAAGTTTAGCAGCCTCTGTCTCGACCAGACGAGCTCTTTGCACATAGGACGCTGACATGTATGTGTACTCAGTATCCCATGGGTTCCTGAATAAAGGCCCCGAAGCCTTTAACCCTCTCTTTTGTCGGATATAGATCGGCGTATCGCACGTGAGACAGAACCGGTAGATGATGTTGCGAATCTCTCCGGGGAGCAGCTTCCACGGGAAGATGTGTCTCTGAATGTGGTGTGAGGTCACTGGAAAACCGTTCACCAACCATTTCGACGCTATAACTTACGTAGTGGGCATCGTGCAAAAACTCCATGTACTTCTCTGCCCAGTCTGGAGTCTTGTTGCCAGCGTGGATGTCGTCATACCGGCGGGCACCTCTGTAGGGCGGGATTTGATGAGTTGTGCTATCCATGTATGCGGATTGTTACGGAAAAGTGTTAAGACGATGAAAGTTATGTGCCGTGATGAAACTGTCTGGATCGGAGGATAGGCTGGGCGGAAGTACATGGGATATTTAAGGTAAAAGCTGCGCCGCAGAGTGCCGTCGGTCTGGTTCAATGACGTCAAAGTTCCCAAAAAGTAGTACTTTTGACTGAAGAAAAAAAAAAAACGGTGACTCACATTGGGTGGCGCTAGTATGATTTTGAGTATATCCAGCCTCCAACGACCGTCGCCGTAAGACAACCTAATCGTTGGGATTACCACCAGAAGACTTTGGACACAGTATTTGGGAGAACGTTGAGAAAAATTCGAGTTGCCACAGCTGGGAAATTGTTCTGTAGACAATGGAAATATGCCAAATACACAGACCAGAGCTACGCAAAAATCCACCTGTAATCCATCTTCCATGAGGATTCACATCACTTGATCGAAAACCCGCCCCGCCGGACTTGCCAGCCAAAACTGGCTGCCCTAAGTGGTGACATCAAAGCGTCAGTGCGCAATGTATCTCTTCTGTCTGTCCCATCTTTATCAAGCCCCACCCTGCAACTGTCACTCGTTCAAAGGCGGCTCTTGGGGGAGGATGGAGCGTCGAGGAATTCGTTGACCATCCTGGTATACTGACCCGCATGCTGATACAGGAAGCCATGCCCGGAGTCTGGGAACAGATGCAAATGAGGCTCGCCATTCACGAGTCTCTCCCACATGACAAAGCTGTTGGGGCTTGGTAGCAGGACATCATTGCTGCCTGTGACTACAGTTAGCAAAGCTTGCAGGAACCCGAAGCGGAAAAGCTTGGTACCATTTGCGATGAAGACCGGGATTTTGATCTCGTGGAACCGGTCATATGAACCCCGCTCAGTAAGCGCTGGGTTCATGGCCTTGGCAAAAGCCGCAGCCTGCCTGTTGCCGCCTTCGACACTGAGGTAGTCCGCCCGGTTCTGCCGCGCCGACTGGATTCGCTCCCATGACTCAAGACCGGCGGCTCGGCTGGTGTCGGATTTCTCGAAGAAGGTATCCAAGAAGGCGTCCTTTTGCTCCTCTCGCGTGACTGCCGATCTCAGCTGCTCGAACGGGCCCAGGTCTGCCAGCACGACGCCCTTTCCGATGCTCGGGATTGTCCCAGCGAGGACCAGGCGTCTGACAAGCCGAGGAGCGCGGAGAGTGACCATCTGAGCTGCAATGCCACCCATCGAGAAACCGAAAAGGTCGATTTGTTCGATGCCGAGAGCAGAAACCACGTCGATGGCATATTGGGCCCAGTCGTTGTAGTCGTTCACGACTTTGCCTCCGGATCGTCCAATGCCCGCGTTGTCCATGATGAGCACAGGCCTCGCTGCGGCAATGGGGTTCAAAAATGCTGGGTCCCAATGATCCATGGTACCTCTGCGGACACGTTGTCAAAAGATCATTCGCCTTGTATGGTGTAAAGCAGCTTACCTGAAGTGGATCAGAAGAACAAATGGGACACCTGCGGACGCACCGAATCTTCGGTACGCGAACTTGATCCCCTTGACATCCACATATTGATCCTTGGCTTCCTCGTAAGTCGTCATGATGGGAAACTCTATATTCAAAGATTCGGAGTCAAAACAGCTTTTGACTTGAAAAGTGGTGAGTGGTAATGTGGTGCGGAGATGTTATATAGCCTGGGGTCGCCTATCTATACACGATATGCGACAGTGAACTTGGGAACACACCTGCTTCGGCTGTGATTAGTTTCACTACAGCTGCGATTAGAAAGCCCGAGCACAGTGTACCACGCTAGCGCTGACAAGACCCCGCATCCTGCATTCCTCCAACGCAAGTCGGCACGAGGCGCAAAGGAATATTGGACTCACTGCACCGTCAGAGGATAAATTACCCAAATCAGCATCTGGCTTGCATTGCCTCCGGATTAATTTCATGATCAGAAATCAATCAAGTAAATTGGTCATGCTTGTCGAGTAACACACTTGTTCTCTTCAGCGGCTTACAGCAGTGTCGTCTGTTGAAGCGTAGGTCGCCGGCGGACATCCGAACAAAAAATTAAGAAAGCAGATAAAGGAAAGCTTGGTCATCCAGGATGACTGATGATGTGGATGATGAGTGAGGTCGATGTCAAGCGTTGGAGAATGCGGGGAATTCTTGGTGCCTTAGGCATTACATAATCATCACGTGTTAGCGCGTTGCTGCCTGGCGCTCTGGAACGCGGTCGCGTCGGATCGCGTCCGCCTCTCGCCACCCCAACAACAACCACCAGTTGCCATCCCACATCCACCGTCTTCGCCATCTCCTCCTCCTGCACCCGAGTTCGATTTGCGCTTCGCCATCAGACGCGCGCTTCCCGCTTCGCGACTCGTCCAATCGGAAGGCTGTCATGTACGCCGCGACCACAACAACAACACGAGCTTGGCAAGCGCTGACAACCTTAGGTATCGAGCGCGGCCCATCTCATCGAGCGACAACAAGGAGAATGTGACTCCAGCCAGAAAAGTCGCCACACTGCATGGCGGCACGCCGAAGTCCGTCGACCGCCTTATCAAGCCGTTCAAATGCCCCGGTTCTGCAACGCCAACACGGGCCTCGGAGAAGCCGGCTCGGAAGAGGAGAAAGGTCAATTACTCTGGCGCAGATGGCGATGCAGAGGAGGGCGACAAAGTGTATACAAACGAGGACCGCCTCGCCCTGGCCACTCGAGACGTCAACAGGTATCCGGTTTTCAAGGTGAAGGACAAGGACAGCACCTTCCGCTCGCGATTCTCCGTTCCGTTGCTGAAGAAGGACATTGCCGAGTACAATTCCAATCGTCCTGCCCCACTTCTGGGAATGCGACAGGGTGCCGTCTTCGTCGCTCGGCCTTTGCACGACCCGACCGGCGAGTTCTCAATCGTGCTCTACGATCCCACCGTTGACGATAAGCCCACACCGGTCGAGTGTGACAAAGATGTGAAGGAGGAGGAACCAGAGAAGACGAAGCTGGATGTCCCGCTCGTGCACAAAAGTCTGGCTGATATCCTCGGCTTGAAGAAGAAGGTTGACGAGGGTCGGCCAAGGGTACCTGTCGTCATCGACCCGCGGCTGGCCAAGGTCCTACGACCGCATCAGGTCGAGGGAGTCAAGTTCTTATACCGCTGCACCACGGGTCTCGTCGACCCGAAGGCTAATGGGTGCATCATGGCCGACGAGATGGGTCTCGGCAAGACGCTGCAATGTATCGCGCTGTTGTGGACGCTTCTTCGGCAATCACCTGAAGCTGGGAAGCCCACCATCCAAAAATGCGTGATTGCCTGCCCTTCAAGTTTGGTCAAAAATTGGGCAAATGAACTGGTCAAATGGTTGGGGCAGGATGCCATCACTCCTTTCGCGGTCGATGGCAAGGCCTCCAAAGAAGAGCTTATTCAGCAACTCCGCCAATGGTCCATCGCCAGCGGCCGTGCCGTCGTCAGACCGGTCCTCATTGTCTCATACGAAACGCTTCGCATGTACGTGGGCGAGCTCAAACAGACGCCGATTGGTCTGCTGCTTTGCGACGAGGGGCACAGATTGAAGAACGATGAGAGCTTGACTTTCACCGCTCTCACCGCCCTCAATGTGCAAAAGCGCGTCATTCTTTCGGGAACACCCATTCAGAACGACCTATCCGAATACTTTGCACTGCTCAATTTTGCCAATCCGAACTATCTCGGCACCAAGAACGACTTTAGAAAGCGCTTCGAGCTTCCCATTCTCCGCGGTCGCGATGCAGATGGCACTGACGAGGACCACAAGGTAGGCAATGAACGGCTGTCCGAACTACTCACCATGGTCAACAAGTTCATCATCCGCCGCACCAACGACATCCTGTCCAAGTATCTGCCTCGCAAGTACGAACACGTTGTATTTTGCAACCTTGCGCCATTCCAGAGGAACCTGTACAATCTTTTCATCAAGTCCCCCGAGATTCAGCAGCTGCTCAGAGGCAAGGGCAGCCAACCGCTGAAGGCCATCAACATTCTCAAGAAGCTCTGCAACCACCCAGATCTGTTGGATCTGCCGGGTGATCTACCAGGCTCCGAGGATTGCTTCCCGAATGACTATGTTCCGAAGGATGCTCGTGGACGCGACCGGGACGTCAAGTCATGGTACTCCGGCAAGATGGTTGTCCTCGACCGCATGTTGGCACGCATTCGGCAGGACACCAATGACAAGATCGTCTTGATCAGCAATTACACGCAGACACTGGATGTCTTTGAGAAACTCTGCCGCACGCGCCAATACGGCTGTCTTCGTCTCGACGGCACGATGAACGTCAACAAGCGCCAGAAACTTGTCGACAAATTCAACGATCCCGAAGGCCCCGAGTTCGTATTCCTCCTCAGCTCCAAGGCGGGTGGATGCGGTATCAACCTCATCGGCGCCAACCGCCTTGTGCTCTTCGATCCCGATTGGAACCCCGCCGCAGACCAGCAGGCCCTCGCACGTGTCTGGCGTGATGGCCAGAAGAAGGACTGCTTCGTGTACCGCTTCATTGCCACAGGCACGATCGAAGAGAAGATCTTCCAACGGCAGTCCCACAAGCAATCCTTATCGTCCTGCGTCGTCGACTCGGCAGAGGACGTCGAACGCCACTTCAGTTTGGACTCGCTCCGCGAACTCTTCCAATACCAGCCGAACACCACGAGTGACACGCACGACACGTACAAATGTAAGCGGTGCAAGCCGGATGGCAACCAGCATATCAAGGCTCCCGCCATGCTGTACGGTGATACGAGCACTTGGAATCACTTCGTCAACGATGGAGATAAAGGAGCGCTTGCGAAGATTCAGGACTTGTTGCTCAGGCAGGAGACCTCGGAGGAGGCGGTCAGTGCGGTCTTCCAGTACATCAGTCATTGAGAGTCTAGCGTTGTACTGTGGGCACTTGTTTTTGTTGTTTTTGCTTGTTTGTTTAGAGCGAAGGGTGTTGACTACCGGTACGGATTTCAGCGTAGCTTGGTGGGGAGTTTGCTTGTGATAGAGCGTTTTTTTGATCGATTCCACTATCTCTCTTTTGCAAGTCGTCTTGTATATACTATCAAAGTGGGTGTTCATTCAGAGAAGGAACATGTAGCTTTCTATTTACGGGAGCTCTTTGATACCTCCTTTGTCGCTATTATATTGGGAATGATGTCAAAAAAGACACAGGCGATACGGAGCACACAGATCGGCATATCGCTTCCTTCCATGGCCGCGTGCAATCACGACATCGGGAGTAGGACAGCATGATTGGCTAATGGGCGCGCAAGCTTTACCTGAAGGACAGCGCCCCAGCCCACAAACTTCCACACTGGGTATTCACCCTCTTCTGCAGTGGAGGTGGTGGTTATTGGACAGACGTTGAGGCAAAATTTATTTCTGCAAACCGGTCACCAAACTCGTGCACCGTCCTCTCGCCGCCTTCGTTTTAACGTTGCCACACCGCTTCTTGCTCTCCTTCCCTCACAGTTTCTTTCCTCCTATTCAATCGGTTCGCCGAGTCTTTTATTTACTTTCCGTCCCTTTCAACAAGCACCTGTTACAATCCATTTTCGATCTTTCCCGGCCTCTATCACGTGACTATCCGGTCCATCGCAAAGCCTACCGAACGAAAAGAAAAATATCAAGAAACCTCTAACACACGAACCGGACCTACACAAAACCAAAGCCAAACAATGGCCGTCGACAGCAAAAAGCCGCCCGCAACACCACCACCACCATCCGACCCAACAACAACGACGACCACACGCCGCGACGTCGACCTCCCCCCCACCTCCCCCCCACCACCACCACCACCGCCGCCCGACGGCGGCCTCCGCGCCTGGACCCAAGTCCTCGTCGGCCACCTCTGCGTCTTCAACACCTTCGGCCAAATCAACTCCTTCGCCATCTTCCAGTCCCACTACACCACGCACCTCCCCGGCAACCACACCCCCAGCGCCATATCCTGGATCGGCTCGCTGCAGGTCCTCCTCGTCTACGGCCTCGCCGCGCCCGCCGGCCGCGCCCTCGACGCCGGCCGCCTCCGCGCCGCCCTCGCCTGCGGCCTCGCCGCGCAGCTCCTCGGCCTCTTCGCGCTGAGCGGCGCGCGCGCGTACTGGCACGTCCTCCTCGCGCAGGGCGTCTGCCAGGGCGTCGGGATGGGGGATGGTTTTCTGCCCCGCGGTGGCGCTCATCGCGGACCGCTTCTTCGGGCCTGTCAACGTCTTCATTCCCGTCATCTTCCTCGCCGGCATTTGTCTCTTCTGCTGGGCTGCGGTTGCCTCCTCGACGGGCATGATCGCCTTCGTTGTTTTCTACGGCTTCTTCGGCGCTGGTACGCAGAGCCTGCTGCAAGCCGCTCTCGCGAGCTTGAATACGGACGTGAAAAAAGCCGGTGTCCGGATTGGCATGGGGTTCAGCGTCGTCGGCCTCGCGTCGCTGACTGGAAGCCCCATCGGCGGGGCGCTACTGGAGCAGAGAGACGGGCAGTACCTCTACGCACAGATGTTCGCCGGCGGTACTATGGTGTTGGGAAGCTTCATTCTCGTAGCGGCCAGGATCTCGAAAACCGGGTTCGTCCTGCGAGAGCGGATGTGAGCTCATTTTTGAACCGAGAACCGCTTCTCTCTCGGTATGGTAGATGTGACACGAAGCATATCGATCGGTGGCCCTCAGTGAGAAACACCCTCTGAAGACTCGCTCTTGATAGCGATGTAGCTGGCCCCGCCATGTGCCTTGCCTGGCATTCTGGGAAGGTTGCATTCGGGCCAACCGAATTCGATATCAAGCGCAGAACCGTTCAGGTAACGATATCTAAGCCATTCCTATCGACCACGGACGGACAAGTGGTTGGACCGAATTCGGGGATGTACCTGTGGATGCGACCATTCTAACCATGAATGGGAAATACATCCCAAATTGGCCATCATGGGATGTCGTACTTGGTGTAGGGGTCATTTCATCACCATCAATTGCTACAAGCTCAACTTGGAGCGTTTTGGGATCATGGTTGGCTGATTCTCCTAAAACCACACAGAGGTCCGAAAGCGGCGACCTTTCCCAGCAGTAAAACACTAGCTCAATAAGCGTACCTGTTAACGAAATGTGCATATAAAATTAATTACGAAAAGAAGTTATCACAAGGTTGTCGTACGAAGTATTGCAAACCTGTTTGCCACTTCCTTGGCCCGCTGGTGTAGAAAGCGATTGTGAGTAAAGACTTGCCAAAGCTCGGCTTCTTATTTGTCAGAAGATACAGTTCTGGCTTCCGGCCTTCCAAAGGGAGCCCAGCAAGGCTCTTTTTTGTTCAGATGTAAGCTTTGCAGCGCTTAGTAATGCGCCACAACCTACCCCACGTTGGTGGTGCAGTCTCTCGTCTCCCCGATAGCCTTCATTCCTTCCATCAAACAAGAACCCGCCAACCGGCGCTCATATTACTCCAGCAAAGCCTCCGCAGCATCTTCTCCAGACTCATATCATTCAACATGGCAAGCGGCGCTGAATCACGCGTGCTCGCCCGCGTGGCTGACGTCCGCTTCTGCGAAGACGCAGAATGCCCATTGCCGCCTCAACACCTTTCCGTGCACCTACGCGAAGTGCCTCTGGCTCGCGGCAACGCAACCGCTCTCTCCTACGCCTGGGGCGAGTTCGATCGCCGCAAGTGCGTCGTGGGGCACGCCTCTTCCGGTCTCTCGCGGTTCTTCAGCATCGAGCTGGGCAGCGAGTGGGTCCTCGGCGACATCCTCAGCCGGTTGATCGAGCTGTCGGCCAATACACCAATATGGTTGGACCAGTTCTGCATTCCGCAGAAGGAGGAAGAAATCATCGCTACGCTGGCCAATATGCCGTCTATCTACCGTACTTTCGACGTCGTTGTCCTGCCGCGGCGGGAATTGATGTATGCACAGCAGGTACGCTGCGTATGGGCCGCCTATAGAGATTCCGAATGCGTACGGGTCGGAGACGAAAACATGGATGCATGCAAGCTTGCGCCTTTCATGCATCAGTACTACCATGCACTGGTCAACGGAGGATGCCTGGAGCGATGGCGCTGCTACGGCTGAAGAAGTTCGCCTTGGAAGTCCAGATCGAGAATACAGGCGAGCTAAAGACTTACCGGCATACCAGGTCTTTGGTGTTTGGGCACCGACAAACGTTACAGTTAAGGATTGTGGCGCCTTGACGTTGACAATGCGGGACACAGGACAAACAAAGCATGAGGCGGTCTTTGTTAGTGTCCAGCAAAATATGTCCCATATCTCTCAAGGTACTGTGAAAGACCATTTCAGATTCCAGCTCTGCTGATTCTCAGTCGATGCACCACTGACTCTTCTCATCTGTCCAATCTCCAATAACTGCATCGTATTCACCGTCCATCAAGTAGTTATCCCCTTCTCTTGATACCCTAGTATCCTTTCCCGCTAGAACCCCCTTTCTTCTCTCATTCATGGTATTGTCCAAATTCCTGCCCCGGTTTCCCGGGTGATCGGCTTTGAATATACGCCCGGAATCCCCACGCCGTGCATACGTCACTCCATCATGCTCTTCAGTGACAAATGCCATCACGAATTTCTTGGAGTTATCAAAACCTGAGTCGCATATACTTTGAGTCGTTAGTACCGCAATGCGGCTGAAATGACCATCTGGGATGCTGAAAAGCCTGGAATCTTGAGCAGCACGAAGCGCGTGGTCCTTTGAAAGGTAAAACTTCCAGCCGCCATCAGTCCCCCGTATCCAGACGGAGCTGTTGATGGGATGGGATAGAGGTAGTTGTAGGCTTTGTAAAACAATGCTGTAGGCACTGACGAGAAGACCTCTACTGGTTGGTGACGCGCGCGAATCTAAGCGACTACTAGTATTCACTTGACCAAGGAGTGTTTTGGGAGCCCATCGGAAACCAACGCAGTCCAACCTGGAGTATTCAAAGTACATCCAGTCCTCCGA
Source organism: Diplodia mutila (assembly GCA_022560015.1). Classification (NCBI taxonomy): domain Eukaryota; kingdom Fungi; phylum Ascomycota; class Dothideomycetes; order Botryosphaeriales; family Botryosphaeriaceae; genus Diplodia; species Diplodia mutila. The sequence goes on along the minus strand of JAFISB010000061.1, from coordinate 137,245 downwards.
GACATGTGTGAGCTGTGACCAAAAGCGCATCATGCGGTCCTGACGACGTCCGTTCAGAAGATGGCCTGGATCTTGATCCATCAAACTAGCCAAACACAAAGCTTCATCGGCCTGGACGCTTGTAGTTCGGCTGGAAAATGAGTCAGCCCAAAATCCGAGATCGATGATGGCAGCACTGTCCGGCCTCTCGAAGTGTTTCTTGTTTCCGCGGATTTGCACATAGATGCCGTGCATATCAAGGGCACTTCCCCATCCGTTGCTGAAATTGAAGTCAAAACTTTCTGCTGCAACGCGAATTGCGTTGGAATCAAGTGTCGTGTTGGAAAATTGAAAGATCAGTCTCTCGGGCAAGGCGCCCTCTTGAAAAGTCCATAAGCGAGAAGCCCAATTTGACGAACGAATGTAGAGAGCCAGTTCAGCAGTCGATCTTCCCGTTGTATCTATTGATCGTAAGGTACCATCAAGAACGAGAACCTTATTCGCACCTGCGTAAACGTCTCGCATCTTTTGAATTGCAATGCGTTTCGCTTCCGATGGACCTGTGGGACAGCACAGCGTATCGATCCAGAAAGGGATTTGCTCAGAGTCATCGGGATCAAGGTTTCCTACCAAGTCGTTGATGGCTTCCAGTTGACATTGAGGCATTGCGTTCTGATTAGTATTACCGAGACCGTCGGACCACACGTGCGACAAGGCAATATATCTTGAATTGAAGTTCCCCGAAATCAAGTTTATCTTTTTGTCCCTTCGATTCCAGGTCACCAACGGGAGGTCTCCAGTCTCGAGTATGTTCCCCACGGCTGTCGAGTCAAATCCATGGAAATGGCAGCTGCAGCCGGCGCCGGTGTGCGCCGTCCGGTAGGAAGACCTTTGGATCTGCGATGCAAAGGATTGACTGTTCGTGCAAACTTTATGGTCGAACCGGCCTTTCTGAAAGTTGCAAAGCAAGGAGGCGAAGTATCGGTACTCCAGGCCCCAGAAGCTTGCCTGGAAGATGTTGATGACCCGTGGGCACCATTCTTCCTTGAACATCACGTATGCCAAGATGTTGATAGTGTCTTTCGGGGGCGGCGTCCCATTTCCCCACCAGGAGATATCGGCACGGATACGGGGCGCCTCCCACACGGATCGATTACCGGAAGACATGAGATCATTGTCCGGAAATAGAACTTGCCGTAGGCAGAGCACAAATCGGCCCATCAACGAGAGAGACAAGATGAAGTAAGTTTCCAGTGCGTTTCCAGGAATCTGGCAGATGAAGTCGAGCGCAAGATATGCAGTATGCAACGAACGGTCCCAGTAGAGCATGTCCGCTTCCAATATGAGGCCAGAGTCGCGCTTTTTGACAAGTCGATCTGCGTGCGCGAGCAGATTTCTGGTATGAACATATTTTGTTTCACCCTCATCATCGATGTAGTCCTGAAAGGCGAGCTCGTCGCCAAATGCCATATGAAGGAGGCCGAAGAACAGCCACTGCTGCAGGAAAACCGCCGCTGCCGTCACTCCTCGCCCGTTTTCCCCATCCAGCTCGGCCCATGTGGATCGAGTAAACAGCTCTTCTTGTGTCCAGCACTGGCGCTCGGGGTAGGTGATGAAGTCGCCTCTATCGTGTTCTTCGAGGCAGTAGTAACGGATTCTCGGCTGGCTCCGAACGGGGTCTTTCGGTACGAGAAGATGGTCCATTGATGTGCGTGGCGCGGTGTGGGTAGTCGTGGATATTGGCAAGTCTTCGGTGGGGCAGTGAAAATGATCGTGGGGGAGGATAGAATGTTGAAAAGTAAGATCAGCCTCCCCGGTCAGCCTCGTCGTGCGGGGTACTGAGGAACTTCTCGGCAATAGGTAGGCAAGCATGCAGGGCAAGCACAGCAACCTTCCAATCAGAGCAATCAGAGACCGGAAGCTGATTAGTTTCCGTAGATACCCATTATTTTGCATCGGTTTCGAGGACTTAAAGAATATTTCTTAGTATCTATTATTCTATTTGCTTATACTACTCGTGATTATATTTCTCTAACGCGCCGAGAACATGACGCCATTTCGGCCAATTAGCTAGCTTAGATTACTTAGGGATCATTTACATTCTAATCGTCATCCAGACCATTAAATTTCTCACGCCCTTCATGCTGAGCGTTTACCTTAATCACTCACTGACTGCCAAGGCGAAATCAGGCGGCAGTGTGACCCCAATCGCGAACGAGGGGTCAACTTCATTCTTTAGCATCTCAGCCACACCCCTCGATCATCTTGAATAGCACACCAGCACTAACCACTGCCTAGTATCCGGGCTATGCATTCCTTTCTTCGTGTTCGATGTCGGGAAGACCGAAATCCGCGTTGATGGACCGGAAGATTCCGTTCGGAGACCCCGAACAATCGTTACTACAGCTCCGAAGAGCATCTTCGCCACCGATCCTAAACGCCAAGGCTGCACACAAGAAGAGTTGTTTTGCCAAATCCACAGAAACCAAAGCGGACAGTGCCGGGAGGAGAAGGCGGACTGGAAGACGGTCGGTTTTGCTCAGGCAGTGCTGGACCGAAGATGGAAATACTCCTCACATGTGTCGCGGCTTTGAAAGGCATTCAGGGGCCCCGCTTGGCATGATATATGGGATGGTCCCGCCGGCGGATGAAGAGAGTACGCGCCACTTCGGACTGCAGACGGCTCGGGCGGCGATTAGGAATAGTCGATCCCGCAGCGGAGGAGCTGGCGCTAGTGGAGGACGGAACTAGTGTGTGTCACCAGAGGTGAACGCGGGACGGTGCCAGCCGGCGTCAGGAGCGGGTTTGTTGGCAACGGGGGGGGCAGGACAGTCAAAAGAAGTGTACGCATCCGCAGACGGGGAGGGAAAACGCTAACCGTCGAATCCGGAAGAGGCAGAAAAACCCTGCGTGCGCCCCGCCTATTCCTACGGCTGCGGACTTTCATCCCGTACCAATCAACGGACCGAGCCGAAGCCCCGCCACAGTGACAGGCGTCGGCCAACCCCGCAAGCCTGCGCGAGGATCTTCGGATGGCGCCCCGTGGGTTATTAATGGAAGACCGGGGCGTTGGTCCCCGAGCAACCGGTGGCTTGGAGTCCCGCCGGTCAGGGCTACAGGGGGTTCGCAGAAGACAATGAGCCCAAGCTCGATGATAGGGAGTTGAAGCACTCATCTCTGCGCACCTGCAAGCATCAATCTCCGCCACCAGCGAACGATGTCCCTCCTCTGCCGTATCGGAAACGTGATTAGTCTGGGCAGTGCCTTGAATGAATTGTGTATTTGAGTCAAAAACAAAAAAAAAAAAACAGAGCGCGCTGCATAAAAATCCGCTTCCAACTTCTCAATGTATCTCCTCCTCGACCCTCGAGCTATTGCTCACGTTATAATTGCGGGTGACGCGGATCTCCGAAGGTCCGAGGATGCTGCGCCCGCTTTCGCTGTCTGCAAAGTCTTTGGAGATCGTCTCGCTCGTGGCCGCGCGCTTCATGACTTCGCCTCGTTCGGCGCTGGAATGGATGTCCCCGCTCTTGCTCCGTAGCTCGTACGTTCCGTTCGAGGAGCGCTTGCTCCGGCGCGAACTCCCGTTGCTGCTGCTGCTGCCCATGCAGGAGGCGAATAGCGGACGGAGGGCCTGGAGAACACCGTTAGTCTCAAGCTCAAACGCCGCTGTCTACGAATGGGGGGGACCTTACGCTTAGGGAGCCGACTGTTAATGCGACACCGACCTCGGCATCTACATTTCATGTAAATCAGTACGTCAACGTTACACGGGCTTTCAAGGAGCGGACACGTACAACACCAAACAGTAACGCCGTAGATGTGGACTATAAAGTATCAGAATCAAATTTCGTACTCCTGATATAAGACATGGGCAACTTACAGAGATAGTCCTCTGTGGAGGTCAACGCTAGGGTATATGCGAGCCGAACGATAGCACAGATGCTCGCGCTATAGCCATTAGATCTAGCTGGCGAGATTCCTTTCCAGAATGTACGTACAACATTCCGAGTGAAAGCAGAAAGCCTGCGGCAAACTTTGAGTATCGGTTGATTTTAACATTCCAAAGTAGCGGAATCGGGCTGTTTCATGTTATGAGATACATATTCATTCAGAACAGCCCGGCAGCAGACAACTTACAGAGAGCAGATGATGACATCGCTGACGATACTGGTAACCGTAACCGTCATGCTGAGAGCTGTTATGATATTGGATGGATGGCAATATCCCTCGATCGCGGGGTCCCAAATCTTACTACTCCATTATCAATTTCCTTTCAGACTGGTGAGGACGTCGGATAAACCTACGCTATCGGGCGGCATTGGCACAGGCAGTAAATAGCCACGGACAAAGTGACTGCCGAGAAAATGGCAATGGTGCCGCGAAGAATCCATAATATAACGGTTTGGTCGGTGATGATTCGCGTGAACGTGAGGGCGATGCTCATCTTGATGAGTATGATAGAGGTGCAGTAGGACACTTCGAAGAAAACGAAAGCCTGGACGGCTCTTAGCTGACTGGGTGATGGCTCAGCACGAAAAGCATCACGCATACCTTGTATGCTTCCTTCGTCATCTCCGGTGTGATGTGCCAGCTGTGAGCACCGAGCCCGTTGTGTGCGGCAATGAGGGTTTCGGCGCAGAGCCATGCGAACGGGATCTTTTATTTCACGGCGGATCAGGATCGCGACTCGGTGTTTGCTCGTTACATTGTATGTACTTACTGCACCGAGACATGCGCACGTATCGTCCCAGCCCCATGGGCTTTTTGTAAGCCTTACATAGATGCGCAAGATCAGAGACACATAGCCGGATACGAGAAGAATGATGACGCAGAGCGCCAAGAAGCGAGAGTCGTCGTAGAGCATTTCTGGAAGGTCTTGGGTTTGAAGTAGGGGCCGAGCAGGTGGAAAAATCAGGCGGGCATGGGGTCTTTTTTGGCATTGGCAAGTATATACTCTGGGCCAACCAAAGAAACAGATGGATCGTGGGATCAGGACCGAGACCTGCTTGTTCTTGGGCCAAGACGGGAAGTATGCGAGGCTATCGGCGTTAGTAGCGAGGCTCGGCACGGCTGGTCCAGCCTAAGAGCGCCCTTGGAGAGCCACTCGTGGCGGGTAACCCCATGGAGAAGACGCCTCGGTAGCCGGAGTAAGCGCCGGAAGCGACAATAGGCACGTCGGCACCCGGAATTTCGATGGGCAAGCTGCGCTAACAGAGCCACTCTCCACGGGGGATCGGGAGGGGGAAGTTGATGCGGCGGCTAGTCAAGCCATGCCGGTACGCTGGGTGCTTCTGGCGTGATTCTCGCAGTTCCGGCCTGCCGCCCCGCCCAGCTCCGCTGCAAGCCATAGGAGAATTCGCGCTTGCTGTTTCGTTCGGTGCCTTCGATAAGTAGATCCATGACGCCATAAACTTCCTGAGGACAACAGTCATGGTAAATGAACAGGCAGCAAGACTGGCTTGCGCGCACGCCGAGCTTTAAAGTTGGTAGCTAGGTAGTCGATAGCGCTGTTACGGATACGCCGGGAGAGCCTAGTCAAGTATGGTACCGAAGCTTATGTAGGTACGCGGCAGCGGCGAGAACAGCGTGTGGGGCGCAGGCGGGTGAAGCTGCCGGGAATGAGTAGCGCCACACACTGATCAAATGCAAAACCCGACATGTGAAACACTTGAAATCCTTCGAGATCTATTATGTGAAACTGTAGAAGCTCTATAAATCGTGGTAAATGCACTGTCGGTCTATACAGACAAGCGTGCTCGCCCACGTAGCCACGGACCCACGGGCAAAAGTAAATAAAGCCTTGCAGACTGCAATCGTTTCTTACGGCTAGCCGGAAGAGCACGACGTGCCATAGATTTCTTTGCAACCGCCACGGCAATAGTACTCCTCGGTGTCGGCGAGCGCGCCACCGGGTTGGCGGAGCGCGTCCCATTCGGAGCAGTTTCCGGTGCTCTTTGCGATGACGCTAAACTTGGGACGGACAGACTTGATGGAAGCGAGGTCAATACCGCTAGGAGAGCGTAAGTAATCAATGTATCGTGGGGTTTATGTTGGTTTTGACCTACTCCCAGAAAGTGCCGGCGAAGTCAATGCCGCCGGGTCCAACCGTCTCCAGCTTGTCGAGCGACAATTTCCACAGGCCCATCTCGTCCTCGATCTTGAAGAGGCCGTTGATGCGCTCGATGTTCGGGATTTGCAAGTCGGTGAAGTAGTGGTTGCCTGTGATGAGCAGGTCGCCGTTCACCTCCTTGAGACTCGGCATCTTGACGTGCTGCAGACCCGGCCGCATTTGGTTGCTCTCGGTGAAGATGATGCCGGCGCCCACCGAGGTGAGCTTGGGGAAGTCCAGGGAGGTGACATACGAGTCGATGTTCTCAAACGCGCCGCCGATGCGCTCGAGGGAGTCGGCGCTTATCGTTGTGTAGTCGCTTGTGATGAGTTTGCCCGTGATCTCCTTGATGCCGTTGAAGGAAAGATCCGAGTAGTAGGGACCGTCCGAGAGCGAGATACTTCCGGTAAAGGTTGGGCAGGCCGCACCAATCTTGCTGGCCTCGTCTTGGCTGCTTATGGTTTTGGTGGATGCGCTGGAGCACACTGTGTATGGTCAGCCAAGACAGACAAAAGCGGAGTACTGGGACGTTACATGTTGCATTCTGGCCAGCAACAACGCCCACGAGGGCCGAAATGAAGGCCAATCGAACACTTCTCGCTGCCATTGTTCCTGGATTGCTCTTGGAGAGATCTGCAGTTGAGATTTGAAGAACAGGAATCTGGGGCGAATTTATATAACTTTCCAAACACAAACAGGCAACAATCATGGCCTGATGCTTACCTCTCAGCCTCAAATCTGTCGCGGAGAACATCCGTTTTGGGATAAAGTAATAACAGTCCGAGTACCGGTCTAGACGAGCTGGCGGGCTGGATACGAGATCGTCCAAGGATAGCCGGCACACCCCAGCCGAGCATCAGGGACCAAAGCTTAGCCAACGCCTATTACGCAAGCCTTCATTGGCCTGCCGCTCGCTGATCAATGTCTAATTTCACATCACCTTGAAGTCTCTCTACATCATTTCTACCAAGCTCTTGTTTGCTATCAGCTCGTTCGTATTGCTCCCGGTGCCAAGCTTCGGCTGAGGCGAAGGATCAGGCCCCACCAACACCCGACCAATCGCTTCGAACATGTCTCCCAATGTGGTCTGTCCTCGAGCCTGTTCCTGTCTTTCCCGCGCTTCCAGAACAATTCGCTGCGGCATTATACGGCTTTTCGACTGTATCGAATCCAAATTCACGGTCACGATATTCCGATAAGTTTTTTTTCCCCCCCCCCCCGGCACGATTGAGGATACCCGTGCGCCCCGGAGACGATACAAAAAGGCGAGAGTACCCAATTGCACTCTTTCCAGTCCCCCGAAATAAAACACCGAACCACAACCATGCACCTCCCACCGCTCACCCCCCTCCTCCTCGCCGCCGGCGCCACCGCCCAAACAACCGGCGCCGGCAACCTCACCACCACCTTCTTCAACCTCATGTTCGGCACCTCGCCCCTCGCCTCCGTCATCGCGGCCTCGCCCTCCCCAGGACCGACGACCTACCTCCTCTGGTGCGGCGACGACTACGCCTCCGACGGCTACCCCTGCGACTGGCCGTCCCCCGGCCTCACCATCACGGCCGGCCCGTCGACCTTCGCCTACACGCAGGCCATCGACACGGCGTCCGTGACCATCTCCATCACGCAGGTCGTCATCGACTGCACGCTGGAGGGCACGACGCGGGCGGTGTGCACGCGGCCCAACGACGTGCCGAACGGGTCGGACCCCGGCGCGACGCTGGGGACGGCGACGGCGACGGCGGACACGTACGCCGGGGAGGAGGAGGTGAGCGGGCTGTGGGGGACGCTGGTGGTCACGGCGGGCGCGGAGAAGTTGGCGGAGGCGAACGGGGCCGAGGCCACGGCGACGACTGCCACGAGCGGCGCGGGTGCTACGGGGAGCGGGGCGGCGGCGGCGGCGGAGGAGGGATCGGGGACGGGGAGTCGGACGGGTGAGTGCGGGAATGAGGCGTGTCGTGACCCGAGCTTTGCTGATGCGGTGGCAGCGACGCCGACTGAGAGTGCTGCCGCGAGCATTGGTGCTTCTGTTGGGGCGGCGGCGGCTGCGACGTCTACGAACGCGGCTGGCCGATTTGACGTGCCTTTCTCTGGAGCCGTGGTCGGTGCTTTCATCGGCATTCTGGCACTGTGAACTTGTGATGAAGAGTATGAGAAAATCATTGGTCCTAACGACGGTCGGGATGAGGTTAATCCCTGAGTGGTCGTGGCCATCTAATTGGTTGCGAGCTCGTCGGCGGCGATTGGTTGTTTGTGGAGCTCTGGGCTTGCGTTGGCTTGGAGCGCGGCTTTGTTGGCATGTTGGTCATGTTGATGGCATGAGATGCTTTCGAGGGTACTGAAACTCTGGTTACCTCCCCCACAGCAGGTGACAAGAGATTTGATTTTTCCAAGCTTTACTAAAGACGCTACACTCTTCCTATATAGGTAGTCGAGTCGGACATCCGGCCGTAGATGTGCGTCGTGAACGCGCTTGATTGGACCAAATATTTTGGATTCGACTGCCTAAGTATGGGGCAATATATCTGCGAGGTGAGTTCAACTGTTTTGGAGCCCGCTGTGCCGGCTTTTATCAGATCGCAATTTGAACAATGCAATGGCATATTGGAAGGATTTCTACCGAGGCACACAGCTGGATTTTCTCTCTGTGCAAAGATCTGCTCGAGGCAGGATATGAAACGGAATGCCCCAGGTTTGAAATTATCACTGCGCTCCATTTCTGCAACCTGAAGTCGGTTTACGCCTCAACGAAGTAGAAAAGTTAACATTATGAACAAACATGCATGTGAGTCGGGAAAGAGACTAACAACTCCACAAAGGTCCGTTGAGTGGGGCCGGGAATACGAGACGATTCTGAACACGCCACATCCTTATCAGGGACCAGGCCTCACTGCGTGACTGCTTCATGACGACCAAGTTTCCTGAGAAGCCAACAAATATGATTCTATACCGATACAGTAGCAGAACTATGCGTGAGTCACACGTATGATTTCAATGTTGTTGCAGAGTTGCCCAGCGACCGACATGTCATGATGGGGCCATTTCCAGGCAGCAATTGGTGGCGCAGGCTAGCGTGCGGGTATTGGACGCCACCAAGACGTGACTCCACTGCGATGGATGGAGTTCTTGAACAGAAGGAACCGCACACTTGCCGTCATTTTCCCAAGCAACCATGGAGTCAGAAACGATTTCGAACCCGCAACCACCTGCTTGGCAGAGATATCTTTGGGAGCATGCCATCGACGAAGCCGACAGCGACGTGAAACAAACTCTCACTCCGGCCAAAACCAACAAGCGCGACGTTCTACTTGCCGTCCGGAAAGTTGCCCAGCAGAAAAGAGACCAAGCCGCTGCGAAATGCTGGCGAAACGAGACGACCGGCCGCCGGGTGGTCATCGTGCGCGACCTTCTGGAGAAACTCATCCGTTATGTGGACCTCATCCGAGAGAGTAACGACTCCATTCCGGAGAAGAAGCAGAATGCCTGGCGTCTGTTTTGGTCCCCTTTCTGGTTTTTACTTCGTCAGGAGGTCCATGACGTCCAGAAGTTTGCAGACATGCTCGGTGATTTAGTGCACGCTGCACACCATTTCTTCATACTTCAAAACTTGGATCTCGACAAAATCCTATCCCCTTCGGATGACTCGGGGAAAGGCTCGCCTGAGGGTCTGCTATCCCGCGTGTACGATGAGATCTTGCGCCTGCTCGCGAACCACGTTGTTCAGACCGCCAACGAAACGCCAGTTGTGGATCCTGCACAATCGAAATCTACTCGGAAAATGGTGCTCCAGTCCACAATGCTCAACTGTTACCGCCATTGGGGCTTGCCTTACATTCACTGGATCGACGCCCAGTGGCAGAGGAAGTGCGAAAGGGGAACATTTTCCAGGACGGCGATCCTTCGGGAGCTGCATCAAGAGCTCCAAAGCTGGATCTTCGGCAAATCCGTGGATATCAAAAGAGAAAATCTGAGGGGTCTAAGCAAAGGCAGCGTACCTGATGAGCTTTTCCCAATGTTCGAAGCCTATTGGTATTGGTGGGACCCATCCTGCTCATCCATCCTCTCAATTGCCGATCCCGAGTTCACCAAGCTCGGAACATGCCGTGAAGCACTACAGTGGATCTCTCCCCCTTTCGATGGGGAAGAGTGTCTTAGCACAATTGTCTGCATCAACTGCGCCCAGTACACCTCGGCCGAAGAAATCCTCCGGCGAGTCGTAGCCGATCTCACGCTCAGTGGCGAAGAAGTTGAGGACATCCTCCTGTCTGAGTACCGATTGAGGCAAGCGATGGCAAAGGAGAAGGGACAGAATGTATCCCCGTTGAGCTCCGAGGACTGTCTATCCATTATCCTGGATGTGACAACCGCAAACCCCGTCACAGTACTTCTCGACGAAATCTCAGACAGACAAGCAGAAGCGCTGTTCCCATTCCTGAACCGCGCAATCGACAACTCCGACAACGTCCTCAAGATCCTCCTCTCAGCCAAGGGGAACCTACCCAGCAACCCGAACATCAAAGAACTCGAAACGCCCGACCGCAGAAGCTACGACATCCGCAGCGCCAGCTGCGACCCCTCTCCCGCAGACCAGCCACAGAACCCCTCCAACCCACCCCTCACCCCCGACGAACAACGCACCACCCTCCTCCACGCCATCGAAACCGGCGACCTCCCCACCCTCCTCATCCTCCTCCCCCCTTCCCCCTCACAACCCCCCATCGTCCCCCTCACCACCGCCCTCTCCACCGCCATCCTCCACAACCGCTCCCACCTCCTCCCCCACCTCCTCACCCTCTGCCCCACCACCGACATCCCCGCCTCCCTCACCACCCCCCTCCGCATCGCCGCCTCCGCCAACCGCCCCCGCTGCGCCCGCCTCCTCCTCTCCCACGGCGCCGACCCCAACGCCACCACCACCACCACCGACGACGGCAGCGACTACACCCCACCGCCTCCACCCCTCCACGCCGCCGCCGCGCGCGGCCACGTCGCCACCATCAAGCTACTCCTCGCATTCGGCGCCGACGCGAACCTCGCCGCACCAATCACTTCCCCGTCCCCGTCCCCGTCCCCGTCCCCGTCCTCCCCCACGACGACGACGACAACAACAATAACCCCCCTCGCAACCGCCTCCCTCGCCGCCCGCATCCCCGCCATCCGCGCCCTCCTCGCCGCCGGCGCGACCGCCGACGCACGCGCCTTCACGGCCGCCGCGGAAGGCGGCAGCGAGGAGGCGGTGAGGGCGCTCGTGGAGGAGGGCGGGTACGGCCGGCCGAAGCGTCGACGGGGCGGCGACGGCGACGGCGACGGCGGGATGAAGATGCGGCGGGTGCCGGACTCGCGGTGGCGGTCGCTGCTGCGGGAGGCGTCGCCGGGGTGGGGGGAGAGGAGGAGGGAGAGGGAGATGAGGAGGGGGATGGGGATGGGGTGTTGCGGCGGTGGGGGGAAGGCGGTGGCGGCGGCGGCGGCGGCGGGGAAGGAGGGCGTGGTGAGGTTGTTGATGGAGCGGAGGGAGGTGTTGGATATCGAGGCGGGGCAGGTGGGGTGCGCGCTGGAAGAGGCGGCTGCCGCCGGGCATTTGCGGATCGTGCGCTTGCTCGCAGAGAGCGGGGTGGAGGTTGAGGGGAGGCATTGGGCGAATGCGATGAGCAATGCCGTGCGGGAGGGCCGTGCGGACGTTGTGGACTCTCTTTTGGACCGCGATGCCGGGCCGGAGCAGGGGGAGGAGAGTATCGGGATTGTTGTTGAGAATTCGTGGGAGGGTAGCGCTGCGCTTGCGCTGAAGGCGGTGGAGCTGGCCAGGACGCGGTACCAGGGAGACAAGTTCGACGAGGTTATGGTGAAGAGTCTGGCTGCCGCGGCGAAATTCGGTCGGGTTGAAGCCATCGACACGATTCTGCAGTCTGGTGCCTCAATTGGTGGGGAAGCTGCCATCGGAGCTTTTGACTCGGCATGCTCTACTGGACAAACTGCTGCCGTCGTGGCACTGATCAACAGTGAGCCTGGGAAGATGATTGACTCTACAGCTTTACAGAGCGGCCTCCACACTGCCGCCAGACAAGGATACACTGAGCTCGCGCGAACTGTTCTTGCTCAGCCAGGGCTTCAAGAAGCGGAGAAAACTATCGCAGAGTGCTTGCTACTCACTTCTGGCAACGGCCAGCTTACCACCGCGCAGCTTTTTTTCGAGAACCTCAAGGACGAAGTAACGCGTACGCTGGTCCTCACGCGCGCTCTGACCACTGCCGCACGTAACGGTCACCCCGACGTGGTCAGATTCATGTTAGACCAAGGCGCATGTGTCAACGATATCGTGCCAGAGCCAAAGCCCAGTTCAAAGGACGTCGGAATTGAACCAGAGCAAGCAAACGGAGATTCGCCGAAAAAGGAAACTCCAAAGGCCAATTCACTCCAGGCGTGTATAGGCAACTTCGCGCGCTTCAAACGCAGGACTATAGACTGGGCCAAGGGTTTAGCGTGGAAACAAGGAGACGAGGCTATGGCGGTAGCTACAGTTCGCGTCCTACTTGACAATGGCGCCGACGTCAACTCAAAGGGTGGTCGAGACGTTCTGCCGATCCACGCCGCCGTCCGCCACTGCCCGTTCGAGGTTATCAAGCTGATGATAGAAAAAGGGGCAGATGTCCCAACAGCAGTAGAAGCCGACGCATCCATCCTCGCCGACATAGCCAGCCGAGAACTGGACTGCCATGCCCTCCTGCAACTCTTCCTCGCCTCAGGCGCCGACATCTCGGGCAACAGCTCACTCATCAAACCCATGATCGAATCAGCCCTATCCTTCTTCGACGGCGACATCGGTCCAGACAACTACGACCTCACGGTCCAAGACGGGGACGGCCGCTTCCTCCACTCCCCCTCCATCACCGCCGTCCTCACCACCGGCCCGGGCGCCCTCCTCGCAACCGCCCTCTCCCTCCTCCCCGCCTCCTCCCGCCCCTCCATCGACCCCCGCTTCGGCCTGCTCCTCCAAATGGCCGCCGCCCTCGGCCCCCCGCACGAACCGCTTATCCACCTCCTCCTCTCCTCCGTCAACGTCGACGTCAACACCCCAGCCTTCTACTACGGCACCGCCCTACAGGCCGCCGCACGCTTCGGCCACCTCTCCACCGTCCACCTCCTCCTCTCCCACGGCGCCGACCCCAACATCCTCCAAGGCCGCCACCACACCGCCCTCCGCGCCGCCGTCACCGGCGGCCACACCGCCATCGTCCGCACCCTCCTCGACCACGCCGCCTCCCCCGCCCTCGCCTTCCCCACCCAGCGCGACCGGCCCCCAAACAACAAGACCCCGCCACCCACCCTCCTCCACCTCGCCGTCGCCAACGACCACCCCGCCGCCCTCCGCCTCCTCCTCGACCTCGCCGCCACCCGCCCAACCGCCGGCATCGACCCCGCCGCCGACCCCTCCGCCCTCATAACCGCCTGCTCGCTCGCCTCCCCCAACACATCCACCGTCTCCCTCCTCCTCGCCGCCGGCGCCCCCGCGAACGCCGTCTCCCCCATCTCCCAATCCGCCGTCCTCCCCCGCGCCAGCGCCAGCGCCCTGCACGCGGCGTCCCACCACGGCCACGCAGCCACCGCGCGCCTCCTCCTCGCCGCGGGCGCGGACCCCGAGGCATCGGCCGTCGACGCGGCGTTCCCGTCGCCCCTCATGACGGCGGCGCGCGCGGGGCACGCGGGCGTCGTGGCGGCGCTGCTGGCGGCGGGGGCGCAGCCGGACCGCCGGGCGCGGCGGGAGACGCGCGGGATGGAGAGGGGGGAGACGGCGCTGTGTCTGGCGGCGGGGGAGGGGCGGGTGGGGGTCGTGCGGGCGTTGGTGGGGGCGGGGGCGGGGGTGTGCGGCGGGGGGAACGGAGTAAGGGGGGATTGGGGGAGGAATAATGCGTTGGCGGATGCGTGCGAGGGGGGGTGTTTGGCGGTTGTGGAGTGCTTGATGGAGGTGGTGTGCGGGTGGGGGAGGGAGAGGGGTGGGGAGAGGAGGGAGGTGGTGCGGTGCGCGATGGAGAGGGCGGCGAGGGCGGCGTGGAGGGGGGGCGGTGGCGGGGGGAAGAAGGCGGCGGGGGAAGCGGAAGCGGTGTTGGGGGTGTTGTTTGAGTATGTCGAGCCCGACGCCGAGGCGCTGTGTTTGGCGGCGAAGGCGGGGCTGGATGCGGTCGTGTGGATGCTGTTGGAGGGAGGGGGGATGGATGCGGATGCGACGCGGAGGGCGTTGGAGGATGCGGCGAGGTACGCGCAGACGAGGGTGGTTAGGACGTTGCTGGACCATGGCGTTTCGGCTGCGACGGTGCCGGGGAAGAGGGGCGGGCCGATCATGGCGGCGTTGGACGGTTGCTTCAGAAGCCCGGGGAGTCCGTATCACCTCAGTATTGGGGATGGCGGGGTGCGGGAAGTGACCACCATCGCGGCTCCGTACGACGAGGAGAACTGCTTCAGCCATCTCGCCGCGTGTGAGGAGTTCATGCCCTGGCTGGTCGAGAGGGGCGCCGATGTCAACGACGAAGGCTTGGGTTACGTCGGCGACGACTCCGATTTTGGCTGTGCGCTCAGCCTGGCCGCTTTCATGGGCAGCGCGTCCATCGTCGATCTACTTCTGGACAACGGCGCCGATGTTAACAAGCGCGGTGGCTGCTTCGAGTCGCCCCTTTTCGCTGCCATCCAAAGGAAGCAGGCCGTCGTCGTTCAGCGACTGCTCGAGGGAGGTGCCGACTTCGACACGGCCTCGAAAAAGAGAGGTACGCCTCTGCAGTACGCTTGTCGTCGCGCTTGCAGGCCTGTCATCAAGCTCCTGCTCTGGCATGGGGCAGATGCTAACGAGAAGGATTCCGAGGGAGTAACGCCTCTCACGCTGGCCATCAAAGCTCCCTCGCCCGAAGGGGGTGAGAAGTGCCTCGATGTTTTTCTGAACGAGGCGAGATGGACGCTTCAGATCACCCAGGGAGACCTTCTTGCTGTGGCACGAAGCTTTACGATGCTGGAACATCTGCTGGACTTCGACAAGAAAATCCAGGTATCTGAGGAAGTTGCCTGCAAATTTCTGGAATGCTACTATGGAGTTGATCTTGACGTCGTCCGCCGGATCCTTGGCCGCACCGGTGGGCTCGGTGTCACCGCTTGGATGGTCAAGAGCGCTCGAACGCTGGCCATTCTAGAGCTCCTACTCAGCGAATACTCTCCGGGCTTCAGGATAACCCGCGACACGTTGGAAGACGTAACTGGGCTTGACAAAATCGACTTCCTGCTGTGGTACGACAAGGACGTCATCCCGACCAGATGGGTGGTCTTGAATGCTTTGAAAGACCATTCCACTTATGGAGGTCCTCGCAGCACCAAGCATAACCAGCCCGTCCTGCAGACCATCTGGGAGAGAAACCCGTCGCTAAAGGTCACCGAGAAAATGTTGCTGGAGGTGAAACATCCCGATGACATGGAATTCCTCATGCCCCGTGCGGACCCGGATCTTGCCATCAGCGACGCTGTATTCCGTCCCTTCACTGCGACGGGCCGCTCGGACTTGCTCCGCACTCTGCTCAGTCATCGGCGAGACCTGAAAATCCCAATCGACAGCGCCATCCAAGCCGTGCGCTATGACCATATGCTGAAGTATTGGGAAGTACTGCTGGAGTACCAGCCGCAGCTGGAGATCACGGAAGAGTTGCTGGAACATACAAAGCTGACGATGCAGTGGGCTGAGCTGATGACGAAGTATGGGAAGACGTTCGTCATTACTGACAAGATGCGCGATTCCATTGACCGCAGGCTGGCCAGTCGGAGCCAGGAACCTCTCAAGGAACTGGTTTACTCTCTGGAGAAGCGGCCTTGATAGATTATATTTCTGCATATTTTACAAGATTTCGTTTTCTTCTCTATTCGTGTTTAATTCAGTATTCGAAACCAGAACCAATGATGCGCAAGTCCCCTCAGCGCCGAGTGCTTGAATGACCCAAGTGGCATCAGATCTGACCATTATGGCCACAATTGTACAGACAGACAAGTCGAAAAAGCAAGCCTTATGATATGACTAAAGGCATGCTATGGTTCATTTTGTGCTCAGACACATCGGGCAAGCTCGCACGAGTTCCCAGTGATCAAGACGTGAACGCCATGGCGCGAATAACCTCGAGGGCTCAGCCTTGTGCCAGGAAATCATGCAAATCCCCAATCATCAAATTAGAAGAAAGCACGCCGTAGTATAAGCTTGATAGAGGGACGTGTTGAAACCATAGGTAAACACGTTTTGGAAAACCACGAGTGGCATGGCCCCAAGCCGTGACGAAGCTTCTGGTCGATCTCGTCACCCCAAGATGTGCAAAGGCAACTGTTGCACAAAGACTTTTTTTGGATTGAGCCCCGGTTTCATCTATATAAAGCACGCAGGCTACTTCCGTGATGATTCCGATGCTTCACATCAGAGTTTCAAAGTGGATCATGCAATAACTTTCAACTTTGTGATACCATCTACTTTTCGAAAAATCAATCCGTGGTACTTTCCAGCTGAATTAAGTCTTCGTTATATGTGCATACCCTTAGCAAGTTAAAGCGTAGAAACGAAAGAGGGCTGAGCGGCAAATGTGTAACCCAGCGATTCCGATTTTGTGGTGGCCAGCTGACGCCTGTTCCGATGGTGGTAGCACTGTGTCTGTTGTGAAACGCCAACAAGAAGCCATCATTGGCGTGAAGAATCACCGATCGAACTGCAATCGCCATGGGTGGTCTCAGCTCAACAGCCTTGTGGTTTTCAAGTTACGCCTACCTCCTCCGCTTCCTTCACACGTTTGGCAGCATCAGCCTTGGCTGCTTTTCGTCTCCGAACACACTCGTTCCTTCTTTTACCGTCAACAAGAAAACGCCACTGGCACTGGAGGATAGCCCACAAGAAGATGAAGAGCTGCTACTTTCCCAATGGAGGTTCGGCAGAAGAGGACACGCCATGTAATTCGACCGCCGAGCATTCAGCATGTTGCAGGCCACGGGCAACGTGTCTAGCGAACGGAATCTGCCTTCAGGAAATGACTTTGTCACGCGGATCTTGTACCGACCAGTCATGGGGCAGTAAGGGTTGCCCGAAAGTCTGTTTGGACTGTAAGCTCCTCAAGCTTGTTCTGACCCACTGTGCGGAACTAACTGCAAGGTTGCGAGGGTAGATAATCGAGAAGGCGGGGCTCCCATTGCCTTCTGCTCCATTTCCGATCCGGGCGGAATTACCTGGACATGCGGAGAAAACAGTTGCAAATCGGTCCACACCACGTTTACGATGTCGAACATCACGCCTGTGCTTCGTCCAGAGGAGCTCTCCAGCTCGTACATTGCGGAATTTGGTAGCCCAACTCCAACAACAACATCGACTGTGCAGGAATCGACAAGTGCGGCTAGTAGTGCGAGCTGCGCGACAAATTTCTCGGGCGGGCAGATGGCTGGCGTTGGTGTGGGAATAGGAGCGCCACTTCTGACAGCACTCTTGGCGGTGTCATGGCTATTTCTGGCAGAAAAGAGGAAGAGAAGGGCTATGGCCGAGAAAGACCCACAGCCTACCTTTGGATCAGTGGACCAGAAGTGGAACGCCGAGCTCGCTCCAGATGCTCAAAGGCAAGAACTCCCTGCCGAGTTGACAGATAGGACCGCGGTTTCATGTTCATCCCCATGACTTTGGATGACGGCAGGATGGAAGGCTGATTTCACGCGGTAACATTGGGCTTTCTAAAAGCTGCACGGTGGCGTGCCGCTTAACGTCCAAAGAAGGCTCAGATGTGTTCGATACATTAATCGACGTCCTCGCATGAAGCACATATTGCCACTGCAAAACTTGCTGAAGAATCCAAGCCCAACCAACCCCGTCGCCTGCCATTGCTCGAGCGGAGTCGGAATCAGTCCAAAACCCATCCCCTCGCCCTAGTAAAAGCGCTTTTCCCATCTTGGACGCCACAGTACCACCAAATATTTGTGTGGCTATGTCAACCGTTCCATGGTTCGCCATACGTGGCGGCCTCGTGCACCTCACTCCACACACCAACCCCGCTCCCTCTGGAAAACACACCTCGGCTCCATGCTCAACTCCTTCAAGATCAGGCTATACCTTCAGCTCGGAGAAGTCTCCCTCGCCACCGCCCTTGCCAATTGCCCATCACGCCTTTCCACCAGGTCAAACAGCTTCCTAAGCGACGCCCCCTTCCCGGTCGCCATCCTCCCGCTCCCGTTCCCGCTCCCGTTCCCGCTACCGCCGCCCTCCACTAATTGATCTCCCACACGGACATACCATCACCACCGCCCCGGCGCGCAAAGGTGACATAATACGCCCACCAAACCGCGATGCAACAGCGTTCCAGCCACGGCCATCCCCCGCCATCGCGTCGGCGGTCATCCGCCTCCCTCCCTCCCTCCCTCCATCCCTCCCTCAAGCAGGAGGAGTTTTTTTTTGTTTTTTTCGCCACTCTGAGGCATTATTCGCCCACTGCGATACTCGCCGGCCTAACGATCTTCCATCTCCCTCCCCCGGGCTCCCCCTCTGCCTCTCGTCGTCGCCTCCTCCGCTTCCAACACCAACAGCACCGTCTTCAGCGACGGTGCTGCCGCCAAGCAAAACAATGGCATGCGAACACGCCGGCTTGAGCATCATGTGCTGCTGGCGGGATTCGGAAAGCTCCGGTATCGGTGCGGCAGGGTGGATGGTGTTCTGTTCAGCTGCGGGGGTAGGGTGGCGTGCCACGCAGCCGCGTCAAGGGGAAGACCGAGGTGGAGTGACATCGGCTTTAGTGAGTGAAGGGGTGAGTGGACGAGGAAAGGGGAAGAGGGGAAGAGGAGAAGAGGGAGGGAGGAGATAAACTGCAAGACGATAGCGAGAGCAATTGCGCCATTGGCGTTTTCGCCACCGTGTGCGAGATTATGGGCGCGGTGTGCTCGGCATTACCGAGTATAGGTGCGAATCAGGCGGTTGCGGTTGGACGGTGGAAGCAAAGCGGTAAGTCACAACGCAGATGGTGAAGTAAGTAGGTTTTTCCATCGGCTCCGTGCCAATTTGCCTATCGGAGATTGATAACATCTTTGACCATTCAGGACACACGGCTTATCCCCCGTGTTAACCATCCGCCGGTTTGTCTCCGCATAGTATGAATATGTCCCTCACTTTTCTGCCGGTGGTCAATTGGGCCTGTGAAGCAAAGAGAATGAATTGTAAAAGTTCTATGCCGCAAAGAATGGCTTTGACGCGCTACTCCGTCGTCATGAGATTATCGTATATTAACGCCGCTATTGCGTTTGGAAAGCGGCTACAAGCTGTACTTGAACAGCGGGCTCTTTTCACCCATCCTGTGAAGATCCTGGGCCGAAAACTGAGCCTGGATCTGCTCTGCCGTGTACTTTGAGTTTTTCTTGTTGATCGTCCAAAGCGCAAACTCCAGAACACAACAAGCAATCATACCAACCGCCGCGAACGCAAAAGACGTTCCGTATCCGGTAGTGTACTTGGGTGCTTCGGACTGGATGTAGATGTAGCTTGAAATGAGCCCGCCAACGTTGCCGATGCAGATCATCCACGCAATCCCGATCGACCGCTTCTCCGGACGAGGAAGATTCGACACGTTCCAAGCGTTGACGGCGGGGCCAATGGTGGCCATGCTGTGTTCCTCGCGTATCAGCCGCGCGCCTCGAGTTCGGTGTGAGGGGGATGATGTTGAGTCTTACCCGAGAGCAGCGAGGCATACGCAAAAGTAGCACACCCCAATGTTGTGCGCGATATCCACGCCTTTCATGAACAAGGTGACGAAGGCCGCCACCAAAAGCAGTTGCGGTCCGATGATGAACGGCATCCGCCACGAGTAACGGTCCGCGTACACGGCGAAGATGAAGGCGGCCATGGCGGCGCCCACGTACGGCGGGATGGTCAGCAGCTGCGCGATGCTGGACGTGTAGCCCATGTTCTTGACGATCTGCGGCATGGTGAACTTCAGCGCGTAGCCCGGGATGGCGCAGGACCAGTTGATGAGGACGAGGAGGTAGATCTTCCAGTCCTTCACCACCTCCAAGAGCGCGTGCCAGTCCACCATTTTCTTCTTGTTACCCGCCATCCCGGCGCCGCGCTCTATTCGGTCGCGTTGCCGCAGCTCGATGAAGCGGATCTCGTCCGGATCGAGCCAGCTCGATGAGAGGGCCGGGGAGTCGACGAGGCAGAACATGGTAACCACACCGAGGACGACGGTGATTATGCCCTCTACGATGAATATCTGTCTCAATGCGTGCTCAGCTGTTGAATCAGGACGCCAATGGGGGGGGTATGCGCATGCGACTTACCCATCTCCAACCTTGCAAGCCCCCGAGCCCGTCCATTTTGGCCAGACCGAAGGCAAACAGACCCGAAAACGCGCCACCCATTGCACCCGCAACGTACAGGAGGGCGATCCGGGTTTGTGTTTCGTTTGGGATATACCACTCCGTTATGAGCAAGACGGCTCCCGGCGTAAAGCCGGCTCTGTGCTTGCCTTGTCAGCGCCGTGGAGAGCGAAGTGTGAGGAGACGCACTCAAAAATTCCGAGGAGGATCCGAGTAGCCACGAGATCTCCGAAGTTATGGGTGAAGCCTATACATGTCATGATGATGCCCCAGATGATGACCATGGCGCCGAGGTATTGTGACGGGCGCTTGAGCTTCTCTATGATCATGTTGCTCGGGACCTCTGAAGGATGGTCAGATGATGTGGAAACATGTCGACAGGCTCCTTACCTAAGAGAACAAAGGGTATTATGAAGACCGAGAGGGCGATGTTGAACTGCAGTCCAGTGATGCCCAAGCCGGGGAGCATGCCCTCGATTTTGGCATTCCCTGTACTCTTAGCTCCTTGATCGTACGATATGCGCTGGGGTCCTCACCAATGTTGACCTTGTCAAGATGTGCGATGAGAAAAAGGCACAAAAGCAATGGCAGGAGGCGCCGCTGGGGTATCGTGAGTGCACGTCGGGCATAATCATGGATGGTGGCTGCTCACGTCGACCTGGTATCGTCGTTCTCACTGTTAGCATGCCATTTCACCGCCGCGGTCTGGTTTGATCTCTGGGGGACTACCTTGCGTATTACTTTCTTCGTCCTCTCTTCCGAGAAGTTGGCGAGGAACTCCTCGTCTTCCGCGGCGTAAGCACAGATCTCGCTTCTGACCACCTCGAATTTCTCGGGCTGCGCGATCTCAATATCGACATGCTCAAATGATTTCAGAGGATTGACCATTTTGGGCTGAGAATAGAGTTGACGAGTTTTTTGATCGTAAGACATTTTCGAAGATGTAGAAGAGAAAGGCAATTTCAGAGGAAGGGAGTTTTAAGCTAAGCGTTTAACAAGTCTGGATCCCAGGGTGGCGGGGGGTGTTGAGATTGTGTATCAATTGAGCCTGAAATAGTCTACCAGACGGCCAGAATTCTCTAGAATCGTGACCAAGGAGACACCGGCACTACAACTGATCAAGGGGCGGGCGCAAAAGGTGAGGGGCAGTCCCTTGCGTCAAAACTGACGGTCGGTGCATAGGTACTGAATTAAGATTAACCGTAAGAAGCAAAATTTCCCGGTTGCATTATCATTATTTCTAGAACAGTCGTGGCGGATTCCCGGATTCCCGGATTCGCGGAACCTGCGCTCCACTCCCGCCGCTTACTTGGGGTTTCCCCGGACTTGCTGTACCCACCACCAGGGAACCCCTCCTGCAATCCGTTTCCCACCTCAACAGAACAACTTAATTTGACAAAGATGTTTTCAAGTGTAATTCATAGGCTTTCGCAATTGGATTTTGATAGAATATTGCGTCAAGAGTCCCACATCTCTGCAGCTATAGCACCATTTCCCTTCCGAAAATCCGAGAACAAGCCCTGCAATCTGAACAAGTTGATGGCCCCGAACCAGAACACAAAAAATATTCACTAACGAAAGAGCCACAAACCGATCCAAAACCAGCAGCACAACCACTTCTGAGAATCCTCACAACAAACAAAGTCTTCCCCTTTTCATCCTCGCTACCTCGCTCACACACCACACCCCCACAAGAAAATCCCTCCCACCACCCTCTCAACCATGACGACCACCACCGCCCTCCGCGGCCTCGTTCCAACCCGCGACCACAATCACCGCCTCCACCCACAACCCGCCCAATCTCCATCATCGCCTCCAAAACCGATTGCTTTCATGCCCCAGAATGCTGCTTCAACTGGAGCCTACGGCCCAGATTCATGCTCCAAAGGTTCTTTCGGGATGCTTTCGGGGTTCGCTCGAGCCTCCGTTGCTTCGCTGGCCTTGGCTTCGCCCTCAGTGGGGTCTCCGGCAATATGCGTCGTTTTCCCTTTTGCCTTTTGATCTTGGCTGTGGCCTGGTGCGGATACACCTGATGGGGAGGGTGGTCTTGGATCAGCCGTGTTGCTTATCGCCGCACCAATGCTGGACGGGCCATCTGAAGATTGGGTTTCCGATTTTTTGGGGAGAAGACCGTATTGGGCCAGAGCCGGAATGACGTAAAGATTTGCCTCATCATTCGTATCCACCAACCCTGCTTTCCTAATGCAAGAGGAAAGTGAATCAATGGCTGTGTTTGTCCGAAGGAGCTCCCTGGGCACTTTGTCTGATTCGTCGACCCATATTTTTGGCTTGAAGCGTCTATTTGGTTTAGTCTCGGTATTTCCTTTGATTTGCGAAATTTGGGATGAGATGGCTAGAAGGAAAAGGCTTAGAAGCTCTAATGCACATGCTTTGCGAGTCTCCGATCGCCTTTCAGAGACCAAAACATGTGTCGGTTGCACGTTGGATTCATTGGTAGGAGGTTCCGGAGGTCCAACCCACGCCCACGAAATTCCCGAGACACCCACTCCCCAGTACCGGTTATTTCTTTTAGTGCTCCTCTTTCTAGCCAGTAGTAGAGAAGGATATTGGACCCAGTCGATAACGGAGTGCGTATCGTCGTCGTCTATTCTCAGCTGGCTCAGAATATGAGAGTACAAGACCATTGTTCCAGGATTTTCCAAATTCTTAAAAATACCACTTGGAACCGGACATGAGTCCGTCATGTGCTTTAATGAGTAGATCCACATGTCAATTATGCTCTGAATCTCATCTGCATTGACCACCCATCTCATTCTTTCTCGCACTATCCCCGTGGTCAGGCGGCCAAAGGTTGGAAGGGCCCCAGTGTCGTCGGAGGCAATCCTCTCATGAATAGTACTGACTGCCCAGGCTAGGTACCCTGTTGAAATCGCACCGTCTTCGTTGAGTGAGATGTCCTCCGTAGATGACAGGTACTTCATGATACTTTCGACAGCTGCGCAAAGCCGATTGGACCATTCGCATCTCTCTTGTGGCTGGTAAAGAGCCGTACAAAATTGTTGGTAAAGCTGGATGGTTCTGTCTGTTTTGTATCCGTGTAGCATAATTTCAGGCTTATGCATAGGCCGCCAATCAGTGACGTTGTGACACTTATAGCCAGTGTACAAGGCCCAGCCTCGAAGATTTTGTGCAAATTGTTCGGTCAACTTGTGTTCGTCTTCGTACTCCACTCTGATGAGGGACAACGCAAGCTCTTCAGCACTAGTATCGTCTTCCAAAGGTAGGCACACGGGCTGTGACGTCAAACCTCGGCGTACCCATGACCTGCAACAAGCCATTGCGAGCGTGGCCCCAAGTTGAATGATAGTTGTGGACCAGTGGAGGGACCTCAGTCCAACAAACTGAACGATGTATCCGGCAATAGCAATGAGTGTTGACATTGCGGCAAGCAAACTGAAAAGCCTTATTTAGCACATTTCGGCGTTTTTGAATTATTCAGAGTATAGTCAAACTTGAAGCGTACCTCCAGTGGTGCTCGTGTCCGGTTCTCAAACGAGATGTTCGTATCGTGTGATCACGACGAAGATTGAGTATAGCGTATGATGAAAAATGCTGCTCGCCAACTCTGCCGCTTTTCTGTAGTTGTATGATACTATGTATATGTTGCGTTGATTCAGGATTTGCTCTGAATGTCACCTCCTTTGTCCTTTTTTCGATGACATATGAGCATCCGACGATTCCGACAGTTATTGCAAGGCTTCCTGTGAGAAAACAAGGATACCCATATGAAGCGATATCGTCCCCCCCCCCTTCTGCCATTCCCAGAGATAGACTGTGAGACCTGGTACAACCAGAGCTGTGATTTGGAGTATAAGGCCCACAATTGCCCAAAACCAAAGCTCGGTTCCAGAGGGAGAACCGGAAATATTAAGGGTAATATTCGGGGCCTGGTTGAAGAAGTTCGACGGAAGCGCACGTGGCTCTGCTTTGAGTTGTTCAGTGCGCAGTGCTTCTTCTATGTCGATGATATGCACTTTATCATATGGCTCGCTCTGGTCGTATTCAGCCTCGCTTTTCATGATGACAAGCTCCTGCATAGCTTCCGGCTGCCCAATTGCTCGAACAACCTGGTTGCCATCCCACATCTCGCAGACGTTTTCCGAAGTAGAGGATAGGAGCTCCGCTTCCGCTGTTGCTAAACTCTCGCGAGCCCTTAACTGAACATCAGCCCTTGTACAATAAATCTCGGTCAAAATCTGTATCCCTACGAGGTGTCACGTACCTGCCAACTATAGCCTTGAGTCTCTTGGGTCCGCTTACACGAATCGCGCTGATCACAATCGTGATGATCCCAAGAGGGCCCATGGCGAGGAGAATGTGATCGGCCCATCCGAAAGACATGCTCAGAAACTGCTTGGTGACTTGCTCGCCAAAGAGGGTAAGGAGGGGGGCCAAGTCACTGAAAAGGTTGTTCGAAAAATCGTCACCCTCAAACGCTGCGTTGGTTGGTGCTGCAGCTGGAACAGTGGATGTGGGTGCCATACTGTCAGATTGTGGCAAGAGAAGAAGTATGGCAAAGTTTCAATGGGCCGTGATTTGTGCATGTCTTTAGAAGAGAGACCGAGGAAGTAAAAGATTATCGTTGAGCTTATGTGCAAGGTCTGGCAAGGCTGCGAACGGGGCAGCTGACGCAGCTTCGGGAAATCACCTGCAAGCCACGCAGCCTTGCGAATCAGGGTGGCGCACACGGCTGTCTGCAAGTAAGCTGACTCGAGCTCGGTTGGACCACGCTTCCAAATGCGAAGATTAGTGCATAGCTTGCGCTTAGTAGTCTTCATCGGCGGGTGCTTTGAAGCGCTGCAGTTGGCTTTGTCATGATCAGTGTCCATGTCGTCCGTTCATTTCGGCACCCACGATTGGAGTGGCGACTTCGGAGCGGCCATTTATTGGTCTTTCAATTGTGAAAGCCAGTCATACTCCTTTAGCCTTGAATGGGTGATGGGACAACTATCAATTGTGGCGCCACAATATGTCTGCGTTCAGCCTTGTCTCATGCATGTTTCAATTCCGAACCTAATGATCACAAGCCATCTACGGTCATGCATGAAACATCTTGTATTCGTGGCCATCTACGCATATATTTGGAAGGAAAAACATGACGTTAAAAGTTATTGCTTTGGCATTACAGCCATAGAGTTGTATGGCATTTATTAAGGCCAGAACCAAGCTTTCGGATACATGAGAATGACAATAGAGCTCCTCGTGTATCACGCCGTCGCCAATTGCGTTCAAAAAGCAAGATCAACCATTGCCGGGTACGAGTTGAAGCTCGCAAACACATCCTCCCACCCGGAAAAGTCCCACTCCCCACCCATGTTCGCACAATTCTGCAACAGCACCTCGAATTCGGCATCACCACCACCGGCCACAACATCCGCGCTCCGTGTCTCAGCCACATCACCCTGATTCTCCTCCACGGACGACCCCAAATCCACCCCATGCCTCCTCAGCATCTCCCCCAACGACTTCAAAAACCTCGCCGCCATCTCGCTCTCCCTCCTCGCCCTCTCCAACACCTTACACGCCCTCTCAATCTCCCTCCTCCCGCCCTCCCTCTCCGCGTCCCCACCCTCAGAAAAACACAAATCCACAACCAACACCACCGCCGCCATCGCGACATGATGCACAACGGTACTCAACCTCCCCTCCCCCGCCCCTCCCCTCCCGCCCCTCCGCCTCCTCTCCTCATCCGCCTCAAACAACCGCGCGGCACCCACCACCGCCCTCGCCGACGCCAAACACGTCCGCCGCGAGAACCCGCGCTCGGGATCATCCGCACCGCGCGGCAGCACCAGCCACGGCTGATGCAGCTTGCACCGCCGCACGTGCGCGCACAGGTGCAACAGATACCTTTGCGTCGACAGCCGCGGCACCCGCCCCTCCGCTCCCTCGTCTCTCTCCCCACCACCACCGCCGTCGCCGCCGCCGTCGTCGATCCTGAACGCCGCCGGCAGCTCGGCGAGGAAGCGGGCGAACAGCGCGTCCAGCCGGCGGATGGTGGCGGGGTCCGCGCGGCGCAGGTCGAAGGGGAGGGCGGGCAGGGCGTCGGCGACGGTGCGGCAGATGGTGGCGAAGCGCAGGCGGTGGAGGGAGAAGGACATGGTGGTCGGGACGGAGAGGGGGTGCGGGGTGAAGGGGGTGGGGTGGTTGAGGGGGGAGTCGTTGGCGTTGAGCGGGTGTGAGACGGACATGTGGCGGGGTTGGACGAGGTAGGTGCCTTCTTGCGGGCCGGAGGTGAAGGAGAGGAGCCTGCGGGGGCTTGTTAGTTGTGGGTGGGACGGGGAGGAAAGGGGGACGGACCAGTCGGTGGAGACGATGTGCCACCATACGCGGCGTTTGACCTCGTCGGTGATGGGGTCGCGTGGTTGCTGGTTCGAGGTGCCGGGGGCGTCGGTTTTGTGCAGCGAGGCTTGACGCGCGAGCTCGAGCGCGGTGGTTTGCAGGAGGCGGAATTGCGCCGAGTAGCCTTGCATGTTGTAGGCGAGGTAGGAGGCGATGATGGTGGCTTGCACGTCCTCCAAGGCGGGCGGGTTGGAGCAGCGGGACTGGTCGAGCGTCTTGAGCGTCTCGCCCAGCCAGATGCGCGATACGCTGCGGGCGTGGGCTGCGCAGTTGAAGATTCCGACGGTTGGATCCCAGAAGTGCGAGGCTGATGCCAGGATTGCCAGGAGCAGCGCGGCAGAAGCGTGGTTCATTCGGTCTGGGAGTGCATCATAAATCTGGCATATGGTGGCCAAGGTGGTTTCGGTGTGGATGATGTGGTGCAAGTAGCCCACTTGTTCGTTGTAGTGTGCGAATAGTCGGAGGGTTTCTTCCCGGGTTGGGAGGAACGAGTGTGACGGCAGTGCTTCAGTCGAGGCTTCGATTTGCACGACGGCAAAGCTCAACCCTCCGGCCCGATCCGATGCCCGGACGTGTTGGTTAGTGGCCTTGATGCCAGCATCTTCAAGCCAGTCGAGCGCTGCTGCGGGAGAATCGGCTGATGCTGGTGTTAAAGGAGGCAGAACACTTTTGCTAAGGGCTTCCACAGCCTCCTCAAGGCGTTTGAGGCGAGCGTTGACGGTGGGGTCGTCTGCCCGATTGCTGCGGTAATGCGGCGGAGGATCGGCTGCGTAGGTGCACGTAACGCCGCGGGCAGAACAGTTGGAGCAGGGGTGCTGTCGGCTACATCGGAGCTTCTTGGACCGGCACAGCTGGCAGGAAACAGGATCTAGACGCGAGCGCTTTGCCGCCATGATGATTAGCAATCAATGTTGTTGTAGGATTGTAGTGTTGAAGTGGTTGAGAGCTGACCGGAGCCTCCGAAAATCCCGGAGCCTCCGCGGACCCTAATCCCTATTTAGGCAATCTATCCGCATGTTAGTCTTCCGAGCCATCAATTCACCCAGACACTTTCAGATCACCCGTTAGAGCACCGAGAACACAATGCCCTCTCAGGTTTCCGACGACCCACTCCCCAGTGAGACGAGGTATGGTTCTTATATCCGAAGGCGAGCCCCGAGGCTCATTCCCGTTCTACAGTGCTCGCGCAATTTTATCGCTTCTTGGAGCATTCCTAGCGTTGTTCTGCTCCGTTGGCTTGTCGAATGCCTTCGGAGTCTTCCAAGCATACTACATCTCGCATCAGCTGGCCGACCATTCTGACTTTGACATATCCTGGATTGGCTCCATCTCGCTGGGCATAATGTTTGCCAACGCCCCGGTCGTCGGTGTGCTTGTTGACCGTGTTGGCGCCACAGTAAGTCAATTGAACAGTGTGGATATGAGAACTTGAGACTCATGTACCGTGGCCAGATATTGCTCATATCAGGAAGCACCGGCCTTCTCCTTAGCGTATTCATGACCTCGCTCGCCTCGAGGTACTACCAGTTCATCCTTGCCCAGGCTATCTTACAAGGCCTTTGCATGTCGTTCGTCATATTTCCTGCTATGGCCATCATTTCCAAGAGCTTTCACAAAAACCGAGGTCTGGCTCTGGGAATCACAGTTGGGGGTTCGTCCATCGGAGGGCTGATTTGGCCAATCGTGTTGAATGAGCTCCTCAACGAAGACGGTGTGAGCTTTGGATGGACTCTACGCATTGTCGCCTTCATCATGCTTCCCTGCCTCTTGATCTCCTGCCTTTCCGTCAGACCCTCGCAGGCCACGACAAGTCCAAAACCTCTGTCCGAGAAACCCAAGACGGACCTTTCCATCACCAAAAACCCAGCATTCATCCTCCTCTGCACGGGAGTGGCCATCATCTACCTTGGAATGTTCGGCCCATTCTTCTACGTCTCTTCGTGGGCCAGCTCCCTTGGCATGTCGACAAGTCTTTCCTTTTACATGATCTCTTTCCTCAACGCCGCCTCGCTGCTCGGGCGCGTTCTCCCGGGTTTTCTGGCAGACCGTTACGGCCATTTCAACCTCTGCACCGCAGCCGCACTGTCATCCGGCATCATCGCATTCTGCTGGACCGCGGCCAGGAGCGAGGCTGGTGTGGTTGTTTGGTCAATCGCATATGGTTTCACATCGGGGGTATGTTCACTTTCTACACTTTCGAGTGTTAATGCTGACAGAACAGGCCATCTTGAGCCTCCAAACAGCTTGCGTGGCGAAAATTGCAACGCGCGATACGCAAGGAACTGCCGTGGGTCTCCTCATGGGGTCTGTCGCATTGACGTACGGTTATTCTTCCCACAACATCGACAGGTTGAAAGCTAATGCATTTTCGCAGAGCTCTGTTCGGCACCCCAATCTCCGGGCAACTGGTGGGTACATATGGCTACCTTTCCCTGTCCATGTTTTCCGGTGCGACTTTGGTGGTAGGCTCACTTCTCATCATGTGGGCGAGGCTACGCCTTGACGGGAAATGGATTGCCGTTGTGTAAAGACGGAACATTCGCATTTCTCATATACATCGAAGGACAGATGCACCCGGATTCTCCGGTGTGAACTCTGCCTACCCATAGAACATACAGAGTCATTTCCCTTCATACACACCCAAAAGGACAAAGAAACCCACAACACACCTCTCCTCCTCCCCAACCCCCCTCTCACTCCACAAGCCTAATCCTCCCCCTCTCCCCCTCCTCCCAAACAATCTGCTCCCACACCAAAAAATCCCCCGACTCATCCTTCATCCCCTCCGTATACCCCCTCCACCGCGACCCTCCCGGCGCCCTAAACCTCGTCATCCCCACCTTCCGCCCCAACGTCCTCACATACTTCCTCACCACCTCCTCCACCGTCCCCCACTCCCACCACTCCACCAACCCGCCCCTCCCCTCCCCATCCAGCAAAACCTCCACCTCATACCCCTCGTCGACCCTCAAATCCCCCAACGCCGTCCCCGCCACCCACCACGCGCGCCGCTGCACCCTCCTCTCCCCCGGCCCCACCGGCTGCGTCGCCCGCTCATCATACCCGCTGACGACAAACTCCCGCACCACGCTCCCCCCCGGCGCGAGCTCCACCAGATCCCTTCGCGCGTCCAGCGCCAGCTCCCCCCGGCCCCGGTCCCTCTCCCTCACGGCCGTTCCGCTGCGCTCCGGCCGCTCCCCCGCGTTGCCCCCCGGCCCCGTCCCGACGAGCGCGAGGAACGGCGCGTGTCGCGGGCGGTGCTTGGCGCCGTCGAGGACGCCCCGCGGCACGCTGAGGGTGACGGGGCGCGGGGCGGTGGCGGCGAGGGTGAGGGTGAGGGCGAGGGTGACGGGCGGGTAGGGCTGGGCGGAGGAGAGGGAGAGGGTGGGGGGCGTGAGGGTTGTGGAGACGGTGATGGTGGGGGTGGGCCAGGGGATGGGGGAGTTGCCGTCGTTGGGCTTTTGCGGGGGTGGGGGGTTGGTGGTTCGTGGTGGTGGTGGTGGTGGTGGTGGTGTGCTGGCGGCCATTGTTGCGGTTGTTTGGCGGCGTTTTTTGTTGTGGGTGGGGTGGGGGGGTTTTTGTTGTCGTTGTAGGTGGTTTTCGTTGCGCGATTCGTCTTTTGTGGTTTGGTTGGAGCTTTGGTCGTGCGACACTTTTTTTTCTTTTTTTAACCCCTGTGTGCCTGGAGTTTTTGGGGTGTGCGGTTGAGGGTTGGTCAGGGGCACGGTCGGATGGAGACATGGGTAGCCTGATGCGGGTGTGGCGCAGAGGATCGCAGGATTCGGTAGCGCGTGGCGGCTGTGCTGGACCGTTGCGGCTGTGTGGCCGGCGCTAAGGAATTGATGTGTTGTCTTCTCCTTTCGACCGATTTTTACAGGAATATCACTATATCGCCGTAGAACCATCGTTGGTGCAAATTCTCGAAGAGCGTGAGTACAGAATGTGTAGGCATCTTCATTTTCGCTACCGTGGTAAGAGACAAACGGATTCCACACTCCCGAAACTTTCTTACTTTAAAAATGGTATTATATTCCGGCAGGTAGTCGAAATGCATTAATATAGTCTTGAAGCTTAAATCTACGTTCGTAAATTGCTTCACCTACCCACATGGGAAAAGAGCAGCTTCCTTTACTTGCAAAATATACTGCTACCAGCGCTTAGTTTCCCTTGACCAACACCTGCTTCTCCTTCTTGAGCTTATCCACAAATTCGACGGGTACCTTCAAGACACTCGCGACGACATCCGGAGGGGTCAATGCCAGCCACTGCGTCAGAGAGATATCTGCAACTCGGTCGCTCTTGTAGATCTCGACCCATTCAAGAGTCTCCGTCTCAGACGTGTTTTCAATGTAGTGACCTGCATCATCGATCAGTCACACATCCACTAAAACAAATTGGCAGGCATACCGCTGTTGTCCGGGAAAACGGCCGTGTCGCCTGCGCTGAAATCGAAAGTCCTGGAAGCCGCGTTTCCAATAAACACCGAAGCACGACCTTCGCCTTTGTGGAAGTACAGCCACTCCTCAGCCTGCGAGAAAGTCAGCGGTCTGGAAGATCGTTGCAAAAAAAAAAAAAAAAAAAAGGTAAAGAACACTCACATTCGGGTGCCAATGCAGCTCCCTCAGCCCCTTGGGCTCGAGCGTCACAAACGCCGCCGAAATCGTCTTCGCGATAGGAAAAGTCGTCGAGTCAACCTTCCTAAACGTGCCGCCCTCTCCCGGCACCGGTTCCGTCTCGTGCTGCGCCGCAAAATAAACATACGCGTTCTCGCCCGTCAGCAGATCCTCCTCCGGCGCGCCCGTCACGTTGAGGCGGTCAGACACGTTCGCCTTGAGGATGTACGGATCCGTCTGCGGCAGGGCGTCGAAGACGGCCGGGTCGACGCCGAAGTTCTTGGCCACGACGTCGCGCGGCGTGTGCGCCAGCCAGTCGTCCACCATGAAGGTCGTCCCGATCTTGTCGAAGTCGCCGTCGTCGAACACCAGCAGGTACTCGTTCTCGTCGTCGAGCCCCTGCACCGTGTGCGCGGCGCCCTTGGGGAAGTACCACACGTCGCCGACTTGCAGGATGGAGGCCGTGTACCGCCCCTCCTCGTCGACGGCGGAGACGAGGACGCGGCCCGCGTAGACCCAGCCCCATTCGGCCTGCGTTGGGGATGCCCTGTGAGCATGGAAGTCGTAGGAGGGGAGGATGGGGAGAGGGAACTTACGACGCGATGCCAGTGCAGTTCGCGGATGGACCCCTTGCGCAGATGCTGCTGGGCGGCGGCGATGTCGCGGCTGGACGGGAGGTCGGTGACGACCTGCTCGCGCGTCCAGCCGCCGTTGCTCAGCTTGACGTGCGAGTCGGAGAAGCGCCACTTCAGGTTCGGCACCACGCCGTTGTCGGTGGATGCGGCGCCGAGGTTGCTCGGGTTGTCCAGGTCGACCTGCTCGTTGGTGCCGCCGAGGAGCGGGCCGCCTTTGCCGCTGGCGGAGATGGGCTGGCCTTGCGCGAAGCCCGAGCCGCCGTCTTCCCGCTTGGTGACGGCGGCGCCGCTGGCGAGGCTGGTCAGCGTGGTGGTGGCGAGGAGAAACTTGAGGAGCTGCATGATGCCGGAATGCTCGTTGTTTCAGCGCATTTTGGACGTTGGGGGGGTATGCGCGGCTTAAATAGAGGTCTTGCAATGCCTTGCAGCAATTGAGGTGGATGATGTTGTCATCCTATGGCTGTTATTGATCTTCACTCCCGATACCAGACAAGGCCAATTCCAATTTACACCGGCGCTGATTTATTCCTCAAGCTTGCGAAGAGCTTCTTGGCAACCGGGAACCGAGTTTACTTTCTGGGGAGGTAAGCAGTGAGGAGGTGATGTGCAATCGACGCGGGGTATGTCGTGACATGCTTAGTTTGCTTGGCTCCCGGTGTCGATCCCCTTGGCGCAGCCTCATGGCTCTAGCTGAGTCCACGAAGGGAAAGAGGCAAAAGCTAAAATGGAGTGCCTGAATATGGGTAGTCGCTGTGTTCGGGGTGCATCTCAGTTGATCCTCATCACCGCCCAGGTGTGACTTTTCAACGGGGAACTGTCGACATTCATCAGGGAAATTGTGCAACGCACTTGGCCAGAAGGCCACATAAAAATTTCGGACTTCTTTGTAGGCCTGATAGGCTCGTACGTCATTCATCGGACTCCTTGCAGTAGTGAACAGTGAACCAAGACGTGTGAGATCTTCGACTTTCAACATCAACTGTTGTCACCATGTCATGTCTCTTTACCGCAGACTTCTCACACAACCCGTTCATCAAATTCAAGTTCAAAAATGAACTTGCACCTCTATACGGATACTCTCGCAATCAAAAACCTATCATTCTCAAACCTTCTCTTGATCCTTCTCCCATCCTCCTCCCTGTCCTCCTCACATACCTTCCGACGACAATAGCGAACCGGGAGGTGACGATGGAATCTGAATTGGAGATTTCCGGTACGCCCATGAAAGCATTGAGATAGATCAGACAATAGAGGTTGAGGGTAGTATCGATAAGGAGAAGCCACCTGGTCGAGTCAGAATATACGTCAGATCGCCTGTTTCTTTTTCACGAAAGTACTACATTCCAAATCTTCTGCCTGCCGCAATCGCTTTGCCGGCTCGCCAACGACTATTGTCATAGTGGTTATGAGATATTTCATCCTTGCGTGCTCTGCGAAAAACATTCTACTCATTTCACATTGGTGGTTAAAGCAAAGGTCTGGACGAAAGTTGTAGATCTTGGAATCCCACAATATCGCCCAGAAATTAGCTTCAACTACCCATGGAAGTCGGTGTGTAAACTCCATTGAAGCTCACTGTATCGTGGCCACCTGACCGTTGTTCCGTGGTTAGGCTTGGGATGAATTGTTGAAGTCAATTAACAGTCTTGTCAAATTACATCTAATGACGGTAACTCAGCTCACCTTCCGACTGTTTCACACCTTCTCTACTGGAATAAGCCGAACCATCAATGGAGGCTTGTCCCATAGCGTCCACGAATGCTGATTAGCCCAATCCACACTCTCCTCACAAAGCTCCATATCAAATGCCCAGAGTGTTCTTGCCAAGATGAGCCGTATCTCGTGATACGCAAGGCTGCAAGCAACACCATCAGCGGAGGCCCTAAAGACGGTGGAGGAGGACGATACTCACTTTTTCCCCAGACAATTACGCGGCCCAAACGAGAACGGCTGCAAGACGTCCTTGCTATCCTTCTCAAACCCCGTGCCATCCATCCAGCGCTCTGGCACGAAAGAGTCGGGATCACGAAAGTTGGTAGGGGAGCGATAAGCCGCAAACTGGCTAACAAACACCGTCGTCTTTTCCATCCGCCGGGATCAGTCAACCCGTCTTTCACGGAGAGGAGAACATGGACACTTACACCACCCGGAACCCACTTCCCACAGATTACAGCACCACCGTCCGGCACCCGCCGCGGTCCCCCAATCGGCACGGGCGGATACATCCTGAACGCCTCCTGCACGCACGCATCGAGATACCGCAGCCGCTGCAGGTTAACAAGGTTCATCTCCGCCTCGGACGCGAACGCCCCGCGTATCTCTCCCACCAGCGCCCGCATCTTCTCCGGATTCCGCAGCAAGCGATACGACAGCCCGCTCAGCAGCGTGGCCGTCGTCTCCGTCCCCGCCAGCATGAACAACGCGGCGTTCGAGTGCATCTTCGCGTGCTCCATGCGCTCGTCGTCGCGCAGGACGAGCCGCCAGATGTCCGCCTTGCCATCCGCCGGAGGCGACGCCAGCCGGCGCTCGACGCGGTCGACGGCGTGCTGGAAGTGCTCTTCCCGCATCTTGAGCAGCCGCGCCGGCATCAACGCGGTGAAGGCGAAGCGCAGCAGCGGATACTCCAGCGTGACGCGCGCCATGTCGGACGCCTTGAAGCCGCCGAAGATGGCGGCGACCCACGGCGCGTACTGCGAGCTTTCGAGCTGGTGCAGCGGCTCGCCGAAGGTCAGGTCCGCCATGATGTCGAAGGTGGTGAAGTTGTACAGCTTGACGAGGTCGAAGGTCCTGCCGCCGCCTTTGTTCGCGGCGTCGGCTCTGGTCTTGGAGATCAGGAGGTCGACGTACGAGGCGATCAGCGGCTCCTGCTCGACGAGCGCCTTGTGGGAGAAGGCGTTGGAGAAGATCTTGCGGACGCGGCCGTGCTCGTCGTCGTCGGGCTCGGTGACGAGAGAGTTGACGCCGTTGATGGGTTTGCTGTAGAACTTGGGGTCCTTGATGGTGCCCTTTCGGCCGCTCGTGCGGTGGCCGTAGATGTCTTTCCAGGCTTGGGCGTCGATGTAGCTCAGTCGGGCGGGGGATAGGCGGACGATGGTGCCGTACTGCTTGTGCAGCCCTTGGATCCATGTTGTTTGGCATCCTCGCAGAGTGTTGTACCAGAAAGGTAGCGCGGTTGCCGCGTTGAGCTTGGGTCCCGGATACTTGGCCAAGGGGCTGAGGTACACGCCGTAGCAAGTGGTTCCGAGAAAATGTAGGGCATACTGATGAGGTAAGGTTAGCGCGGGGTTGATCCCTTCGGCAGTTGTTGCTGACCAAGGCCAGGATGCCACGAAGCAGTAGGCTCAAGGCGCTCTGTTCGGGAGAGCCGGTTTGCTCCATGGCAAGGATGGTAATTTCCAAGTTGCTTTTGAAAGCAACACGGGGATTTTTGCGTATGGCTTGGCTTATGTACGGGCGTTCCGAGCACCAGGTGTATGGACTGCCCCGCACAAGGCTAGCCTCGGCACTGGGTGGCCAGTCGCCCAACCTCTGAGACATCGCGTGCTCGGTTCGTCGGCCCGTCAAGTCTTGGATAAATTGAACAGGAAGAGATAACTTATCACGTCACTGCGTCTTCCTATCAGAAATCCTCCATTGGCAACATGAAGAATCCTACATGCAGTAAGATCCATATCGAGCGACATGGATCGGCAACGACCAAAAATCCCCGCAACCCATCACCACGTGCAAGTAGATCATCACACCACTTTTTCAACCATCCCAAGGGAATTACCTCAGATAGTCCATCATCGTCAACTTTGCAAATTTGTGCTGGGATTTCAAAGGGACATTCCGCGCTGATCGGCACAATGAACACCATCGTCGCAGTTTTTGCAAGTACTCTGATTTGCACAAGGAAGAGTCCAAAGTAAACGATAAATGTTTTGGATTAAGCAGAGAGAAGAGAAATCACAAACCCATACCGTACGTAAAGAGGAAAAGAGAAGAAAAAAACACCTCAAAACTCAAATCTACCCACCGCATACAACCCCACCCCCCCTCAAAACAGCGGCTCATCCGGCTTCCCCACCAACCTCTCCACCGCCTCGCAAACCTCCCCCAGCAGCTCCTCCACGACCTCCATCTGCCCCTCATCCGCCTGAATCCCATACCAAAACTTCCCTCCTCTCTCAAAACTAACCACGCGCACCGGCCACGCCCGCTCGGGGTGCGGATTCGCAATCTCGACCCGCGCCGTGCCGCCCGCGAAGGGCATCTCATCGAAATCATCGACATCCTGATGATGCACGACACTCTCGAACCACTCCCTACCCCCCCACCCGCCTTCACCACCACCACCGACCACGTCCTTCAACTCCTCAAACCCAACGCTCTCAAACGGCACCCCCGCCGCCCTCTCCTCCTGCACCCTCCTCAACACCTCCGCCGCCGTCACACCATCCCCATCCCCACCAAACCGCACCCGAACCGGCACATACCCATAACACGGCCCCACGACCGCACCCGCATCCACGCCCCCCACATCGACATCGACACCCCGCCCCGTCCCCACCCCGCCGAACACGACGTCCCGCACCCCGAGCCGCCGCGCCAGCACCACCGCCCACGCCGCCGCCAGCAGCGTCGCGGGCGTGACGTCGGCCGGCCTGGCCGAAACGTCGACGGCGCGCTGCGCGAAAGCGGATCTCGCATCCTTGCTCGAGAGGGCGGCGTGCGGGGGCGGGGTGAGGGCGGCGTCGGCGAGGTGGGCGCGCCAGTGCGCGTGCGCGGCGGCGCGGTGGGAGGGGCTGTGGGAGAGGGCGTGGATGTAGGCCGAGAAGGGCGGGGAGGGGGGGATGACGGCCGCGGCGGTGTCGTCGTCGCCGGTGGAGGAGGAGGAGGAGGAGGAGGAGGAGGCGCTGTAGAGGAGCTCGACTTGGCGGATGAGTTCGGGGAGGGAGACGCCGTCATATTGCGCGTGCGAGAGGCGGATGCCCAGGCAGTTCTCCGCGCCGCGGCCGGCGATGGAGAAGAGTTTGAGGAAGGGCGCGCCGAGGCGGAGGTCCGAGGTTGCGGGGTCGATGTCGGCGGCGAAGAGGGCGTTGGCGAAGGCGTCGAGGTCGTCGGTGTCGGCGGTGGTTTCGACGACGGGCGCGGTGAGGGAGTCGAGGACGACTTGGAGGAAGCGGTTGTCTTGGCGGATGAAGACGGTGCGGAGGATCTCGTGGTGCGCGACGAGTTGTTGGCAGCAGGTGAGGAGCCGCGCGCGGTCGATGGACTGCGGCAGGTACAGCATGGTGTACTGGACGGCGCTGCGGCAGGGACCGACGGTGGTTTCGATGTCGCGGGCCTGCGGGTCCGTGACGGGAAGGGCATCTTTGATCTTCCACGACGGGTCGGCCAGAGCGGGTTGGATCTCTTGCGACACGAACGCTTCGACGTCTTCGACGTCGAGGGCGGAGAAGGGAGCGAACGTTTTGGTCTCGACTGGAGCAACTTCGGTTTCTTCCAGCGCGTTTGCCATGTCGGAGAGGCGCATACGGCGGAACACGTCGGCCACGGAGAGCTTGAAGCCGATCTGGCGAGCGGCCGAGACGAGCCTCATGGCCATGATGGAGTCGCCGCCCAGACGGAAGAAGCTGTCGTCGCGGTCGATGTTGGAGGGATCTATTCCCAAGAAACGAGCCCACAGTGTCTGCAGCTTGCGTTCTTTGGTAGTCCACGGCTTGCTGTCAATTCCCTTGGCTTTCAGCTGGGTGAAGGCAGTCCTGAGCTTCAGAATATCGTCCTGGGAAAGCTCGGAGCTGACGGCATCCAGCTGTGCTCTGTCAACCTCGCCGGGCCTCAGCGGCATCTCGTTGAGCGGAATGTAGGCCTCGGGGATCATGTAAGGAGGGAGCACATCCGACAGGGCTTTGTTGAGCCCAAGCACGCGCTCCGCCAGAGAAGCAGGCAGAGTCCTGGCAACAAAAGCCGGGAGCTCGTTCTCCGGAAGGCCCAGCTTGACCATGTTGGTATTTTGGTCCTGGCACTGGGCCTCCACGAACACCACAAGCATCGGCTCTTGAGCTCCGTGAGGAGTGATGATGTTCGCCACGGCCCAGGTAGACTCCG
Organism: Diplodia mutila; assembly: GCA_022560015.1. Taxonomy (NCBI): domain Eukaryota; kingdom Fungi; phylum Ascomycota; class Dothideomycetes; order Botryosphaeriales; family Botryosphaeriaceae; genus Diplodia; species Diplodia mutila. Next base: position 99,110 of record JAFISB010000061.1, on the reverse strand, counting down.
GAAGCAAGCTTTCCAAATGACGCTCAACCTCCGCGAGGTCAACAGCGCGGCCTTGCAGCTTGGTTTTGGACTCCTTCTTGGCCACGAAAACAACGGCGCCGTCGGCCTTGTACTTGACCAGGTCGCCGGTCCTGTGCACCTGGCCGGGACGACCGGGCACGGACGAGCTTCCGGCAACAAGCCAGACGGGGTCTTCGACGAAGTCGACGGAAGCCAGCGGGCCCTCAACGACGAGCTCGCCAACGGCACCAATGGGCATCAACCTATCGACGTTCGCCGGATCCACGATCCAAGAGACAACGACGGACGGATAGGGGTCGCCAGCAGTGACATGCCCGGCAACCAAGCGAGGCGTAGCCTGATCGACGCCGGCAGGAGGCGTCCTGTTCCAGCGCCAGATCTGCTCGCGGTCCTGCTCGGTCAGCAGGCTGATGTCGCCCACCGACGCGGCCGCGGGGCTCTCCCCCGCCAGCTGGCCCACGGCGGCCTCGAACTGCGCCAGCACGCGCTCCATCAGCGGCACGGCGACGAGCCCGGAATCGAAGCTCGCCACGACCAAGAACCCGTCCGTCCGCAGCGAGCACACCAGCATCAGCGGGTACGAGTTGAAATGCAGCGCCTCCCTCGCGGCATCCGTCCCCTCGAACCGCGGCATCCCGTCGCCTCCGTCCTCTCCCCCCTTCTCCTCGATGTCCGCCGGCTGGATCACCATCCCCATCTTCACCTCGCACGCGAGCTGCGCGTCCGCGCTCACCCGCCGTATGTGCTGCATGCCCAGATGCTCGTGCTGCATCCGCGCGAACCCCTCCTCCTGCACCCCCGCCAGGAACTCCGCCACGGGCGCCCCGCGGTCCACCCGCACCCGCACCGGCACCGTCGCGATCATCGGGCCCTCGAGCTGCTCGGCCCCGGCCACCGGCGCGCCCCTTCCGCTAAACGTCTCGCCGAACACGACGTCGTCGCCGCCCGCGTGCTGCGCCGCGACCAGCGCCCACGCGGCGCGGATCAGCGTGCCGTTCATGACGGACGAGCGCGGCGGCAGCGGGACGAAGCGCTCGGCCAGCGCGTCCGGGGTCGGCAGGTACGTCCGCGATGGGAGGGCCGGGAACTGCGGCCCCGTGGCGCCGGCGAGGGCGCGGCGCCAGTAGTCCTGCGCGGCCGGGCGCGACGCGCTGGTGAGGTGGCGCACGAAGTGCTTCATCTGGGACGGCCGCGGGGTGGGTTCGCCGCGCCAGGCGCGGGCGACGCGTTCGAGGAGGAGCGGGGTGGAGAAGCCGTCGTAGAGGGCGTGGTGGATGGTCCAGACGAAGTGGTACCTGCTGTCCGCCGCGTCGTGGACGAGGGCGTAGCGCGACAGCGGCGTGCCGAGGCCCATGGGGGACTGCTTCTCGGCGGCGATGTAGGCGTCCAGGGAGTCGGCGGCGGTGTTCCACGCGATGGGCTCGCGGACGACGACTTGCAGCAGCCCGTGGTCGCGGAACTGGACGACGCGGGTGCGCAGGATGGGGCTCTCCGCGGCGGCGGTCTCCCACGCCGCGGCGAGCTTGGTGGCGGTCTGCTCGTCGGGGATGGCGGCGATGCGCTGGGCGACGAAGCTCTGCGTGGAGCGCGCGGTGAAGGCCATGAGGACTTCCTGCAGCGGCGTGCACGGGTAGATGTCTTCGATCGCGGAGGCGTCGACGCCGCAGAGCTCGGCCGCTTCGGTGCGGGCGGCGTCCGCGGCCCAGCCCGGCGCGAGCATGGAGAAGGGGGCGACGTCCTCCTCGGTGGCTTGGGTGGATTGCTGGGCTACGGCTGCCATGGCGGAGAGCTTTGGGTTGGTGAAGATGTCGGCGACGTTCAGAGTGAGGCCGTCTTCCCGGGCGGCCGCCGCCAGCTTCATGGCCAGCACGGAGTCTCCGCCGAGGGCGAAGAAGTTGTGGTTGATGCCGATCTCGGCTTCCGGGAGGTTGAAGACGCGGCTCCAGGTTTGCCGCAGACTGGTCTCTGCCGGCGTGGTTGGCTCCTGGATCTCGCCCACAGACGCGCTGGACTTGTCGAGATCGTGCAAGACCATGGAGGCGCCCACTGCACGAAGGACCTTCCGGTCGGTCTTTCCGGAAACGAGGGCGGGCATGTGGTTGATGGGAATGTATGCCGCCGGAACCATGTACTTGGGAAGGACGACCTTGAGCCTGTCATCCATCTCGGACATGATGGCCGCAACTTCGGCAGAGAAAGGTATCCGCTCCACAGGAGCATCTCGGTCCTGGGTAGTCTCGGTCTCCGGGTCTGAGATGAAAGCAACCAACATGGGCTGCTTCCCGGGGCCCTCCGGCTTGATGACTTCAGCGGCAACCCGCACGCGAGCCGGCAGCTGAGCCCGGAGATGGTACTCAACCTCACCCAACTCCACACGCTGGCCCCTCAACTTGACCTGCGTATCCTTCCGGCCAACAAAGACGAGGTACCCCGAGCCATCCGGGTCGTACTTGACCAGATCACCAGTCTTGTACACGCGGCCGGTCCTGCCCTCGACGCCGTCAAACCCAGCAGTCAACCACGGCGGATCGACAATGAACGCCGCGGCCGTCTTCTCGGGGTCACCCATATACCCCTCTCCCACACAGGGGCCCTCGACCAGCAGCTCACCCACCGCACCCACGGGCACCAGCTTATCGTGATCCTCGCGATCAACAATCCACATAACACCGCCCGTACCGGGACCGATACTGACATACGGCCGCCCCGTCGCCGCGCTATGGTTCGTGGTGCACCCGACGCCGACCTCACTCGGCCCGTACCCGTTCACCACGCGCGTGCTCTTCCCCCACACGGCCACATCGCTCGCCGTCACCGCCTCGCCACCGACGCCCAAGCTCCTCAAACCCGGCACGATATCCGCGTCCAGAATCCTCGCCACGCTCGGCGTCAGATTCGCCATCGTGACCCGCGCCCTGCGAATGAAACCGGACAGGTCATTCAACCTATCCGCATCCGACGGTATGCACAGGCACCCCCCGTGCGACAGCGTCGCCAGCATGCTGTCGACCGCCACGTCGAACGCGTACGACGCGAAGTCCAGCACGCGCGAGCGGTCGTCGTAGCCGACGGCGGCGGCGCGCGGGAGGGTCCCCGACCCGTACGCGCCGTGCGACAGCATCACGCCCTTCGGCTGCCCCGTGCTGCCCGACGTGAAGATGACGTACATCAGCGCGTCCAGCGGGACCGCCGGCAGCTCGCCGTCGCTCTCGGCGGCGCCCAGCAGCGCCCCCTCGAACGTCGCGGCGCACACGGGCACGACGGTCGCGCCGGGCCGGATCTCCGCGCCCAGGGCGGCGTGGCGGGCGCTGGTGAGGACGAAGCCCGCGGAGACCTGCGCGGCGATGGTTTGGAGGCGCGCGAGCGGCTGGCTGGGGTCCGTCAGCGTGATGGCGGCGCCGGTTTTCAGCACCGCCAGCACGGCGATGACGGTCCAGCGCGACTTCTCGAAGCAGAGCGGCGCGATCGCGGTCGCGCCCAGGCCGAGCGCGGCGAGGTGCCGGGCCAGGCGCGTGGAGAGCGTGTCCACGTCGGCGTAGGTCCACGTCCCGTCCCACGCGTCGATGGCGAGGGCGGACGGGTGCGCGGCCGCGCGGGAGGCGATGAGGGTGTGCATGCAGCAGGTGATGGTGGGTGGGAGGGAGGCGTTCCAGCGCCAGATTTCGGCGAGGTCGGAGGGGGTGGGGCGGAGGGTGGTCGAGATGGGGGAGTCCAGGGACGACGGGATGGCGTTGAGGATGGTGAGCGTGGAGTCGAGGTGGCGCGAAGCTGTGTACTGCGTCATGAAGAGGGTGCGCCATGTTGCTTGCAGTCCTGGTCGGTCGATTTCGTTGATGACTTCCACTTTCAGATTCCACTGGAGAAAGGTTAGTGTTTGGTGTGAGATGGGAGGGGTTTGCAAGTGTTGGAGCAGGAAATCTCATGATGAGAATGAAGCATTCTTCTATACATGAAGCAACACTTGCATCTTGATGAATGCTCCAACTCCCCGTGATCAGATAAGACGGAAGTGACGACACTTCTCAAGTGAAGCACGTGAGTGACGTACATCTTTGCTGTTCGTGAAGTAAAGTGTCTCCCCGGTCGCACAGACACTTGAAGTGTCCGCGAGAGTCCGTTGCCGTGCTGACTTCACAGCATCAAGCAAGCTTCGTATCGAGTCATTCGCCTTGAATGAGAGGTCTGCTGCCGATAGAGCTGCTTCAACAGTTTCTCCATCCTCAGCCGTGTATCCCCACGTGAACTCGATATCGCTGATATCGACGTATCGGGAAAGCACAAGCACCCATGTCAGAAGCAAGACATCTGCAGTAGTGCAGTCGTGGGCCAGTGCTTCGGGGGACGTCAATGGAGCCTCGAATGCAGCGAAGCACTGCTGACCGTAGCCGTGATCCCCATTGAGCGGTGGACCTGCGTCTATAGGGCTGTCATTGCGTTGGTGCTCCATAGTTTTTTCTTTCTCCGGAAAACGAAAGACGGGATGTGGCAACGACGACACACTTGCAGCTTTCACCGCCACAAAGCGTAAGAAAAAAAAGGGACGGTAAGGTTAATGGTGGGCTTCGCAAGGACAGAGTCTTCTCCTCGCGCTGAAGACTACCCGCGAGAAGTACCAATTCACATGATTACAGAGACCACGCGCCTTTTGCCGCAACAGGCACTACGAGCGTTCCGAGAAGCGGACGGGCTGGGGGAGGGGCCGACACGAGCAAGAGAGCTGTGCGCAGGCCCGACGAGAGGGCGATGTGACTGCCCGTGCCCTGGAGAGGGTCCTCGGAAACGAAGTGACGACGCATGCAACCCTACTAGCAAGTAAAAAGAAAAAATCTGATAAGATGCGGCATCGGAGGGGCCTTGCAGCGGCGGGATATTCCTTGGTTTCGAAACATTCAGCCACCAGCTTGCGTTGGTTATCTGATTTTGCCGTCTTCAGGTCGTCAGCGTTGGGCTAGCTGTGTAGCTTGGGCGCCGGACGACGCCACGAACCTTCCAGCCCGCAAGCCACCAGCGTCAACATCGCGCGAAACGCGCCACAGTATATTCAGGCGCGCATTCAGCTGGCTCGGCTGAAATCCAACAGCTGCATGAAAGGCGTGACTCCTGGTATCCACACAAGTGATCCTCCTCGGTCTGCAACGACGAACGGAAACACTGCTTTGGGATTGTATGACCGCGCGGGCGCTCCGCGCGGCAGAAGCCACCATTTTCTTGCCCGCGGTGGGCCGTGACCGTTAAAACCTGAGAATAAACAGAGGCAGTCGCCGGGGACCATCTGATTCGACAATCAGATTAGACAAATGTCCGGAATCCCGGGATTCCCGACGGCGAACCAGGCTCGGGAGGGGCGTGTAACGGACCGGTTTTGGCGCATGGCGGCCCGGGTCCGGTGGTGAGTGTCGATTTGTCCTGTATCGAGAGCGATGGACGCGTCAGTTGACGTTTTGGACGGGCGACGCGTGCTAATGAAAATGCAAAAACTGTGGGGACTCGAGGGCCCCTATTCCATGGTGTTTTAGTTATAGGCGGTGTAGATCTTCATGCTGACGCACTCAATCTTGCCGGAATGATTGGCCGAGCCCCACTAGCGGGGCCAAGCCTTGCTTGATGTAGGCTTGGCCGGTACAAGCTCAACCCTCACGGCGGGCCTGTTCTCGGCGTTACCCGCCAACCCCCAGTCCCCTACCCGCGCCCACGAAGATGGAACTCCTCCAACCACGGACAGAGCTCTCGGCCGGTGCCGCTTGGCGTTGAGTAATGATCCGAGCCATTTCCTTCACGACCGCGCTCCCTGTCGTTGTCCATGCGCCGCAGCAACAAGCCAATGGGACCCAGTTACGCGGGCAGGGTGCGAAACTCCATCACTTACCAATCTAATCTGATTTCGTCGTCGGAGGGCTTGTACTGCAGCGGTCCAGAAAAGCCCAATATGGCCGGCCCACCGTCGACCTATCAGCAGGCATTGAGAGGGCTGATCACTGCCCTTGCGAGCCACTTGCGCGGCAGCTCAGAGCACCATGGAAGCCTTTACTCGGAAGTCGGGATGGAAAAATTTCTGAGAACACACACCCCTCCGCGTGCAGAAGCCACGGCGTCCTCCAGCCGAGGCGAGACGCGTTGGCGAGCGGGCGGCGCAAAGGGATGCGTATGGTGGTTTCGCTGGAGTACGAAGCAGCCGCGGTCCAGATGGTCTGATGGCGGCGGCCTCGGACTTCTCCTCTGGCGGCGAACCTTATACGCCTGCGCCCCGGCGGTGCTGCGAGTGAGAGACAGTCTCGTCTTGGAGAAACAATCTTCTCTGCAAAAAAAAACAATCGTCATGTCGTTGCAATCGATAGAAGCCTTCCAGTTCTCCGACAGCGAGCGGCCGTCCGCCGTCGCCAAGCTCCGGCTGCCGCACCCCTACCTCACCACATACTACGCCGTAGCCTCGGGCAGGACCTGGGCCAACGACGGCAGCACCCCTCTGCTGCGGGTGCAAGAAGAGGCCGGCACGGCGGAGGAGCTGCACGCCCGCCTGCACAACGACAGCCTCCTCTTCACCACGCCGCAGCAAGACACCGCCGACGACGACCTCCCACCCCTCTCCAACAACACCGCCTGGGCACGAGCCCGCCGCGCGCCATGGGCCGCCTTCACCTGGGACGCCAGCGCGTCCGGCGCGCCGCCGACCCTCGGCCAGCTCTGGCTCGCCATCTACTTCATCCTCACCATCTCACCCGACCTCGAGATCTTCCGCATCAGCCTGCACGGCGCCGAGCAGGAGGCCCTCGCCACCGCGCTCAAGACCTCCATGGTCGCCGTCGCGCACCCGGCGCCGACCTCCCCCTCCGCGCCCTTCGCCGAGAACACCACCGCCTCCGCCTCCGCCACCGGCGCCTCCGCTGACGAGCTCGTCGTCCTCCGCAGCGCCTTCTGGCAGGGCGCCGCCTCCCCCTTCCCGGGCCGCGCGCCCTGGACGCCGACCCCGACCGCCTCCTCGCCGCAGCCCGTCACCGACCTCTTCACCACCCTCTTCCCCACCTCCCGCGTGCACACGCGGGCACCTCAGCGCCCGGCCAAACCCACCCCGGGCTCCGTCGTCTACAGCCGCTACGTCCCCGCGCTGGACGAGCACTTCTCGCTCGTGGCGCTGGACTACCGCGACCCCGCGCACGTCGCGCTCTTCCACCAATGGCAGAACGACCCGCGCGTGGCGGCGGGGTGGAAGGAGACGGGGACGCTGGAAGAACACACGGCGTACCTGCGGCGGCAGCACGAGGACCCGCACCAGCTGTGCGTGCTGGGGCGGTGGGACGACGCGGCCTTCGCGTACTTCGAGATCTACTGGGCGGCCGAGGACGCCGTGGGCGCGCACTACGACGCGGGGCGGTTCGACCGCGGGCGGCACTCGCTCGTCGGCGACGCGCGGTTCCGCGGCGAGTATCGCGTCGTCGGGTGGTGGCCGTGCGTCATCCACTTCTGCTTCCTGGACGACGCGCGCACCGAGAGCGTGGTCGGCGAGCCGATGGCGGCGAATCCGACGGTGATGAAGTATGACTATATGTTCGGGTTGAATGTGGAGCGGTATATCGACTTCCCGCACAAGAGGGCGGCGCTGGTGCGGTGCAGTCGCCAGCGGTTCTTCCATTTGAGCCCGTTCAATGTGGGTGCGGGGGGTAGGGTGAGCGGGATTGCGCTGCCGTTCCCGTCGAAGCTGTAGGTGGGTGTCACGGGGGAAGACGGGTTTGTGTGACGAAAAAGGGAAACTGTTGGGCGTTTGGTGGTGGTTTTCATTTGGGACTTTTTTGTTCGCGTCGCGAATGCGCGCAACGTCGTGGTGTGGGCTGCATCCCTGCTCGAGCAGCTTCGCCGGCGACGTGTTGATAGGTAGAAGTTTCGAGACTCGTGAACGTGTAGGTGGAATTCGAACACCGATTTAATTCATCGAGGGCGCATGCAGCATGGCGACGTCGTGACGGTCTCAACCGATGACAAGGGAAGGCTGGAGGTTGAAAGAAGCGCCGCGAATCGGCCGAGGGGGAATATAAACTAGGCTGTATAGACCTCGTATTCAGTGGAATCAGCTCACTTGCGCGCTGCGTGATTGGCTGGTCGATAAAGTATACAATACGCTTACGCGGCCAATGAGAAACGGCCCGATATCGCCCAAGCGCCCCCGGAGACGTCAGCTCAGCACTGCGCGTGTCAAAACAATTCGGTCCTCATCTTGTCCTGCGTGGGTGGTTGAATCCAGTATTTGGACGTAGATGTGAGTCTTAACCGTGAACAAATTCGTCCGGATCTTGGATTCAACAGCCTACGTAAGTTGGGTTTGAGAGAGTCAAATTCTGTCCTCATCCGCTGTGCAGTAACAGCTAAAAATTATTATTACAAAATGGTTTGCTACCGAACAACTTCCCCCTCCTTCACGGTAAACATCTGCAAGCGCTCACCAACGGGCACAGCTCACGCCGTCGACGTCTGGTGCATCACATTCGTGCGGTACGAGTCGCTGCGCTCGAGCAGCTCGTCGTGCGAGCCGCGATCGACGCAGCGGCCCTGCTCGATGAGGAAGATGACGTCGGCCTTGCGGATGGTGTGCAGGCGGTGGGCGATGGCCAGGACGGTGACGCCGCGCTGGGCGACGGCCCTGGACAGGCCGTCCTGCAGCAGCTTCTCCGACTCGGCGTCCAGCGCCGACGTGCTCTCGTCGAGGATGAGCAGGCGGGGGCGGCGCACCAGCGCGCGCGCGATGGCCAGCCGCTGCCTCTGCCCGCCCGACAGGCGGCCGCCGTTGGGGCCGACGACGGTGTCGTAGCCCTGCGGCAGGGCGGCGACGACGTCGTGGACGTTGGCGAGGCGGCACGCCTCCTCGAGCTCGGCGTCCGTGGCCGCGTGGCCCGGCCGCGCGCCCAGCTCCAGGTTGAAGCGCACGCTGCCGTCGAACAGCACGCTCTCCTGCGGCACCAGCGCGACGTCGTCGCGGAAGCTGGCGTCGGCCGCCCGCGCCACGTCGCGGCCGCCCACCACCACGCTGCCCGCCGCCGCCACGTACATGCGCTCGACCAGCGCGATGATGGTCGACTTGCCCGCGCCGCTGGGCCCCACGAAGGCCGCGAACTGGCCGGGGCGCACCTCCAGGCTGAGCCCGTGCAGCACCCGCGCGTTGGGCCGCGCCGGGTACGCGAACTCGACGTCGCGGAACTGGACGCCGATGCCGCCGCCGTGCTCTGCCGACACGGGACTCGACGCCGCCGACGCCTCCACGTCTTTCTCCTTCTCCGACGACGCGCCACCGAGGGGCGGGGGCGCGATCTTGCCGCTGCCGGAGAGCGTCTCGTGCGGGTTCAGCTCGATGACGTTGAGGATGCGGGCGATGGCGGCGCGGGCGCTCGACACCTCGGGGGCGAGGGCGAACATCTGGCTCCACAGCTGCGCCGACACGAGCAGCGAGAAGACGACGATGAGGAACTGCGCCTGGCTGTACCGCCCGGAGATGATGTTCTTGGACCCCCACCAGTACGCCAGCGCGTAGCCCAGGTTGCCGATGAAGTAGGCGCCCGCCAGCCACAGGCTCGCGTGCAGGCTGACCAGCGTCGTCTCCTCGCGCGGGCCCTTGAGCGAGCGCCGGTACACCTCCAGCGTCTCGTGCTCGAGCGAGAGCGACGCCACCGCCTTGATCGAGTTGGCCGCCTCGACGCCGATGCCGACCGATTCCGCGTACGCGTTCTCGTGCTTCTCTTCGAACTGCGCGAGCACCCGCAGCTGCTGGATGCCCACGCCGAGGAGCAGCGGCACGATGGCCAGGCAGACCACCGCGATCCTCCACGCCACGACGTGGGTGAGGACGATGGCGGCGATTAGGTTGACGACGATGGAGAACATGGTGCCGATGATGGAGCCGCTCAGCCCTCCCAGCAGGTTGCCGTCGTTGGTGATGACGGACAGCAGGCTGGCCGGCGTGCGACCCTCTGACTGATGCCACTGCAGATCCTGTTCGAATAGCGCGCGGAACGACAGCACACGGACGCGGTACATGATCTTCTCCGCGACGTAGCCGAATCCGGACCAGCTGATGAGGTTGGCGAAGAACTCGATGATGGCCAGGATGAAGAACATCAAGCCGAAGAAACGACCGTGCCAACGGATGCTCTCTTCGCTGTTGCACGGGTTTAGGCTCTCGACCGTGTTTCCGAAGATGACGGCTTCGGCGGAGAAGGCTCCTCCGACGATGGTGGCGCCGAGAAGGGCGAGGAGGACGATAAGGAGGTGGGGACGGGTCATGCGGCAGGTCTCCGCGATGATGTTACCCAGCGACCTGTCTGCGGACGATTTGGGACCCTCCTTTGTCTTCTCAACCTGTGCCTCCTCGGCAGATGCTTCCTTGTCTTCCTTGAACTCTCCAATCGGGGTCTGCGTTTCCGATACGGGTACCTTCTCGATGGAGTTGCCATCCGAAGACTCGTTGACAGACGCTGCAGCGGAGATATCCTTGCCCTTCTCATCGCCGCTCGAGTTCTGCAGCCGCACGAGATCCGCATACGGACCCTCCCTCGCCAACAACTCAGCATGGCTGCCCTGCTCCAACACCACGCCATCCCTCAGCACAACAATATTGTCCGCTTTCTTGATGGTCGACAGGCGATGGGCGATGGAAATCATAGTCCTCCCCTCGGACACCTTCTCGATGGCGCCCAAGATGGCCTGCTCGCTCCTCGAATCCAAGCTGGCAGTGGCCTCGTCGAGGATGAGGATCTTGGGGTTCTTGACCAGCGCCCTGGCCAGCGCAACGCGCTGCTTCTGGCCGCCGCTCAGCATCCTGCCGCCGGGCCCGACGCGGGTGCCGAGCCCGCCCTTGAGGTTCCCGATGAACCCGGCCGCGTCCGCCTGCTCCGCCGCGCGCAGCACCAGCGGGATCACCCGCGCCAGGTCCCCCCCGACCTCGGCGCCCACCTTCTCCCCCGCCGCCAGCGCGTCCTCGCCGTGCTCGCGGATCAGCTCGGCCACGCGGGCCAGCCCCGGGCCGAGCAGGGCGGCGCGCAGCGGCTCGTGGGCGGGGTCGGGCGAGTTGACGAGGCCGTGGGCGATGTTCTCGAGGATGGAGCGGTCGAGCAGCGTGGCCTCCTGCTGCACGAGCGAGACGTGGGCGCGCAGCTGGCGGGCGTTGAGGGTGCGCAGGTCGCGCCCGTCGAGCAGCACGCGGCCGTCGGTCGGGTCGTACAGGCGCGACACCAGCCCGGCGATGGTCGACTTGCCCGAGCCGGACAGCCCGACGATGGCGGTGTGGCGGCCCGCCGGGATGGACAGCGAGACGGCGCGCAGGACGGCGGTGTCGGGGCGCGAGGGGTAGGCGAAGGAGACGGCGTCCAGCTCGACGGCGCCGGCGAGGCGGTCGAGGGGCACGGCGGCGCCGGCGGCGCTGGTGCCGTCGATGGGCGAGACGTGGTCCATGTCGCGGCGCAGCTTGGCGAAGGCGGCGGAGGCGGCGCCGAAGGTCTGCAGGTAGGGGGCGACCTGGCTGAGGACGAGGGTGGCGTCGACGAGGATGAAGATGACGGTGAAGATGGAGCCGACGGTGGCGCCGCTGGAGTCGAGGCTGGCGCCCACGGCCGCCGCGATGATGCGGCTGCCCTCCCAGAAGGCGAGCGCGTTGGCGGCGTAGGCGATGAAGTACATCAACCCGGCCTGCACGCCCGACGTCACCGCCTTCTTGATGCCCTCGCGCTGCGAGCTCAGCAGGTCCGCCGAGAAGCGCGCCTCCAGCCGCGCGTTGGCGCTGAAGGCGTGCACCACCAGCACGTTGGACAGGCCCTCGGACGCCACCGACGAGGCGGAGGCGATGTGGTCCGACATGCGGCCCGAGTAGCGCTCGATGAACATGTTGCCGATCCAGCTCATGAGCATGTACGCGGGCACGAGCGACACAAGGATGCCGGCGAGGGTGGCGTGCTTGATGAAGGCGACGACGTAGGCGGTGACGAAGAAGGAGGCCGACGAGATGCAGATGCCGACCTTCTCCGACGTGCCGTTGCGGATGCTCTGCACGTCGCCGTTCAGCCGCGACGACACCTCGCCGCCGGGCAGCCGGTCGAAGAAGGACGGCTCCTGGCGCAGCAGCGCCCGCAGGTACTGCTCGCGCAGCCGCTGGGCCAGCCGCGCGCCCCCCAGCGACCAGCACGACAGGTGGATGTACATGAAGCCGAACTGCGCGATCGCCAGGTACACGACGTACAGGATCTTGCCGTCCACGTCCGACTGGTAGCCGGCATCCTGCGAGCTGTCGGACGCGCACGTGGCCGAGTTGAGGTCGTCGATCAGCTGGCCGAAGATGATGCCCAGCAGCGGGAACGGGATGCCCGAGGCGATGGCGCACACGAGGCCGGTGACCAGCAGGAAGATGTCGAACTTGGTCGGTTGGGCGTAGACCAGGAGTCGGAGGTATTGGGTGAAGCGTTGGATTTGCTGGTGGTAAGTGTCAGCGGTAGGTCTTGTCTTTTGCTTGTGATGACGTGGGTGAGTTGATGTGCAAAAAGGGCTGAAACATCCATCTGATAATATCACTTCTCATTCACATGGACGACTCTGGTCCCAGGGCCCTGTATGCTACACTGTGCAATTGGTCTGATGCTTACCTTGGGTTCTTCCTCCTTCTCCGTGTCAGCAGGCGTGGTTGCAACGACCGCATCAGCAGCGGTGGTGCTCTCCTCGGCGTGCGAAGGATCAGGCATTGTGTCTGCGTGTGACGGATCCGCTGAGGCTGGGTTGGGATCTCTCGCAGAACGCAAAGCTGAGCAGCAGACAGCTGGAGAATTCCAGAAGCCACGGCCAGACTTCAGCCCAAGGGAACAGCCACCAGACGTCTGGCGAAAGATCCCGATGTCGGTTGGAACGAAAAAAGCACCGGGCAATCCCTCAACGGAGTAGGTGCACGCGTCGAAACAGCTGTACAGCCTAGATCTGATTAGATGACTCCACCTATTTTCCGTTCCGCCATAAAGACCCAGGTGGGGTCCGTAACGCGCGGTGGCGCCGCTGTTAAACTAGTGGGCTGCAGGGAAGAAGGCATGGACGGCTGCGCACGGGTGACTCCGGCCAGCGATGAGCGATGCCCGTCCGGGGCGGCTACGGTGCTACGGTGCCCGAGACGGCGTGGGCTGGGCCTTACAGGGGCCCGGCCGCAATGCAACGCCAAAAAGCCGTCGCCCGTTCCTTCCCAGACAACAAACGCATTGCGCCGCCGCTGCCGCAAAGGACGGCTGCTGCACACGACGCCACAATCGATTGATAAGATCATCAGCTGGATTTTTCCTTTCTTCGCCTCCGCCGCCCAGGCGTTTACGCGGCCGAAACGTGGCCATACCGGGCTGCCGGCTCCTCCACCGCGGCTGTCAATGCCGTCGGCATTTCCACTTCGACGCGGCAGCCCTGCCGATCGCTCGCTGCCAGAATACGGCCGGCAATTTCGTCGCGAACGGAACGAGATTGTTCGCCCACATGCATCGATGGTACTGACGAACAAGCTGCGGCGAGCTGCTGCCAGCGGAGCCCGCGCCGTAGCTGGGACGGGAAGCCGCCATTGACGAAACACTTCGACGCAGCACCTGGTAAGGGCCATAGACCGCAAAGCTCAACACCAATTCCAATAGGTACACGTCGTAGGTCAAGAAAACACCATGTACCAAAAAGGCAAACAGCCTCTTCATCGCGCTTCACCCACTACAGCCTGCTATCCAACCACTTCGGCTGCCTCTTCTCCGCAAACGCCCTGATGCCCTCCCTCAGATTCTCCCCACCATTCAACCGCGCCTCCCAGATCTCCTTGATAATCCTCGTCGCATTCTCCGCACTGCTCTCCTCCCACCCGCTCACCACCCCCGCCCTACTCACAATAATGCTATCGGGGCTCTTCCCGCAAATCATCCGCGCGTACTCCAACGCCTTCCGCACCACCGGCCTCTCCATCACGTCCTCCACCCCCTCGCCCGCATCCTCCGTCACATCGTTCACGAACCCCCACTCCCGCGCCTCCCTCGCCCCCACCCGCCTCGCCGTCAACGCCATCTCCATCGCCCGCTGCCTCCCCACCGTGCGCGCCAGCCGCGGCAGGCTCCCCTCCATCGCGACCACCCCCCTTTCCGCCTCGGGCAGGCTGAACACGGCGGACCGCGCCGCGACGACCAGGTCCAGGTTCGCCACGACCTCCATCCCGCCGCCGAACGCCAGCCCGTTCACCGCGCCCACCACCGGCTTCTTCCCGTGGCGCCGGCTCAGCGCCGCGAACCCGGAAGGCGGGAACATCGACGCGTAAGGCGACGGGAAGCGCGTGCCCGAGGCGCGCGCCGCGTTGCGCGCGTTCCACTCGCGCAGGTCGGCGCCCGCGCAGAAGGCGCGCCCCGCGCCCGTCACGACGGCGCAGCGCAGCGCGGGCTCGGCGTCGTACCAGGCGAAGAGGGCGTCGAGCTCGTGGTTGCCGGCCGCGTCGATGCAGTTGAGGACGCGCGGGCGGTTGAAGGTGACGAGCAGGATGGAGGGGGTGGGGAAGGTGATGAGGGCGAAGGTTTGGGGGGGCGGGGGCGTGGTGTAGGTTGTTGGTGTGGGCGGCGGGGTGGATGGGAGGGGCGGTGGGGAGGGGGTGTTTGACATTGTCGCGGTTGAGTTGTGAGAAGACGGTAGGTTTGGTGGTGATAAGTTGGTCGTGAGAAGTTGGTGTGGTTGGTCGTGAAGGTAGGCGTTTGTGGTTCAAGTGCCGGGATTAGGTATGGATATGGAAAGATTAGGCAAGTTGAAGAGGATGTCGAGTTATCACGTAGGAATTGTGGTTGCAGTCTGTAGAAAGTCAAGGGAAAGGTGAGTCGGCAGGTCTCGCTCCAGAATTAAAGCAGACGTAAAGGTCGTGGTCGGCAGACGCGTATAGGGATAAGACCGGCAGCCAGTAGGAAGCAGGCAGTTGGCTTAAGCCGTGCACCAAGCTCTCTTGGGGGGTCTCGGCGGGGTCAACCCGGATACGGCTAAGCAGGCTAAGCAGGGGGGTGCCACGAAGCCACGAAACGGGAGCCCAGCCATCGGGAGACCGACAAGACGCCTGACCGACATCGGGGGCCTGCAGGGAAGCACCCGGCCGTACGGCACATCAAACGCTGCACGCCGCATGGGAAGCGCCGAGGACAGCGATCTAATCTGATCCGGTGATCGATGCACCTCTTGCTGGTCTGGGAATGGCATCCCGACGCCCGCCGGCGCAATCGACCGCCACAGTGTCAAGTCCGCATTGATTATTGGCGGTGCAGGAAGGAAGGAAAAAAAGAAGACGAAAAATGAGCGGGGCCGGCTCCCACACTTCGCGTCGGGCGGCGCGGACGCCACCTCAGCGCTGCTAAACCACGCGGGCCGCCCGCCTTGGCTGGGTCGACTCGCCTATGCCGGTCACTGGAGAGATCCGTCTCGTCGACTCGTCCGACAGTACAATTACACGCTGGACCGACGACCTGGCTTCGGTGTTGGTGGCCACCACGACTCAACCATCTCTCCTCGTCAAGTCGATTGACTGCTGCCGCAACCATGCGTGCCAACATCTTCAAGCGCGACGCCGCTGAGACCGTCACCGAGCAGGACCCTTCTGTCAATAGTAGCGAGGCTACCCCCAACAACAAGAATGCCGCCTCGGACGACATCGAACTGGCTCAGCAGAGGACCGCTGACCTGCCTCCGAGCGAGAAGCCTGAGGAAACTGCCCAGGGAGGTGTGAAGGAGATCGAAGCCATCACGCTTTCTTGGTCCAAGACTCATGTGCTGGTTGCTTATTCTTGGTAAGTCATCGAAGAAGGGGAGACCGAAACTGCATTCTGACGGGATACAACAGCATGTGGGCGCTCTACTTCACCAATGCCTTCCAGTCGTCCATCACGTCCAACTTGTCGGCATACATCACGAGTGGTTTCGAGTCGCACTCGTTGATTCCCGTCATTTCGATTGTCTCCAACGTCATGAGCGGCGCCGCCTATCTTCCCATTGCGAAGCTGCTTGACGTCTGGGGTCGCCCCGTCGGTTTCTCCTTCATGACCATGATTGCAGTTCTGGGCATGATTTTGAGCGCCACCTGCCACGACATCGAAACCTACTGCGCCGCACAGGTATGACTGATCACCGCCTTTGCCGAATCAAGAAAGTTGAGCGCTGAGATAAACCCCCGCTTTAGGTCTTCTACTCGGTGGGCTTCACCGGCATGATCTTCGCCGTGGACGTCATCACCGCCGATACCTCGTCCATGAGGGATCGAGGTCTGGCCTTTGCGTTCACCTCCTCGCCGTACATCATCACCGCCTTCGCCGGCCCCAAGGCCGCGGAGAACTTCTACGACGACAACTGGCGCTGGGCGTACGGATGCTGGGCCATCGTCCTGCCCTGCGTCGCCTTCCCGCTCTGGTTCGTTCTGTGGAGCAACACGCGCAAGGCTAAGAAGAACGGTCTCATCGTCAGGGCGCCCAGCGGCAGGACCTGGTTCCAGAGCATCTGGTTCTACATTGTCGAGTTCGACTGTAAGTGCAACAACCAAACCGCCGCAAAGCCGCGCAGCTTGCTGATTATGATCTGCAGTGGCTGGTGTGATCCTCATCGCCGCCGGTCTCGTCCTTTTCCTGCTTCCCTTCTCGCTGGCCGAGTCCGCTGCGCAAGAGTGGCGGACCGCCCACATCATCGTCATGCTCGTCATCGGCGTCGCGTGCCTGATCGGCTTCGCCGTGTTCGAGCGGTGGGTGGCGCCCAAGCCGTTCATCCCGTACTCGCTGCTGCTGTCGCGCAACATCATGGGCGCCTGCCTGCTCGACGCGACGTACCAGATCGCGTACTACTGCTGGAACTCGTACTTCACGTCGTACCTGCAGGTCGTCTACAACCAATCCCTCGCGACGGCGGGCTACATCAGCGGCATCTTCGACGTCGTCTCGGGCGTGTGGCTGCTGGGCGTCGGCTTCCTGATCCGCTACACGGGGCGGTACAAGTGGCTGCTGCAGATCGCGGTGCCCATGTACATCCTGTTCGTCGGGCTGCTCATCTACTTCCGCCGCCCGGAGACGGGCATCGGCTACATCATCATGGTCGAGATCTTCATCTCGCTGGCCGGCGGCACCATGATCATCGGCCAGCAGGTCGCCATCATGGCCGTCGCCGACCACAACGACGTCGCCGCCGTGCTCGCCATTCTGGGGCTGTTCGGCTACATGGGCGGCGCCGTCGGCAACTCCATCTCCGGCGGCATCTGGACCAACACCCTCCCCAAGGCCCTGCAGGAGTTCCTCCCCGCCGACACCGTCGACCAGTGGGAGACCATCTACGACGATTTGACCGTCCAGCTCAGCTACCCCATGGGCTCCGCCACCAGGGACGCCATCATCAAGGCGTACGCGCTTGCCCAGCAGAGGATGTTGATTGCCGGTACGGCGATCATGGCGCTGGCCCTGATCTGGGTGTTCATGCTTAAGAACATCAAGGTCTCGGACCTCGAGCAGGTCAAGGGTATGCTGTTCTAAGCGGAGAGATGGGTGGTTGCATTGGGAAAATGGGAGGAGCACGTGGGAAGTTTGGAGGGATGCCGTTAATGTTCAGACGATGTTTATGGTTGCGCTGTTCGGAGAGTGGTAGCTAAGGTTACGCATTTTGCGGAAGGTTGTATAAAAATAAAAGGGAAATGGTCTGCATCGTCTTGGGTCTACCTTTGTTACTGGTCATGTGCATGGTTGTATACGGAAAAGAGAGTGGGCGGTTAAAGTTACGCAATTGGGATCTAATCAGTGGTATAGGCGTGATCACATGGTTGCAACTATAACGAGCTATATGGTTATACTATTTTTGTCTTCATGCCTCGCAAACATGTTTCCGTCCGCACTGGAAGGAGTCGGGCATCCCGCCTAGTGTCAAAGGCTTGATGGCGTCGCGCCGTCCTTGGTTACATTCCGATTCCGGCGCACGACTGAGAGTTTGTAGACCAACACAGCCACTCGGAGCGAAGTGGCAAAGATTGGTAAAAGATGGGCGTGATGGATAGATCCGCTGATAAAAGTCAAAACACGACCATCATCCATGGTGCTGTTTTGGGCTCCGGGACATGCCGGCCGCAGCTGACGCATGAAATGCCGTCGCCCTGTACGTCGCACCGTGGTCGTCAGGCCATGCGCAGCGCTGATCCGGCTGCCATGATTCGAGAGAAACACACGTGGGGCGGTGGGTACGGAGCAAGCTGAAATCCTAAATTGCACAGGAACGAAAAAAAAAATCACCGTGGCAGCGGGGCAGAAAGGCTAAAAGGCGACAGGGGGTAGCGAAATTTGGGTGCCCGGGGCGGCCAAATCCCCAGACCACGGCGTTTCCCCAACCGCGCATCGACCACCCGTCGCAGACCGCTCGGACCTCAGCTCCGACCCAAATTTGCGGTGCCTTCGCCGCGCCAATTTTTTTTCTCTCTTTTACCATCTTTCACCGGACGACGGGAAGTTTCCAGATCAGATCATCGTCCTGGGCTGGGCTCCGATGAACGGCTGAGCGCATGTGGGCGCCGTCACAGTGCGTCATGCAATGCCTACAACGCGTAAGCATTAGCCCGGAGCTTAATCCGGGCTAAGCTTCACCTGTCGATCCTGGCTCTGAACACTGTAGATATCCATCAAAACCAACTGCTCTTTCTTCGCTCCTCTGTCGTTACTATCTCGATAATCTTCAATCACAATGTCTCAATCACCTTCTAGAGAAACGCTCCCAATGCAGCTGAGATTACCGCATCCGTGGCACACCAACTACACCATCAAGGTCGGCGCATACGACGATGGCTTAAAACAGTTCCAAATCCAACCCACCAATTCCACAGCGAAGACCACCCACCACCAGCTCCACAAAGAAGACCTTTTCTGGACAGAACCAAAACCCAGCAGCTCAACCGCCGCACCAGAAGCCCCGTCAGAACTCTTCGCACGTCAAGAAAGCATCCCAGTCTCCCGCATCTTCTGGGAAAAGACCCGTCCATCCATCGGCCAAGCATGGCTCGCAGCCTACGGCCTCATCACCCTCTACCCCGCCACGGACTCCTTCATCATCACGCTCCAAGGCGACAAATCCGATGACCTCGCCGCCGACCTCTGCCGCGTCGGCCTCCTCGCAAAAGCTCCATCCGCCGGCCAAGCAGCCGACCACTTCCTCTTCCGCGGCTCCTTCTGGCAAGGCGCCGGCTCGCCCTTCGGCTCGCGCCCCGTCTGGCTCGCGGACTCCTCGCGCCAGAGCGGCGGCGGCGGCGGCGAGTGGGAGTACCCGCCGCTCCCGCCGCAGAACTTCTTCCCCGCCGCCGACAACAGCCAGGGGCAAGCCATCCCCCACCCCGACGCCCTCTCCACGCCCGTCCGGCCGCCCAAGCCCGCGCCGGGCACCGTCGTCTACAGCCGCTTCGTGCCGCACCTGAAGACGCGCCTCGCCCTCTCCGTCCTCGACGCCGCCGACCCCGCGCACGTCTCCCTCTTCCACGCGTGGAACCGCCACGGCACGCCGGACACCCACGCGGAGCACCTGCTGACCACCCAACGCGACCCCAGCACCCTCCCGCTGCTGGCGCGTCTGGGCGGCGACAACGCCGCCCCCGCCGCCTACTTCGAAACCTACTGGGTCCGCGACCGCGTCTCCGACCACCTCGGCGTGCACCACCCCGCGCAGCCCTTCGACCGCGGCCTCAACGTGCTCTTCCCCGCCGCGACGGCGCGGGACGCGCGCGCCGTCGCCGCGCTGTGGGGGGCCGTCGTGCACTACGCGTTCTTGGACGACGCGCGGACCGGGAACGTGTACGGCGCGCCGAGGTATGTCGAGGCGATGGCGAGCGGTTACGAGGCGAGGTTTCCGTTCAGCGTGACGAGGGGGGTCGAGTCGCACGTCGCGGAGGAGGCGCTGGCGGTTTGTGGAAGGGAGCTGTTTTTCGGGTTGTGTCCGTTTGCCGGGGAGGGGGAGGTGAGGGTCGTGGAGAGGGAGAGGGGGGAGGATGGGTTGGAGGGGGTGTTGGCGAAGTTGTAGACGGGGTGGAGGGGGATGGCCGTCTGTGGGGGTGGGGAGGAGATGATATCCGGATGGCTCTTTTGTTGTTGTCGAGACGAAATGTTCAGCGGGTGTTGTGTACGTGTGTCGCTTGTTAAACTGTTGGATGGATGATCCTTCTTATCTAGAATATATTCGGTTAAAGCTTGTTTTCTCCACAGCACAGCGCAGCAAACTACAAGAAGAAAATACCTGCAAATATTGTTACGTTCTTCCTCAGAAGATAGCTAAAGTAAGCACCTCGACGCAGTAGCGAGGTCTGGAACCGTACAAATACGTCTAAATATAGACCTCCACCTCCAACAAAGGTATGGTGTAATACTCTTGTCATGCTGATGCAAGTGGGCTTAAAATCTTTCCTTGCATATCTTACCGGGTGGTATGTTTGCGTACATTTTTTAGATGGCCGATGCATTTAATGGTGTCACATATTCTCGTAATTCTGGAAACACCAAAAACATGACAAGACTCCGGCCAGCCCACTGACTTTCAGCTTGTTGAATCATGAACTTCAGCTCACTCCCTTGCATTCAGTTACTATGTAACTCATGTGTTTCATGGCAAGGCAGAATGAACTAATTATTAATCAGCGCTGCATTCCACTAAGCGTCTCAGCCTTACTTGGAAGAGTCACACAGGTGGCCTCCTTCCATTATGGGGTCACACAAGTACAATTTTGTCGCTCAGCCACGCCATAGCGTTCAGCCTGGCAGAAACCAGCTACGAATATGTGACGTACTGCTTCATCTTTGTCATTCAAAGGCTGTAGCTGCGGATGATCATAAATGCCACAATTTTCCTTTGACTCCCCAGTTTCTTTAAGTTCAAACAAGACAAATATTTGACAGCCACCAAAACAAACCCTCAACAAACCCTTGGGAGGAAAAATTAAATCACAGCATGACAGACTTTCCAAGCTCCAAGAGCCGAGAATGGGTTCCTCCAATGTTGCGCAAATCTCGAGCTCTTCCGCTGGCCTTTCTTTCTGCGCTTTTTGCGGCCATCCTTGAGATTCTGGACATTCTTGTTGCAAAAAACGATGGCTTATCAACTCGTGATAGCCACATAATCATTCCCATTCGGTACCTTCCAACTGCTGGAACTGTCGTATTGGGGTTTATCTGGAAATACTTGGCCGGCGATGTAAAAGCAATTCTACCATGGTCCTTGATGAGCGCCGGATGGACAGACCCCGCAGACTCGCTCACACTCAACTATATCAACAGCATTGAGATCACATCCGTCATCTCGGCGTGCAAGAGAAAACACTGGTCGATGTTGCTGGTGCTCGCTGTCGGCTTTCTTACCGGAGCGTCGGTCGCCATCGCCAACGTCCTCACATACACCGAGCCATCGGCAGTTATCAAAACCAACAGCCAGCTAGTTAAGACATCGATGTTTAGTTTTGAGAACGCTTTTGAATCTCCAAATGGCACAATCACTATGCCTTTCGGACATTCTGCGCACCAACCTTTCGCTGCGGTGGCTGCGGAAAGACAAGCCGGAGGAAGATCTGCACCATGGTCCAAGGACGGATATTGTTTCGAGTCTTTCAGTACCCTTTCAGGGACAGCTTCGGAAGAAACTGTCATTGAGGCAGCTGTGTCATCCATATCGGTGGATTTCAAATGTGAGAAACTCCCATATGCGATAGACAGTGACTCAGCGGAGCCATGTTACTGCCAGAGAAATTCCACGCAATCATCCTCAGTCAAGTGCTTAGACACACTACCACAATTTCTAAGTTTTTCAACTCGGATCTGGGTTATAGAGAAGGATATACCAACGTCTCACAGTGCACTAAGTCCGTTAGTAGCAAGCAGATTTTGGTTACAATCTCTGGAGTCACAGATTCGTATGGGAAGGGCTACACTTCAATATCGACAGGAGTCATTTGCACCCCCGCTTTCACTATCCATGATAGCTTTGTTCGGGTCAATGCGCCATCCGGCGATACTGTCGACTATACCGTGTTATCGCGCCCAGTCTCAATCAACCCTCCGATGTCTATGGAAGCAATATGGATATATCTAAACAATCCAGCTGATGGTCGATTTCAGTCCGCCGTCCAACATGCTCTCTTAGACAGATGGGGCCCGCTCCCAGGGAGTATCAAAGCAAACATGGAAATTGTTGGGTTGGTCTCATCCGCTCTTAGTCCTGCCCTTAACGATGACATGTTCTTTGAAATGCTCAAGAAAGACGGGTTGGATGAAGCTGTGGACGGTTACATGAACAATACTGATCTTTTGAAAAATGATGTTGAGATCTTGGGGACACAAATTCTCGCCCAAGTTATAAATGCACTTGGTGAGAAGAACGAGTCGCAGCAAATTTCAGGCTCGATCATCATCAGAGGCCCGCGGCTATTCATTCAACCGATTGCTCTACGTACCCTTCAAGTGCTTTTGCTTGGTTTTAGCTTGGCTTGTGTATTCATCTCTTTTCCACTCCGGCCATCGTCCCGCCTTCAGGGAAGTCCTACATCTATAGCAGCCACGGCGATCATCTTGGCTGCATCCGACACCGGTATAAAGGGATTCTTGGCCAACTATAGCCTGTTCCCTGATCACGGTACGTACAAGGAGATCTCTCAAAAGCTTTACAGGTTGAGCGGTGGTCCGCAGCCGGGCATTGAGATGAAAGAATCTTCTTCAGTACCCTCGGGTACGTCATCGCCTGCAGATCAAGCCACGGATAACCCCGAGGCTCAGAACACTGTCGGTTGGAGGCCCGTTTCTCTCAGAAATTGGGCAAAGTGGGGTACTGTTTGCTTTTTGTGTGTAATCATCATTTTGGTCGCAATCCTCCAGTACCTTTCCATCAAACGGTCCGGTTTCAGAAGCAGCAGCTCTACGGCACAAGCGGCATTCGGCTATGCAGCCACTCTTCTACTGCTTATCCTGAGTTACATTTGCTCTGGAATTGACTCCTCCGTCAAGTCCTTGAGCTCGTACAATAGCCTCGAAGGCTTGCCGAGGAGACGATCTTTACTTCTTGGACCAACGGAATCGCTGACACTGTGGGTACCGTTTGAATCAACCGGAATCAAATCTGGTATGGCGGTTATCGCTTCATCTATGATGCTCCTCCTGTTTCCAGTCATCAAAGTCGTCGCTGCAGGACTTTTCACGAATTCTGAGGCACTGACAACCAGAACAAATACGAGTACGATCATAGATACGAGTTTGGTGGACAACCTTGAGTACATTGAAGGAGGCGTCGCCGTATTAAATGATTACAGTCAAGCCGCGCAGCTTACGGAGTGGACAATCGACCCATCCTCCCACGTTGAACAAAAATCTGGCATTGTTGACAACATTGTGCTCAGCCATTTCGCTGGTTTCGACAATCAACCAGGAAACCGATCAGTTCCGGGCTACGAGATACAGGTCCGCGTACCAGCAATAGCCATAGACATCCACTGCACCAGCATCTCGGAAGAGGAATTTGACGTCACAACGCGGTACGATGGTAGTTGCGAAACGCCCCTGTTCAACTTCCTGTGTGCATCTGCTTCTTGCAAGCATTCTCTGAATCCTTTGGAACGAGAATTATTCAATTTTGTGTACCTCACATGGGACCCTCATACATGTTCTTCTGGGAGATTCAGTGGAGCGTGCTTCACGAATTCCGATAATGGGGACATCTCAAAATGTCTTCTGGCCGATTTCACAGCTGTTTCATCACGGACATCCAGTTTTTCAGCCAACGGAACTACCGCAAGCATTACCCATAACGTTACTTCTTTTGAAACTAGTATTCCGACCCTTAGGTTGGCTAGTTGCAACAGGATTATGAGTATTGTTGAGATCAATGCGTCATTTACGCCGCGAAAAACTTTCCAGCTTAATGAGCCGTGGATTCCATCTAAGGTGGACCACAGTTCTGTTGAGTACATCAGGCAATATAACACTTCAAAACTAAATCGCGATTATGGTCTCGCCGGATCGTACATAGGACTCAATTTTGTGGACTTTGGTCCTGAACCAAGTTTGAAACTTGGAATCACCGGAGAGCTGAACAGTACCACGTTATGGCCCACCTGGGGAGGTAGTGAGAACCCGTTCCAGCTACTCGCCGCATTCGCCGAGTACAAGCATCACAACTTGACGTCCTTGCTGGATCCCGTTCGCCTCGCACAGATTAGCGAGGAGATGATCACGGCGCTCATTACCCAGCAGCTCACGCAGGATCGACGGTGGGCTTCGAAGCTAGTCAACAGCTCACGCCCTTCTAGAAGAATTGTCCAGGGTACCATTCTCGAGAATCACACGCGGATCGCCCAGGACCTACGGACCACCATCATCCTGGAGGTGCTTCTGACACTCGTCCTCATTTGCGTCATCTGGATCTTCCTTCATTTCACAGGCGACGCCATCCTTCCGCGGGAACCGGATTCGGTCGCCGCCCGCCTCTCGCTGCTGGCAGGAAGCACGTTGGTTCAGCGCCTGCGCGACGAAGGCGTGCAGCGGGTCAGCGACACGGATATTTGGGAAGAACAAACCAGACTGGGCTGGTGGAAAGTTCGAGACGAACCGGGTGGAGCGCGCCAGTCCGGAAGGAGATGGAGGTGGGGCATCGATATTGGGACGGATTTCCATCATGGCAAGTGGAATCAGCCGCCGGAAGATTCTACGAGTGAGGTCGACGATGCGTCGATGGGGGAACAGCATGGCTTGGAGGCGCTGGAAGACGATGATCCGCAACGCATGACCGAGGAACATACTAATGGCTTTTCTGAGACACACTCGTTACCACTGTTTGGGGAGGATGTGATAGTTGATGGGCAGACTGGTGGCTTACAGCAGCCGGATGACAGCGCAGTTGTGAGGAGGAGGACTTTGTAATTGTATCGAGAACGGCAACAACTCGTTGCAGAAGACTCCTGGTTCTTAGGCTTTTCGTTCATTAAACATCTCTCATGAAGGGGAGGAAAAATAGCCACAAGAGTCAATTATTGTTAGTTCCCAAAACAGTTTGAGGCTGATGCGAAACCCCAAATGTCGTCAAAGGTGGACTAATCAGGACTTCAACCAGAGAGTAGAGGAGCATAATGTCGCTCCTTGTGTTCTAGCTCTATCTTCTATCATAATCCCACCATTTGGACTCTACGAGACTCTCACGAATCCTCATCAAAACCAAACATCTCCACACTATTCCTCCACGCCGCCTCCGCCACGTCCTCCACCGGAATCCCCTTCAACCCCGCCACAACAAACGCCACCCTCGAAATCGCACAGCTCTCATTCCGCTCCTTCACCATGCACCCCTCCTCCCACTTATCCTTCTTCTTGCTCGGCGGCAACGGGGGCGCATTCCCACAATACCTCCTCGCCACCTCCGCCCCCGCCTTGATCTCGCCCCACGGCGCATCCGTCTCGATCTGCAGCCTCTCAAGCGGAACCGCCGCCACCATGTCCAAGCCATCCCTCGTCGCGAAACTGAACGCGTTGACGCCGACATCAAACCCCATGCCCACCAACCCCTCCATCTCCGCCCTCGTCCCCGCAAAACTGTGCACCAACCCCCTCCTCGGCAACCTCCCCAGATAACGGCGCCAGAGCACCGCCGCGAAATCGTCAAACGCCGCCCGGCAGTGCAGGAACAGCGGCGGCCCCTCCCACCCCTCGCCCACATACAAGTCCATCTGCATCCGGAACGCGCGCAGTTGCACGTCCCTCCCCACGCGCGCCAGCTTGTCCCAGTCCAGTCCAGCCCCAGCTCGCCGAACGCCCGCAGCGGACTCGTCGGCCCGCCCGCGTCCAGCGCGCCGCGCACGGCGTCCCGCAGCCGCGTGGTACGGGTGCAAGCCCGATCGTCATGGCGCACTGCCGCGGCCGCGCGGCGCAGAGGGCGCGGTTGGTGGCGACGTCGGCGAGGTGCATGCCCGTCAGCAGGACTTTTGTCGACGCCGGCGGCCAGCGCGCGGTCGAGCGTGGCGGGGGAAGTCGGGCGGGTGTTGGGGTTTGGCGCGGTAGATGCCGGCGAAATTCGGCGGCGGTGGGGGTGACGGCGACCTGGATTGGTGGGTCAGCTCTGTGGGATGGTCTGGGTGGGGGATGTGCCGTACGTCTGCGTAGCGGAGGGGGCGGCGGCGGCGGGGAAGCCGTCCAGTAGCATTGTTGTGTTTTTGCGGTTGGGGGAAATGGATGA
The DNA here is from genome assembly GCA_022560015.1 of Diplodia mutila. NCBI lineage: Eukaryota > Fungi > Ascomycota > Dothideomycetes > Botryosphaeriales > Botryosphaeriaceae > Diplodia > Diplodia mutila. The sequence continues at coordinate 72,893 of JAFISB010000061.1, read as the reverse complement.
TGGCTCTGCGGGCGAGCATGTCCTTGCTTTGCAGCTGCGAGGGACGGGACGGCGGCTTATCAATTGCGGCGGAGAGGCGTCGGCATGGCGAGAATTTGTCCCGGTTGGCCGAGCGGGCGGGGACCGGTCCGGTTGCTTTCTCCTTATATCAGGTACGCCTCCTTCCACGGTAGGTCTTGCTGATCCATGCAGTCGAAGTTCCTCTTGAATACGCCCAGGAGGTCCACGTAGTCGTCGACGAATTTGGGGCCTTTGGTGCCGTGCAAGTAGCATTCTCCGGCGAGCTTGTAGGCCGATCGGGTCTCGTTCACCGGGCTCAGAGCGAGTGGGACGCTGGCTCCCTGAATGAGGCAGATTAGGTCGTCAGGAGAGACGTGTTTTGGGGTGATTGCGAAGGATTCCTCGGTAGATACCAAGCTCCTGTATCTCGAGAAACTCTGTAGCGCATCAATACTCGCTCCGTGACCAGAGCTCTCCAATTGTGACCCAAACGCCTCCCAGAAGCAGTCGTCGAAGCCCGTCGGTATATTTGCTGCAACCTTGTCTATTTCGAGTATTCTCACTTTGAGTGCGAGGTTCTCGATACCGGGAATTGCACACAAATCCGCCACTGCTCCGTCCTCTACCGAGCGTGATTGTTTTGGCCTCCATGAGGCGAGCGACCGCAAACCGGGGTGCTGAGAGTAATCCGGGACCCACGTCGGTAGCCAAAGCCCTTGTCCTGGGAGACGTTGCCATGTCTTTGGTGAGTTACCAGCTTCGGCGTCAGACAACAATTCCAAATGCCCATATGCATTGATGACCTGCCAGGATACCTCGGCGTACAGTTCCTGGACCGGCTTGTTGTAGTCCATCGATATATGGATCTTCTCTCTGTTCTTGAAAATGCCGAGGAGGGCATATATCTTGTCGTGCGGATCCGTGGACTGGCACGACCGGGCCATTGTGAGCAACGAGACCAGGTCCTTGATCGGTTTTTTGTCGTCGCTCGAGAGTTGCAGAGCCCGTGGGAAGTTCCCTTCCTTGTCAACAGGCTTTAAGTCAAGCGAGTATATGTTTCCAAACGAGAGCAACCGCCAATCAAGAGTCTCGGCCCCCAGAAGCACCACCGACTGTCTGGAGACGGCCACCTCTTGCAGGACCCATACTCTTGTGAACCAAGGGAGTGAGAGCATCCATGAAAGCTCCCCTTGAAGCTGGATTCTTTGCTCTTCTGTGACTTCGGCGGGATGCAACGCCTTGTTCCCGCTCGCGTCGCGTCTTCGGAGATAGTCGAACAGTTGGGTGATTTTCTCCCGGTTTTCGTTGCCCAAGTAGATCAGTGTACACCGAGCCTGGGAATATATTCGGGTTATCAAGGGGATCTGCTCGTTTTTCTCTTCATTGTCAGTCTGGTTGATGCAGATGGCGTCTATCCAGAGTATCCGCGGTGTAGTAGATTCGCGCAGGTCACGCAGGGCGCAACTGCAATTATCCGTTACTCCAAATTCCAAGTTGTGGATGCGGATGCAGCTTGTAAGGCGTTGGCTTCCCCACGTGTAAGACAGGGCTTCGTATTGCGGGACTGCGGAGATGTCTGCGTGGAAGACCTCGCAGCGCAGATCTTCTGAGGCATCTCCAGGGAGCAACTTTAACAACCGAAATTCCGACTGCGATTCGAGAGGAGCATGTCGATACTGATGTGTATTGTGCTGATCCGGGAGCTGACGGTGGAGTTCATGGGAGGGTCTGTGAAAAATCGATAAGGTGGGGTCGGCACGGGGTGCAGCGAAGCCACAGCTGGGGCAGATCTGATCGCCGCAGCCCTCCAAAGTTTTGACATGTCGTCGCAAACAGAAGCCATGGCCTGGAGGCTGCATTTCGGGGTGTTGGAGTGAGTATGAGCCTTTCTGTAATCTACAAAAGGCCAGGTAGCAGAATCATCCTTCTTGTTGCAGGCTTACGAGAATGCGCAGTGGCTTGGTCCAAATATACATCGCACAGATTGTGGCTGTGCTGCAGGGGTTAAACTTCCATCTGCAGCCCTGATATTTGTGATTCGCGAGGTGACTTTACAGCCGATATATTCAGCAACTGGGAACGGTAATAGAAATATGGTCTGATTGTACATTGACCTTGGCAGCTCTTCTTTACTTTTGTCAATAATGCTGCAAGAAACAGTGACGAGAGAAGTACGATGCACCCAACAGCAAAGGCTCTCATTAACCGAGATGCCGGCTGCGGCCAACAGGAACGCTACATCACTGGCCACGACAACCTATAAGATGTCCCCGAATAAAGGCAGATACAAAACTGAGTTCAACGTTCTCTTACATATCCTAAGCCAGAACACTCCAACAAACAACGTCCTCAATGGCGACAGATACCCCGCACCACAACTCCGATCCCGGCACTCAGGCCTCTAAGCCTCCAACCACCACCACCAACTCCAACATCATCCACGAGGGCATCTCCACCGACCGCTCGCGCTTCACCCCGCACGATGTCATCGCCGACATCTGGACCGGGCTGGGCCTACCCGTCGCCGCGCTGACCACCGTAAACCTACCCGGCAGCGACGACGCCGGCCCCGTGCTCCCCTCATCCTACCGCATCGGCTGCCTGGCACAGAGAAGCATCGCGCTGTCCGCCCTCTCCGCAGCCCTGATCCACTCCCTCCGCGGCAACGACGACAGCAGCACGCCAGACGAAGAAGCCGTAGCAGTAGTCCCCCGCGTCACCGTGCCCCTCCGCCACGCCACCGCCTCCTTCCGATCCGTCGAGCACTGCGGCATCATATCACCATCACCCACCCCCTCCCACCCTCCAGCATCATCCCCGCCCCCACCACCCCTCCTCGGCCTCCACCCCACCGCCTCGTCGGGCCACATCCGCATCCACTCCGCCTTCCCGCACCACCGCGACCGCGCGCTCCGCCTCCTCGGCCTCGACCCCTCGTCACCCACCCTCACCCGCGCCGCCGTCGACGAGCAGACTCGCCGCCGAGACAGCCACTCCCTCGAAGCCGCCGGCCTGGCCGCCGGCTGCGCCATGTACGCCGAATGGGACGCCGGGGGGGGAGGCGAGCAGGGGCGTGCCGGATTTCCCCGTGAGCGTGCGGCGCGTCGGCGAGTCCGACGCCTCTTCCTCGCCTGGCGGTCTGCCGGAGCGGATGATGATGACGGGGATTTGCGCGGCGGTGTATAGGCGGGCGGTGGAGGGGGGTGCGTACTGCGTGGATGTAAGTCTGGCAGGGACGGGGAAGTATCTGAGGAGCTTGGGGCAGTATGAGGTGAGGTCGGGGTTTGAGTGTGATGGTATCCCGGATGAGGAGGTTGAAGGGTTTTTGGAGGTGAGGGAGAGCGGGTTGGGGCTGCTTAAGGCTGTGGGGCATGCCGCGAGTGTGGAGGGCTGCGAGGTGGGTTGGGATCATATGCCCAAGCCGCTTGGGAGCGATGAGGCGGAGTGGCAAAGCTGAGAGAGATGGTGGTTGGACAGATGGTGGATTTCACTCCTGGCCGCTACTCTTGTCAAAGATTCAACATTCCTTCTCCCTCCACTCCTGCTCCAGCAACGAAAACTGCAGCATATCATGCCACGAGCCATCGAACCACACGGCCTCCCTCCTGCGCCCCTCAGGAACAAACCCAAGCCGTTCATACAAGCGAGCGGCGCCGGTATTGTACGAAAAACACTCGATGCCAACACGATGCAGTCCCTCGGTCTGAAACCCCCAATCCACAATCCACCGGATGGCTTCGCTGCCGTAGCCCTTCCCCCGATGCGCCGCGACCACGTCGACGCTGATGTTGCTGTTGCGGTGGTGCTCCCACCCCGGCCGCGGCTTCGTGAGGGAGATGATGCCGATCGGCTCCGGCGGTGTGTCGTCGGAGAAGGTGGTTGGCAGTGGCGGCGCGATGCAGATGATGACGGCTATGAGGCACTCGTTCGCCAGGTATTTCTTCCACTCGGCGCTCGACGCCGTGGTTTGGGGCCGCAGAAGAGACATGTTGGATAAGGCGTAGGCTTCCGGGTCGGCTTGGACTGAGTGCACGAAAGCTTCGTCTTCTGGCGTGTCCCTGATGGCCCGGTAGAGTAGTCTTTCGGAGCAGAATGGGTTTTTCATTGTTGCGGTGGATGCTTGTGTTGGTGGGAGAGTGAGTGGAAGCTGGGAATCGGTTTGATATTTATCTCCAACGAGGTCGTCACCGTTTTCCTGTTTTATCGGCGCCGCATGCACGGTGACCCGATCAGGAAGGTGCATGACTCGAGTTGCATGAAAAGGGCAATTCGGCCATGACTTTGTCGTCCATGTACACGCATGCCCCATTGGACGAATCCCTCAGAATAGAAACGGATTCCGTAAGTATGCTCAAGCTGGCCGACTTCTGTTCCCTCTCTCTATCTCTCTCTCTCTTTCTTTCTATCCCCGTTCAACAGCTCTCGTGGTCCGTACATCAAATCGGACGGTTCGAGTATATCACAACAACCTCAACCCGTTCTAAAACCACTCACCCTCATCGATCACCGGCTGCCCCCTATCCGAAGCCTCCAACAGCTCCTTCACCGTCCAAGGCCTGAACTTGAACCCGGGGACCGAATTCGTATTCTCAAAAGGCGTACCCTCGAGGATCGACCGAGCAGCGTTGCCGTAGTTATCGTAGACGTACTGCTCGACGTGGTGCCTACCGAGCCAGTCACCCGCAAAAACACCCACCGAGTCTCGATCCTTCTCGACATCGGCCCAGTCGGTCTTGTGGAACATTTCGCGGTTGCGGAAGCCGATCTTCTGCGCGCAGCAGACACGCTCGAACCTGTTTGTACACACATGAGTTACTCCACCCCGGACAGGGAGAAGATGGGGAAGACACTCACCTGAACAGATTATGCACCCTCAACGCGAGCGGCACATTGCTCTTCCCGCCCAGCTGCAGGCACGCCGCGAGCGAGTACCCGTCCTCCAGCGCCATGCTCGCGCCCGCCGCCGAGGTGGGCAGGAAAGGGTGCGCGGCGTCTCCCAGCTGGACGACGCGGCCGAGCGGCGACACGCACTTGGGCTGGGGATCGCGCCACATGAGGCGCCACAGGAGGATGGCATCCGCGGGCGTATCCTTGACGAGCTCCTTGTAAAAGGGCGCCCAGCCGCCGATCTCCGCCAAAGCAGTCTCAGCGGAGCCCCTCGCGCCCCAGTCCTCCGTCGCGCCGGCGCGGTCCTGCATGCATACAAAGTCAGCCAACGTCCCCGTCCGTCCGTCCGTCCACAGTGCCATGCGAACGGGGAGGGAAGGAGGGTAGGTAGTCCCACGCACCCGATGCACCAAACACCAAGTGATCTCCCTCTCCGACCTGCCAATCACGAAATGCGCCCCCGGCCCCAAGCTGAACAGCACCCCGCTCTCCAGATCGCCGAACCCGTCCCTCACCACCGCATTCGCCATCGCCCCTCCCGCCGGAAACGTCGCCAGGTGGATCGCGAACCCGCTCGGCGTCGCCTCCCGCCCGATCTCCCCCTCCCCCTCCCCCACCACCAGCCCCCACGCCCGCGACCCCACCCCGTCCGCCGCCACCACGACGTCCGCCGTCGCCGTCTCGCCGTCCGCGTATGTCACGCCGCCCTCCTCGCCGTCCTCGCGCTCGAAGTACGACGACACGTTCCGCCCCAGCTCGATCCCGATGCCCAGCTCCTCCGCGTAGTCGTACAGCAGCTGGTGCAGCGAGGGCCGGCTCATGGGCAGCGCGGGGTAGGTCGCGTTGCCGAGCGGGAAGTCGCCGACGGGCGTGAGGTCGCTCTTCGTCATGCGCAGGTGCGGGGAGAGGGTGAATTGCGCGAGGCGCTCGTTGAAGCCGGGCCAGTGGCGGAATTGCTCGAGGGCGGGGGTTTGGATGCCGATCAGGGCGCCTGTTGGGGTCGGTGTCAGTGAAGGTTGGGGGGGGGGGGGGGGGGGGGGGGGGGGGGGGGGGGGGGGGGGGCCCCGTGGGGGGGGGGGGGGGGGGGGGGGGGGGGGGGGGGGGGGAGGGAAGGGAAGGGGGATGGACGGCACCTTTGTCGTGGAAGTTTGGTCGCCGCTCGACGATCCGCACGTCGTGGCCTTTGCGGTGGGCTTCGATGGCGAAGCCGAGGCCGCCGATGCCGGCGCCTACTACGAGGATGGATAGGCCGGTGGACGGGGATCTTTTCATCGTTGATGCTGCGGGAATGGATGCCATTGTTGTAGCTTGTCGGGTTTCGGCGTTGGGACTGTTTCTGGATCTTCGGTGGGAATATGCTTTCTTGCACTGTGAGAACTAGAAGGTCAACTTTAAGGCACGTTGCTTTATAGTGAGCTTCAATTCCGAAGGGAGCCGACGTGAGCCGATGCAAGAGACATAGGCAACCGGTGCTAAACCACAATAGGCAACTTACGCAGTTATTATAGGTAAGATCCCCCAGTGCATCGACCCACATCGTCTCTATGCCTGCTACCGGATCTTCGGCAGTGTGATCATCCGGAAAAGAGAGGCAGGAAATGTGTAAGCAAAGGCGGAATATACGGGACGGTAACCGGAGCCTTTAGGGCCGAGCCGAGTGTTGCCGCGTTTTGTAGTTTCATTAAGAATTGCGTGCCGATCATCTTTCTTTCGCTTCCTTACCAGCCAATAGTAAACTACTACGTTATAGACTATTAAGATTTATATTCGATACTATTACAAATAGCGCTAGATTAGTATATAGCTATTAGTAGATTACGCCGATTAAGAAGATATTCGTAGGTAGATTATATTTTATATTAGAGTAATTACTATAAGCAACCTATATCTACTAGTAAATATCTAACTACTATCTATAAAGACTAACTATAACTCTAGTCGCCTAGTTTTATCGTCTTTAGCCTAGCGTTTACGCGGTAGCTACTAGCGGTAGAGGGCCTTACGGCTAGTAGTAGAGGTAGTTAGTAGTTTTTAGCCTTAGACCCGATTTTATAGTATTAATAAAATCTAACGCGTCGCGTTAAAGAATTAAGATAAGTCTTAGCCGCTTTTACGCGTAAATCTTATATAATCTTTATTTTACTATATCGCGCTTCTCGCGTCTCTTATTTTTATATATACTATTCTTTCTACTACTAATCTTTATACTAGATAACTAGACCGACCTTCTAGCTATTAATATAGTCTTTTAGAACTCGATAACTACTTATAACGCGTTTATTCTTACTATTAGCGACGCGAACTAATCTATAGTTCTAGATAATAATAATAATATCTCTCGTCTTAAATACTACTACTTAATTAGCGACGAGTATTCTTTTCGTCTACGCGCTACTCGCTCGTCCGATAGAATCTTAAAGATAACTTATTTAATCTATTATATATACTTAAGATCTACGTAGATAGCTATTAATTAGTCTATAAATAAGTTAAAGACTTATTTTACGCTTAAGATTCGCTCTATAGTTAATTTAAATACTTATATAACGACGAGAATTCTTTAGAACTTTCTCCGTCTATTTAACGATAATATTATATACGTAAAGTAACTACGCCGAGTAAAATAACTAGTTTATAAAATAGTTTATAGTATTAAGACTAAGAGCTATATCTAGATTTTTAGTCTACTATAAGAGATTCGCTTTTTAACGTCTATTATTATCTATAAGTAGCGCGAGCGTAACGTCTATACTAGCTAAAAGTTTAAACGCCTAGACGGCGGCGTTTAATACTTTAAATTCTACTTCTACGCGCCTTTAGCGACTCTTTATACGTTTATCTACGCTAAGCTAATTCTACTTATTAACTTAATCTTCTATTACTTTTAATATAATCTATATCTCTTCGTCGCTATCGTAAAGAACTATAATAACGAGACCTTTTCTATAGTTTAAAGACTTTATCTAGATAAAATAGATAAGAGCTAGAAGTTCTTTATAAAGCTTCTTAACCGCTACGTTAAATCTAATTATAGTAGGCGATCTAGCGGCTTAAAGATAAGTATTATTAGCGATCGTAATCTAGCGCTTTTAAAGACTATTTAAGAGTATCTCTTATAGATTTACTACTACTATTATATTTTTTACCTCGCGAAGAACGTCGTCGAGAGGTTTAATACCGTTTATAAGGCCTTCTTTAAATAACTAGCGTAGATTAATAAGTAGAGTCGCTTTAATAGTCTTATAGCTAACCTCGCGAAGTATAATACTAACTATTATATCTTTTTTAATAATATACCCGCCGAGTATTAGACGCGCTACTTTTAGCCGTCTAACTTTCTACGCTTTAAGTAGATAATAAGTAACGTTATAAAATTTATTAATTCTAAGCTAATAGCTATTTAAGAGAAACTATTACTTATCTTATTATAAAAGATCTATCTATATATTATAAAGCGCTTTACGCGACGTCGCTTTACTTATACTTACTTTAAGTAGATTTTTATAAGCTATAGATATCTACTCTATAATAGAGCGTAAGAAGAGAGCGCTAGTATACGCGCTATCGTTTCTAGTAATCTTAAGAATATTATAGTTAATCTAATACTTAATAATAAGAAGTATCTAGTAAACGTTAAACGCTATAATAAGAACGCTATTAATCTAGCTTATAGCTATTTTATCTTTTAGAATCGACTCTTCTACTATACTTATAGCTTTAGTCTTCTAATAATACTAGATAACTACTACGATAACGCTAATATTAGACTTATAAATAGTACGGGCTATTATTTTAAGTACTATTAAGAGATCTATACTAAGCCGCTGTTACGAACCCCAGGGCACAAGGGCTTTATAACCCCAAGGGCTGAAAGCCCGCACGGGAGAAAGCACCACAAGGACCAACAAGCCCCACGGGCGGCAAAGCCGCACAGGCAGGAATCCCGCACGGGAAGAACGGGCGTAGGGGAACTCAGCGCCTACGGGATCAAGCTTAGGCAGCAGCCAAAGCCCGCACGGGAAGAACGCCCACAAGGAACCCCGACGGAGCGGATGACCACACGTGATGAGAGGCCCGCAGGGGAAGCAGGACCGCAGGGACTCTATGGTCTAGTCGGATCGCAGTCCCGTAAGAAATGCGGGATCCAGGAAGCAGGAAATGGGCGCGAAGGTACGGGCGTGAGTAAGGCGGTTATCACGACCGCTCAGCAGCGACAGAAGCCGGAAGTCGGAATCCCGGAAACTGCCCGAAGCGCCGAAGTCACGTGCGACCCACCAGTGCCCTCTGCCAAGGGCACACCTCATGATGCCCTTAATAAACAGCATCAAACAATACTGCCCTCAAGAAAGGGCATACTAAATTGTAACTAGCTTTCCTACGGTATATAAATACACTCTCTTAGCTAGCATCTTAACCCTTCGTAGTCAACTCAAAGTTCCAATTCAAACCCTACTAATTTGGAGGTAACCGGCTCACTATACATCGCACAATCACGTGATACCTTCTTATCCAATCATTGTCATCCCCCTCTTATCTCTCTAAGGTAAACCCTTCGGTTCAATCCACCTGCTAAGCGACTCCGAAGCTTAGTAGAAGGAGCCTACCGTTATACTAGACTACTAACGGCGGCGGTAAACTCTTATAAACCTTTAGTAACGGCGAGCTTACTCTAAAGATCGAACTATAAGCGGCTAATAATTAACTATAACGTCTTAAATAGTAATACTAAGCGTATAAGACGGTAGAATATATAATAGATTAAATCTAGATTATATAAGTATAAGAAAATTAGATTTAAGTTACTCTTAATACTAAAAAGTTAAATCTAGATTGCTATCTACGTAGAGAGTTAGATTTAAGTCGCTATCTACGCGAAGAATTAGATCTAAATTGTTCTTAATACTAGAGAGTTAGATTTAAGTTACTATCTATATAGAGAGTTAAATCTAGATTACTATCTACTATCTATAAAGTTAAATCTAAATTACTATTCGTAGATAGTAGAATAGATTTAAAGTAGATACCGTCTAAAAAGTAGTTATTTAGATAGCGCGCTTTATATAAGGTCTAATAGTCGTTTATATAACTATCGTCGTCTTTTCTAGAAAGATAACGCGATTATTATAGTTATATAAACGACTATTAGACTTTATATAAAGCGCGCCGCCTAGATAACTACTCTCTAGATAGTATTTACTCTAAATCTACTCTACTATCTACGAGTAGTAATCTAGATTCGACTCTTTAGATATAAGATAAATAGTAGCGGGCGGCGATCGGCCGTTTAAATAAGAAGAGATACTACTTTTATCTTTTATAAAGTCTTTACGCAAGTTATATCTCTTAGCCGTTTCTCTTAGATATAGATAATAAATATATAGAGAAGTAGAAGAATACTACGAGTCGCGTAAGTTATAAACTTAATACTATACTAAGTATTATAACTCTTATTAGACGGCGTAGGCGTAGGCGGCGTAGGCCGAATAGCCGGGCGGCTAGGCGCCCTACTAAGATTATAGCGGGGCTAGCTATAACACGGACCTAGACACTAGTAAGACACTAGATAATAAGATTATAAGCTAAGCCGCGCACGGCTATAAAGATTATAGTTAGTCTTTATAGGTGGTAGTTAGGTATTTACTAGTAGATATGGGTTGCGGAAGGTAATTACCCCTTTTATGTTTGCTGTTCGGGACGCAGAAATAACCAAAACACCCCATCCAATAAATATTTTCGACTTGAACGCCATTGTACCATGTCCGCCATGCGCCACGAAAAGGGAACTCCGACATCTTTCACTCCAAGAAGATCGTTTTCCATGGTAACTCCTTCTGTCCTGCTTCGTCCAGAACACGATCTTTGAAATACCCCAGCATCTCTGCGTAGTCTGGGGCAAGTTGTGGTCCTTTGACGCCGTGCAGGTAGCATTCGCCAAGGACTTGGAATTTGTCGATCCCAGATGCGCTGGGTCGAAGTAGGTATGGCACAGTGCTGCCAAAGATCACGGCGATGACATCGCTGATCTCGAAGTTTGCCGGGACGATTGCGAGGGACTTCTCGGTCAGGGCTACTCTGCGTCCCGCTGCGAAGGTACGTATTCTGTCGAGGGCGGCTTCATGTTCTATCTCGGGTAGGTCTCGCAGAAAAGCTCTCTGGAAAGAGCGGTTATACATGTACTCCACATCTATCACAAACTGGGTGGTTGTATGACACAGCCGAATGTCCTGTCCGGGTGTACAATCTTTCCCTTGGACTTTGTCCAGGAAGATTGCTCTGACCTCCAAAGATGGTGAAGAGTGATCATTGGAGCATGCGTGGAAGTGTGCAACGGGCTGTTCTGCAAATGCGTCTGCTTTCCAGCGGGCGAAGGAAGAAATTCGCGGATGATGGCGGAAATCGAGAACCCAAGAAGGTAGACCCAAGTCCTCAACCGTTTCGCGCTTTTCTTGCGCCAAAGGCCTGGATCCAAAAAGGTATTCTGGTGCGAGTAGTGTTCCATAATTCTCCATAATCACCTCAGTCTTTTTTTCTCTCAATGAATTGAGAAACACGGTCTGTGCCAGACCGACCTTTTCCGCCCATGAATTGAAAAATTTCACTGCCTTGGACAACCGTTCGGCATCCATAACGATTTTGTCAAGGTCTGGAGATATTTTTTCCATTTCTTCTTGCAAGTTCCGGAGGCTGTAAGTGAGCCCTCCAAATAGGGCTGGTCCGAGTGTTTCACAATAGCCGTTCGCGTGAAAGGTGAATTCTCTCGTTACTGACTCGATCTCTGCGTGAAGGCGAAGCCAACCCGTTGCATGGGCGAACGGAAGAGCAGAAGCTGTGGAGTAGGCGCCATTCTCAAGTAGCGTGTCAAGTTCTAGGGCTGTGTCCCGAAGGACCCCTTCCATCTTTCGATCTCGTGCCCACTGCGAGATGGAATGAAAATAAAACGTCCTTGCTGTAAAAGTAGTGGACAACTCGTAGAATATCCTGCTTTGGCTAGTATCAGATAGAAAGTCCAAGCAGTTGTGTAATTTGAGAAAATGCACAGTGGCATCAGTGTAGGTCTCCCGTGTCGGTTTGTTGTAATCGGGTACCAAATCGATGCCTGCTCTTTTATCGACCAACCCAAGCAGAGCATAAATTCTATCCCTGGGATCGCTGGAGAAGCAACTCCGGGCCATTGCGACCAGAGAGGCAAGGTCCTTCAATGGTTTCGTATCATTCCTAGACATCCGAAGGACTGGAGGTACCTTGTTTCCTAGATCAATTGGCTTCATCCCCAGCGTGTGGATGTTTGCAATTGATAGGTAGTCCCAGTCCAATGCTTCAGTGCCGACGACGATGATGGCGCGGCGGGCGACGACAACTTCTTGCAAAACCCAGATCCTGGAGAACCACGGCAGGGATAGAAAGTTGGCCATTTGATCCCTATGCGTCACATAAGAAGGTTGCCAGCTCCTGGATAATAGGGCGAAAAATTGCTTTGTGTTTCCCAAAGTATCCATATGGCTGAGGTAGATCACCACACGCGACGCTCTGGCATATATCTTGGGCATCAGCGGGATTTGATGGTTTTTCTCGAGATTGTCCGCCTGCGCGATGCATACGCAATCTATCCAAAGGATCCTCTCGCGCCGGGTGCTTCTCAATCCTCTCAGGGCATATGCGCAGTTGGTGGTGATTTTTATCAAGCCGGCTGTGGAGTCCAGCTCCTGACGTAACTCGGTGTTACCCCAAGTGTACGACACAGCCTCGTAATCTGGATGATCGGAGAGGTCCGCATCGAAGATTTCGCACACCAGGTCGTCCTCAGGGAAGCCAGGAAAGAGACGAAGTAGCCGAAATTCAGACGCATGGCCCAACTTCACGTAGCGGAAAGGAGTTCGATTCGAAGGTGGAGGACCCGCTTTCTCGTCATCGTTGATGGCATCCTCGGCCTCGTCATCGGCATGTTGAATGTGGGGAACCTTCGTGTCTGGGCGAGCCGCCGCGCCGCAGCTGACACAGTATCGATAATTGCCAACATCCTCCAGATCGGGATATGAGCATCGGCAGTGTTCTGTTTGTTCCATGATCAGGATCGCAAGGTTGTGGGGAAGTGGGTGGAGTTGTCATGGTCATGAAGCGCGGAGCGGGGCAAATCTCACTACTTACTTATCCTGCTTAGTCACTCTTTTCACTCTCGCCCAATGCTATCGAGCCGCTCTTCACAGAACACGAGCGTAAAGGCCTGGATTCCTTCGTACAAGGTTAAGCTTTGACTTCAACAACCTTCTCCGCCACCACCTCTTTCTCGTCAAGCCACTTCCCTCCACCTCCACCCCAGTCCCCACCACCCACACCCCCGCCCCCCTCCCCCGTCGCCGCCCCAATGATCCGCAGAACAACCCTCACATCCCTCACCATGACATTCCACCCCTGCCGCGACTCCTCATACTCCCCCCTCGCCAACCGCCCCAGCACAGCATAGTACGCCCGATACATCTCCCAAACGCCTCCCCCATCGACCACCAGCCTCGTCTCCACCCGCCCACCCCGCTGCTGCGTCCCCGTCCCCACCCCACCCCCGCCAATCTTCCCCCCCAACACCTCAAACTCCTCCAACGACAAGCTCATCCCCCAGTAATGCCTCGCGCGCTCCACAATCTTCGCCCGCGTCGCGTTGTTGCCGCCGCCGCCGGCGGACGCGACCCACGACCACAGCAGCCGCCGGACGCGATGCGGGAAGAGGATCGAGACGCTCATGACGGCGGCGGCGGCGCCCGGGCGGACGGCCTCTCCGCGGCGCAGCAGGGCGCGGAGCTCGGCGCCGAGGGCGAGGGCGCTGGAGGTGAAGTGGTGGTGTGCGATGCGGGAGTGCGGCGCGATGTTGTTGTTGTCGTTGTCGCCGGCGGTCGTCGTGTTTGGAGCGTCGTCGTACGCCGGGGGGGATGTCGGTTCGAGGGTCATGCTGTGTTGTGTTGTGCCGTGCTGTTGGATGGATGACGGCGGCGGGGCGGGGGGATTGGTTGCTCGGTGGCTGGTGTGTATGTGCGAGTGGAGTTCTTCAAGAGGGTTATTTTGACTTATGAGGACGTTGACGAAAGAGAGAAAGAGAACCCTCACGGGTCCACGCAACGGGCGTCCACGCGAACGCGCTCCGCAATTCAATCGGTAACCCCGCCCCCTCAGCTGTCAAAAATTGGGCTGGATGAATAGCTTCGAGACCGCGTGTTCCATGGGCCCGAAGTTTCTTGGTGGTTCAGTAGTAGTATCCGGGACCATCAGTCATCAACGGGGCGTTGTGCTAGTGGATTTTAGGAAAATGTCCACGGCTAGCGCCGCATGGCCCCAAAGCCTCAGCTGAAGGCGTCTGGCATTTCCGAAGATGCTCATTCGTCGGTGATTATGCAGAACAGACCACTTTCACGACGAGCGGGGTTGGGGAAGAGACTAGAGTGCTCAACAAATGGTATGAGAAGTATTGTGGCGTCATGATATATTGATGAGATTGGGGTATGGCGACCGCAAAAAAAAAAAAATCCAACCAGCATGATGTGCGGCTTTAGTAGTGAGAGTAGTCGCTGTTAGTAGTACGGGAAATCACTGACGCCCTCACGGGTAGCTTTTCATGCTACGCACATACCCTAAACCAACCCCTCAACCTTCCACACCTTGACCGTCGCATCCCCGCCGGTAGACAGGACCTTCTCCGCACCGGTACCGACCCACGCGATGCCGTTGACGCCCTCCTTGTGCGCGTTGAGGTGCTTGACCCTCTTGCCCGGGTTGGCCAGGCTCCACACGAACACGTTCGTGTCCAAGCTGCCGCTTGCCGCGTACTCCTCGCTGTCGTTCCACGCGACGGCCGTGATGCGTGCCGTGTGGGCCGACCAGCGGTCCGTCACGAGCGACCAGTCGCCACCCGCCTTGGCGTCGTAGACCTGGATCTTGCCGCCCGTGTTTCCGACGGCGAGGTAGGAGCCCTTGGGCGAGAAGGCGAGCGTGGAGATGACAGAGGTCGAGTTGGTCAGCTCGACGCCGATGTCGCGCAGCGACGTGCCGTCGAGCTCGTACACGCGCACGACGTTGTCCTCCCCGCCGACGGCGACGAGCTTGCCCGACGCAGCGATGGACGTGGGAGGGTAGGGCATCGGGCGCGAGCTGGCCTCCTTGCCGTCCTTGAAGATGGAGACCGAGTAGGGTGAGGCAACGAGAACGAGGTCTCCGCTGGTCGCGACGCCCTTGGGCTGGTAGTGCAGCTCCGTCTTCGAGCCGGCGAAGGTCTTGCTATTGGACGAGATGGTGCGCAGCGTGTCGTCCCAGCCAACGCTGTACACCCTCGGCTCGCCCGACTCCGAGGACGGGGAGAAACCGGCGACGAAGTTGCTGTGGCTCTCACCATCGACGTTCTCGGCAAGACCCGTATTGACGTCCCAAGCACGCACGCGGCCGTCGTAGCTGCCGGTGTAGAAGGTGGAGTCCTGGATGGTTGCAGAGGTGATGTTCTTGGCGTGACCATTGACGACACGGGTAGGCTTGTCGTTGCCTTCGGCGAGGTAGTTCAGGTTGCCGTCCAGGTCGACGGAGATGATGGTGCCGTCGCTACGGCCAGAGGGCCAGGTAACGCCGACTTGCTGGTCACCGATGCTGACAACGCCCTCCTCTCCCATGCGCCACGTCTGCACAGCAGATCCGGTTTCAACATCCCATATCCTGACAGTCTGATCGGCGCTGGCCGTCACGAAGCGCTTCGAGTCCTTGTCCCAAGACACGCCGAAAATGCTGCCAGTGTGCACGCCCTCGCCGATCTGCGTCTTGGCCTCACCCGTCTTGCCATCGTACAGCCAAATGCGCTTGTCGGCGCCAACGGTTGCCAGGTGGTTCCCATCGGGGCTGAAGGCGGTGCCGAAGACGAAACGGTTGTGCTGGCCGCGCTGGCTGGTGTTGAATTTGAAGGGGGCGCCGTGATAGAAGACCATGCTGGTGTCATCGCTGCCGGTGGCGGCGCGGAGCGGGCGCTGCTGTCTGATGGAAACGGAGTTGATCTGGGACGAGTGGCCGGAGATCTCGCCGACGCTGTTTCCGCTGTCCCAGGTGATGCAGTGGCCGAAGCGCTCCTTGCCCTCGCCGACGGCGATGATGCGCTGCGAGTCGCCGTCCCAAGCCAGGTCGTTGATGCGACCGGCGATGATGTGGTAGTCGCCTGTGTCCTCCGTCAGCGGCCTCCTGCTTCGTGCAGCCATTCATCTCGCGGTGTACCCTTTGTTGCGCCCTCGCCTACGCAGTCCCAGACCTTGACTGCGCCCGAGGCGTCTCCACTGGCGACGTAAAAGCCCGAGGGAGCGAAACGGGCGACGGTGGTTTGGGCGGTGTGCTCGGTGTACTGGCGACTGACGGCGGGATCGTCGATGGAACGAACGAAGATGGACTTGCCCGACTGGTGGGAGTGAGCTCATGGTTCATTGCGGTGGTGAGCAGGGATTGGTACCGCGTAGGCAAGGCGTTCGCCCTTGGAGTCGGAGGACAGCTGGGTCGGCTGGCCGCGAGTCGTGGTGGGAGCGGCGGCCCAAATGGCGGCTGGAGGCAGCGCGGTCAGCAGGCGACGGGAGCACGAGCGGGAGCGAGCTTACCGGAGGAGATCGACATGATTGACGGTGCGAGAGGACGTGGGAAAAGAGGGACGTGGAGAGGGACGGGTTTGTTGTTGACTGGAGACTGGAGACTGGAGACTGGATGGAACCGGGGGCTACGTAACGCAGGCGAGGGGCTGCCACTGCCACCTGCCACGAGGTGCGGCTTGGGCCCTGGTGGGGGTGGCTCATGCGTCAAATAACGCCACAACTTTCCGTCTGAGATGGTACATCATTGCAAATGCAACCTGTAATTTAAATGAAGTTCAATTTACCATTGCGTATCTATTCTATATTTCCTCCTCGAACTGTCTGATAAGCAGGCCTTCCTGCTGAAGGTGGTCCTTGACCTGCTTCACAGTGAACTCGCCGCGGTGGAACTGCATCCAAGTTAGCCAAACAATCCATAAAAAAAGGACAAAAGAATCGCTCACCATTCCCGCGCCTAATGCCGCATCCGTCGGCGTCTTCTCAAACACCTCCGCAAAGTGAGCCGGGTTGCCAGCACCACTGCTCGCAATGACGGGAATCTTGACCGCAGCCTTGACATCGTTGATCAGCTCGAGGTCGAAGCCGCTGTTGGAGCCGTCCTTGTCGATGCAGTTGAGCAGGATCTCGCCGGCGCCCATGGCCTCGACGGCCCGGACGAGCTGCCGCACATCAAAGTCGCGCGTCTCGCGGCCGCCCTTGATCGTGCACTGGTACCAGCAGTACCCCTCGCCGTTCGGGCCCGGAAAAGCCGTCTTGATCGTGTGGTGCGTCGTCTCCTCCGGCGACGCCACGTACTTGCGCTTCGGGTCGACGCTGACGACGACCGCCTGCACGCCGTACGCCGCCGAGATGGTCTCGATGGCCGTGGTGCCCGACAGCGTCTTGCCGCGCGCGTAGTACTCCTCGGCGGCGGTGACGGCATCGGAGCCGATGCTGACCTTGTCGGCGCCGGACTTGAAGTACAGCGACGCGACGTCCAGGGCAGAGAACTTGGTGCCGTCCGTGTCAACCGTGTCGCGGATGCCGCCGCCGATGGTCAGCGGCACGAACACGGTCTCGGACGTGCGGCGCAAGATCTCCAACATCGGGAGATCAGCCACGGGGCAGTTGCGGAACGACGTGATGTTGAGGAAGGTGACCTCGTCGGCGCCCTGCTCGTAGTACCTGCGGGCCATCTCGACCGGCTTGCCCAGGTTGCGCACCTCGCCGCCCGCGCCCTCCTTCTCCCGCACGTCGTACTGGTCGCCCTTGGTGACGACGAGGTCGCCGTGGTCGTTGGTGCGCACGTCCAGGCACGCGATCACGCGGCGCGTCAGCCCTTCCCTCGACGCGGCCGCCGACGGCGCCTCGGCCAGCTTGCTGACCCTCTGCCGGCTGCAGAACGCCTTCAGCACGCGCAGGCCGGCGGCGCCGCTCTTCTCCGGGTGGAACTGCGTCAGCAGGACGTTGTCATTCGCCAGCGCGCCGACGAACTCCTCGTTGCCGTAGCGCGCCGTGGCGACGGTCCAGCCCTGGGCCTCCAGCTCGCCCGCGACGTACGGCAGCGCATACGAGTGGACGTAGTAGTACTTGGCATCCGGGCGCAGGCCGTACACGCTCTCGCCCGTGGTGACGCCGCCGCCCTCCTTCTTCGTCGACGTGTTCGCCGAGTTCCAGCCAATGTGCGGCACGCTCTTGTCCGAGTCGTCGAAGCGCCTGAGCGTGCCCTTGACCAGACCCAGCCCCGGCACCGTGCTGCTCTCCTCCGAACCTTCCAGCAGCGCCTGCAGCCCGACGCAGATGCCCATGAACGGCTTCCCTTGCTCGACGTGTTTCCGGATCGGCTCGACGTAGCCGCCGTTCGCGAATTGGGTCATGCAGTGCCCGAAGTGGCCGACGCCAGGCAGGATCAGAACCTAACGCGCGCGCCCTGTCAGCACATGAGCGCTCTGGTGGTAGAGTAGCTTTGGTGGGCTCGTGGTGGGCTTACCTCCGCCTTGGGCACATCTTCTGGCGAACGGATCCACTCGACGGTGTAGCCGACTTTCTCGATGGCATTGACGAGTGACCGGACATTGCCGGCCACGTAGTCCAGCATGTGGATGGACGGCATCGCGAATAGTTGTGGTGGTGAGGAGCAATGGCGAGAGTTGGGCCTTGAGTCACTCCGGCCGCAGTGGGGCAGTAGAGCGTCACTTTTTTCTTATCGATAAGCTCGTCGTTGCTACGCCCTGCGCACGCACCACTGCATCTCGACGCGAAGAGATGAGCATTTTCGGACGCGTCTTACTTTAGATAAGGTACTCTGCTTTCGTAGGTAGTCGGATCTTACGCCTGGAAGTATCTGTTTTGTTCACAAATTGCATCGTCTGGACATGGGCTTTGGCTAACCATGAAGGACAATCCTAGTATCATGAAGAATAAGAAGAGACGACATCTTATGCATTCTACCGTGCAGGCAGTGACTAACTTAGGTATCCGACTCCCTCCCACCCCACCACCACTCACGCCCTCCCCCGAAAAAACTCCCCCAACCCCCTCCGCACCACCTCCGCACCCTCCCCCCTCCTCAAACTCCCCCTAATCCACCCCGGCAGCTTCGCCCGGATCCGCTCACTCTCATACCTCCGATCCACCAGCAAAATCGCCGCGTAATCCCCGCGATGCCTGATCGCCCTCCCCACGCACTGGTTCACCGCCCGCATGCACGCGTTCTCGTAAAACTCCCTCGCCGCCGCCTTGCCATCGCCTTTCCCGTTCTCCTTCGCCTTCCGCGCGACGTGTCCCATCCGCGCCTTCCACTCCGCCGACTGCGCCGGCGGGAACGGCAGCCCGACGACGGCCACGCCCCGCCCGAGCGCGTCGCTGAAGTTGATGCCTTCGGAGAGCGAGCCGCCGACGACGGCGAGGAGCAGGGCCCCGCGCCCGGCGCCGGTGGTGACGGCGGCGGTGTAGGCGGCGAGGACGGTGTCCGTGGAGGTGGTGGTGTTGTTTTGCGTCGCTGGTGCTGCTGCTGTTTGCTTGGCGGTGTTCGAGGTGTTGGCGTTGGCGTTGGCTTTGCTCTTGGCTTCGTGAAAGATGGGCTTGACGGACGCGAGGGCGTCGTATACACTCTTCGCCTGGCGGGCGTGGTGAGATGATGGCGACGCTGAGGGTGGTGGTGCTCGCCTCCAGACTTCGAGGCAGCGGTCCAGGTACGCATAGCTGGGGAAGAAGACGACGACGCCGTCAGGGATGGTGGAGATGAAGGATAGCAGGGCCGAGCCGAGGTCGACTATCGTGCCTTCGGCGTTGCGCTTCTCGTAGGTGAAGTCAAAGGGGGCGCCGCTGGGGCCGGTCGTCACAGGCCAGGCGAGGAGGTTGGACGGCGGTATGACGTGGCCACAGGATAGGGTCATGATGCGGGACGGTGGTAGGTAGGAGAGTAGATGCTCAGAGTAGTCACTCATCTGTAGTCGTCTGTAAGTGGAGGTTCCGAGGTTGGTGGGGAGGTGGAAGGGGAGACTTACTGGCGACATGGTTCCGCCCGCGAGAATGACTGCTCGAGCATCGTCCACGATCTCTCGGAAATGGTGGGTAGGATCGAGAAGCATGTATTTCAAGCATAGCCCGAGATCGTCGTCGTTCTTTGCGAAGAAGAAGCGGCCTTCGGCGGAGGGATTGAGAAGTGCGTAGAAGAAGCTTTGGATGTGCATTAACACCGGCATGGAG
This sequence comes from Diplodia mutila, assembly GCA_022560015.1. Taxonomy (NCBI): domain Eukaryota; kingdom Fungi; phylum Ascomycota; class Dothideomycetes; order Botryosphaeriales; family Botryosphaeriaceae; genus Diplodia; species Diplodia mutila. The sequence continues at coordinate 52,722 of JAFISB010000061.1, read as the reverse complement.
GACTTCACCTCGCGCGGCCGAGCCAAGCTTCGGGATGCTTCAGCTTTAGTCTTCTCTTGTTCTTCCGCATAGACGATGTATCCGTCAACCTTTCGTGCCAGCTTGCTCTCATCCAGATACCGCAACAGCTTGTAAAGGTTGATCTGGTCCACACCTTTGCCGGCCATGAGATCTCCGATTTGCACCACGCCCTCCTCGTCTTTAGCCCGAGCTGCTGTACTTTGTAGGTATCCGGCCAGCGAATCAAGTAGCCTGACTGTCTGCGCGACATATACTCGGTTCTTCCCTTTCAATCTGTTCCGGAACTTTTGAAGGTAGATGGTCAGTTGGCTCCGGGAGCGTTGCAGTTGAGAGAGGGAGATGGAGACGGAGTAGATCCCATTGATGGCATCCATTAGATTGTGGGCTTCGTCGATGATGACAATGTGGTCCTTCATATTGATATCAAGAGCTTCCCGTGCGGTCTTCTGAAGTAACAAGGGATAGGGTAGTGTGACGATCTGAGACCTGGTCAGCATGAGTATTGACACCACGTTTAGAGCGCGGTTCTTTACCTCGCTTGGTTTGACGGCTGGCCGAGACGCGTAGTAGGGGCAGATACCGAGCTTCTTGCCAATGGCACCGAGGTCTTCAATATCACGGATGTCGGCCAAGGCGTGATCACGGAAGTCATTCACAGTTGCCTCCGTTTCCTTTGTTGGGAGAAAAGCGCATTTGTGGTCTGCAGCGGTCCCCGGTTTCTGCAGGTCAAGGCACTTCTCGTTGATGAGGGCCGTGCTTCCGAGCTTCTGAACCTTTGGGTTGATGCAGAGATTTTTTCTGGATCCCAAGGTGAGGTGCTTAAAAGCTTCGCCGACCTCCCCGTCGATGTCGATTTCGGGCCCACCTCTTGGCGCGGGTGCGGCGATTGCGGGAGGGATTTTGACTCGTCTTAGCTCACCAGAGAATTGAGACAGTTGAGAATGTGTCCGAGAGCAGTAAAAGACTTTGAGTTCATCCACGGCCTCAGTGTCTTCATCAGCATCCTTCTTCCCGATCGGCATGCCCAACTTTTTCATGAGGGCTTGAGTTTCCGCCGAGTATCCAGAGTCAGGATCCCGCCGGGACTTTTCTTTGTTGCCGGTCTCATCATCGCTCTCATAGTCGTCAAGTACGAAACGGGCCTCGTCATCGTCGTCGATATCGGGGTCAGTGGCAGCAGTTTTCTGGCTACGTTAGTGAAATAGTAGGGACGGCGGAGAGAAGGTCAACGTGCCTGCCGTTTGAAGTGAGGCTCGCCGGTGGTCGCATGCCTCTCCTTCAACTTTTTCTCCTTTGCTCGGACTTTGGCGAGCCTCTCTTCCAGATCTGCGCGTTGCTGCAAGGCAGTGCGCCGCTTCTCCTCACGAGCGTACTCTAGCATCCATGCCGGCTCATCGTCGTCTCGCAGATAGTCAGTACAGGAATAGTCTGAGAAGGGCCAATGGGGGCGCACCAAGATTCTCGGTAGCGAGGCCATCTTCAAAGGTCCGGCGCTTGTGGTCCCGTAGCCAGGTCAAAGATCCGCATATGAGACTCAGAGATTTACCCTATGGACGAACAAAATTAGGGTACGTTGATGGAGACAGAAATGGAGCCCAAGGAAAAGGCAAAGGTGGAAGGTCTCGGGTGGTGGAGATGTCGGCCACGACTTCCTCCAGCGGGATGGGTCTGCTTGAAACTCACGAGTGGGTGAGATGCCGGGGGCTGGAATTGGACCCACCGTTCCTGGAGTACCAATCAGTGCGTTATCAGAGGCTCGGTGATCGGAAACTCACCTGTCGGCGATTCAAAGATGCCGACTTTGCCGTCCTCGATGCACTCGTACAGAGCGGCCATGAACTGCTTCTGAATTTCGTAGGGCTCGTACGGGTGGTGGAAGTTCCGCTGTGCAGCCGTCTGGGGGCCGGCAGGTGGCTCAGCTGGGGCCATGGTTGCGACAGGGCAGAGAGGAGCGCGAAGAGGTTGAGTGGGAAGTGAAGAGGCAAAGGTGGACGCGTTTTGGCGCGTCGCGCAGTCACGCCCTCACTTCCGGCATTTCGCCGGGCCGGGTCGCTGCCTGCCTGCCTGCGTCGGGTGCCTGCATGCCTGCGTGCCTGCCACTCTCACCCCAAGTCAAAACACGTCATCAAACGAACAATGGAATAATCTTTTCTCGCATCTACGGCCATGAAACATCGTATATGGACATCAGAAGAAGCCAAACAGCGACTCGACTGTCGCTCCATCGCATCGCAGATCCACCTCCACATTTGTACAACCCGGAAACAGCCTCTCTTTCTTCACGCGTGCGACCGGCTCGCCTTGTCCGCCATCTTCCTCTCCTTCTGCAGCTTCGCTGCGTACCTGACCCCGAAGCCATGAGTGTACACGTCGCGGATCGTCTCGAGCGGCAGGCCCTTGACCTCCGGGTAGCCGAAGAGCAGGAACAGCCAGCCGAAGAAGCAGATGCCCGCGTAGAAGCCGAATGCCCCGCTGGCCGTCATGGCCTTCATCATCGACAGGAACGTCGACGCGATGACGATGTTGAAGCCCCAGCAAGTAACCGTGTTCTGTTCGTTTCATCGTAAGCCGAGGTCCAATAAAATTAAGAAGAACGAGTAGGGGTTAAGACTCACCACCATGGTACCTAGCGCGCGCACTTCCACCGGTAGTAGCTCGGTGCCCACCCAGGAGATGGTGGCGACTCCAGATGCGAAAAAGGCAACGTAGCAGATGATGGTAATCAGCACGAGGATACCAGGCCAGCCGATCTCGCGTGTCTCGACCACCAAGTCCTTGTTGATCGGGATGTAGCTGAACGCGACGGCGGCGATAACGAGCGAGACGCACATGCCCATGCACGTCACGAGCACGACGATGCGGCGGCCGAACCGGTCGAGCAGCGTGATGCACACGAGCGAGAAGATGAAGTTGGTGGCGCCGACCACGATGCTGACCGCCACCGGCTTGTTGAATCCGACCAGGCCGAAGAGTGTGCCCGAGTAGTACATCAGCGTGTTGAATCCTCCGAGCTGGGATACCGCCATGACGACGCAGGTGCTGATCAGAGGCCGGGCGTTGGCGGAAACGGTGAAGAGCTGCTTGAACTGCCACCACAGCGTCTTGTCCTCCAGTGCGGAGGTGACCTCGTGAACCGAGTTCAGGATCAACTGCACTTTGTCCTTGACCTGCTTGTCCGTTGCCTTTGGAAAGATCTTGCGGATGACCACCGCTGCCTCGTCGAGCTTTCCGTGGGCGATGAGCTGGCGGGCACTTTCAGGGCACTTTGGAAGCATCAAGGCGAGGAGGATGGCAGGCGCTGCGCCGATTCCGACCGTGTATCGCCACTAATTAGTGTCAGTCGTTGTCAAGACCGTGGTTCGTTTCTGTCTGCTCACCCCATGCGCAGTGTTCTCGAAGGCGGCGCCTAACGCGTAGCTGATAAGCTGTCCAAACGTCACGCTCATGTTGTCGAAAGCAATCATCCTTTTAACATGTCAGCTTGTGCCCTTCAAGTAAGCGGTTGGAGTCACTGCATACCTTCCCCTGTACTTTGCCGGGGCAAGCTCGCCGATGTACAACGGGATGATCATAGCGGCGCTGCCAACTCCAAGACCAACGATAAACCTTCCGGCGCTCATCTGTGCCAGGGAGAATGCTGCGGTTTGAATGATGGATCCGGCGATGAAGAGGAGACAGCCGAGGTAAATTCCAAACTTGCGACCATCTATTTTAACCACATGTCAGAATTGCATCGTCGTCACATCGAGTGATGCTTCTTACACTTATCAGCCGTAGTACCGGCAGCGATGGCGCCAATCAACGCTCCGCCCGAAGTCAGAGAGGTGATGAGTTCCTGCTCGTGGGAAGCCAACTTCTGGCCGAGATCGTCGTTGATGGTAACGAGCACCGAAGAGATGACACCGGTATCGTAGCCTGGCAGAGCTCATGTCAGCACGCTTCTCGATCTCATGCAGTGGCAACGACTGACCGAAGAGGAATCCACCGGTCGAGACAGCCATGGAGATGAACCAGGCCATCTTGCCACACTCGGTCTCCTCGATGGAGTCGTCGATGCCCATCTTGTCGACATCGCCGACGGTCTCGATGTGCATGACATCCTCCTGCTTCTCCGCGGCGATGCTGTTCTTCTCGGCGGAGTCCATGATGATGATGCGGACGCAAAGGGTCGGCTACAAGAGGTAATATGAATGAGGAAGAATGAGCAGGCAGAGCAGAGGACGACTGCTGACCCCGACGAGTGTTGGTGTTGGATAAAGTGGACCCAGCGGATTATTTATACATGGCATACGTACGTCTGTCTAATGGCGTAGCGACGAGGCTATTTCCCCAGGTTTCATGGCGCCAACCCCACGGGGGACGCTCTCGCCCCGGTCGTGCATGAGGAGTGTGACGGGGCAGCTACTCCGCATGCAAGGGCCCCGCCGAAGCCACATGGCTCGTAGCAGCGATTCAGCCTCAGGCCAAGCGGAAATTGAACATGGGCTGGCAGACGATTGGCTGCGGCAGAGTCCAGCCGGCAACCAGTCCATTCGGCAGCCAGCCCAACCACCGACGGAGGGACGCCTCGACCGTGGAGAGACGCCTCAACCACGGACGGGCCGAGGACGGGCTGTTGCGGTCGGAGGGCTAGCTGTTCGTCGACCGGGAGCAGCAGGAGGTCCGCCGCCGAGACGGATGGAGCAAGCTACCCCATCGGCGGGCGGCAATGACTTAAGGCAGTTCCCCGCTTTTCCCATAGCCGACTCGCAGCAAAATTGCCCCGCGGTCCGGCTCTTCTGCTCGGGGAATGGTTTCCTGCCGCGACCGCCGTATAACCATCACAGCCCTTCCCGCCGGGCTTTCTTGCCTCCCCTTACCGTGCACGCCCGCGACTCCATGCAGCGGCTCAATCCGACTGCACGGCACCATGAGAACAAGCAGAGGCTGGTAGGTCCCTCCCTTGCCAATTGGGAATTATTCTCCCGCACCAAGCGCCCGTGCCTCCACGTCTCCCGCACCCCGGGATCGCATCGCCTTAGCTGACGCCATCCGCCCTTGCCAGCCATGAGTGCAAGCGTCGGCACCTCAAATGTACGTTAACCTGCGGCCCGTCGCGGCCCAGACGGGGGCATTGTGCCGGATTTGGAGTCCATGTGCTTGTTTGCTCACCAATCACATCAGGCATCACGCAACCGGGGTGTAACACCTGCGAGCGTTGCGAGAAGTCCGGCCGAGAATGTCGTCGCGGCATCACCATCCGATTCCGGGCCGTGACGTCGGTCCGCGAGAAGAGAGCCGCGGCAGACGACAACGCCGACCGGAATTACGAGCTCAGCTGGAAGAAAAGCCAAGTGTGGGTGCGCGTGCCTCCCGCAGGTAGGTCGTCAAGTCCCATCCAATGCCGTGGAACAGTGGCTGATAACAGCCCCTGCAGTGACGTTCGCAGCCCCCGCCACCAGCCTCGAGGACCTGGACGAGGCCTCGGCGGTGACGTATCCCTCGCGGGTTGGCTTCAGCCCGGAAGAAGCGCAAGGAGGCGACGGCCCAGGGGCACCTGCCAGCCACGTGCCCAACGCGACAGTCTTTCGCGAGGTGCCGACCACCACCACCACCACCACTACTGCCTCAGCGATCACGGCAATAGCCGCAGCTACAGAGCACTCGCCGGCCCAGCCGCTGGATGGCATCAACATTGGCTCTCCCTTCTCACCATTCGGCAACAGGAGCGAAGTTGCGCACAGCTCCGGCACTCCCGGCGGTGGCGATGGCTCAACCGTTGCTTCTGGCGGGAGCTACTGGAAATCTTCTCTGTATCAGCCCTCAACAGAGTGGCCCTTACAGACCGAAGAAGAGGCGCGTCTTTTCCACCATTTTGTCAAGCACCTCGGGGCGTGGGTAAGTCTGCCCGACAGAAGCCGCAACAGTGGGCCAGCGTACTGATTCATTGGCAGGTTGATTGCTGTGAGCTTCTTCCAACATCCGCCAGCGTTTCGCGGAAACTGACTCCCTGCAGGTGACGAGAAATTCCATTTCTCAACAGAAGTGCCGCAGCGCGCCTTGAACTATCCCGTCATATCCAATGCCATCCTGGCCTTGGCGTCCAGGCATCTCGCCAGGGTGTCTGGTGTCGAAGACTTTAGATCCGCCGAGTACATGAGCGAGTGCCTGCGGATTTTGATCCCCGTTCTGGACGACCCGCTCGGTGCGCTGGACGAGAACCTTCTGGCAGCCATCGTGATCCTGCGACTGTATGAGGAAATGGACGGTAGGAAACACGTGCCCCGAAACCGGCGTTCGTGCGTATGGCTGATTGCGGCTAGACATCGATGAGAAGTGCCACCTGTACGGCGGCACGCGGCTGCTGAACTCGATCGCGAAGTTTGTGCCGTTGGGCGGGCTCGGAGAGGCTGCGTCGTGGATCTTCTTGCGGCAGGACATTTACGTCGCGCTGACAACAGGGCACCCTTTGAACATCGATCTGGAAAACTACAGGCAGTCCCCCTCCTTCCACGCAGACACGTCGAGCGGATGGGCGAATAGGATGATCTTCATCTTCGCCGAGATCCTGGACTACTCCTGCCGGCAAGACCAGGCACATTCAGTGGAGCGGTGGGAGGAGCTGGAAGAGCAGGTGGAGGCGTGGAATGATAACAAGCCGTGGCATTTCCGTCCCCTGTGGATCCGGGAGGAGACGGTTCCGTTCCCGGAAATTTGGATGACGGGGCCCGCACACGGTAAGTAGATACGCACCCGCCGCGCCGACTTGCCCTCGTGACTGACAGAATCAGTGGTGGGGCAGCAGTACTACAGCCTGTCTAAGATCCTGCTTGGCACGTTTGACCCGCGCCTGTCGCGGCTGGGCTTCGGTAGCCACAAGCTTCGCAAAGCTGCAGAGGTGGGTCAATGATGAGAGACTGGGCGCATGCAGAATTTGTTGACACTGAAGCGTCACCAGGCCAACATCGTAAAGCACCTCCGCATCGTCATCGGGCTTGCCATCAGCAACGAGGGTGTGCCGGCCGCCACCTTCCACGCGTCACACATACTCTGCGCGTGTGAGTAATCTGCTGACGGAGTGACTGGGTTACCTTGCTGACGCTCGACAGGCGGGTCGTATCTCGAGGACGAAGGAGATCGCGAAGGGGCAGTTCAGTTCCTTTTAGATCTGGAGAAGAAGATTGGATGGCGGTCCTCGCGGATTATTGCAATGTTGAGGGAGTCCTGGGGGACGTAGAGCGAGTTTCCGTAAGCAGGCATGCCGGCCCATCTCGATGAAGTCACTACTGACAGGAAGTCGAAACAAGAATCGCGGGGACACTGCGGGCTGCACGTATCTGGCATTTCTTCCCCCGGCGGGGTGGGTAAGGGTTCAACCACCGGGCTCGCCACTGGGCTGGGAAAGTCCAACGTCACAACTTTGGCAACTTGTTCCGTCTGCGCGTCACGAAACGCGGGGCATTTTGTGTGGGGAAACCCCGCAAAGCAAGCCATCGCTCCGATCTGGCCCTCTTCGCCAGGGCAAAGATGGCGCTCCGGGCTTGGCCATGGATACCGCCAATCATGTTCGGCCCTGCCCCGGTCCAACCTCCTCCTGGCAAGCCCAGTCCGGAAACTTTCTCCATTTGGCGCACCAGCAAAGGCCCCGCCATCGGCGCCAAACACCATGCGAATTTCCCATTCCGGTCAGACGGGCAAAGTCCGCCTTCCCGATTCCGTGCGGCGGGCGAGTAACTGTGCGCGACCCCGTGGGGCTGCACCGGTGGGATATAAGGAAGACGACAGCGGCGCCCTTCGTCAACCAGCCGCCGAGTGCTCAACGAATTCCATTGTCTTCACATCTACTTCTTCCACAATGATACCCATTACCGCTCCGTACGCAGCCCTTCTGGGCGTTTGCCTCCTGGGCTACTTCGTCGTCTACCCCGTCTTCGAATACTTCCGTGACCCCAAAGGTACGTACTTGGTCGCAGGGCTGAGCTAAGCCAAGTAACGCCGCTGACCATGACTAGGGCTCCGGAAATACCCCAACCTGACGCCGCTCTCGGGCATCTACAACATCCCGTTCATGCTCCTTGCCCGCGGTGGCGCTCGGTCCACGCACATGGCCAAGCTGCACAAGACGCACCCTGTCATTCGGATTGGCCCGAACTCGCTCTCCTACGGTGATACCCGCGCCATCAAGGACATCTACGGCCACGGCACCAAGTGTACCAAGGACGGCCAGTACCTGGTCACTTCGGGCTCGCACTACCACCTTGCCGATGTCATCGACAAGCCAGACCACTCCCGCAAGCGCAAGGTCCTGTCGGCGGCCTACGCGCTCAAGAACCTGGAGGAGTGGGAGCACAAGGTCGCGGATAAGACAGCAAAGATGGTGATGCAGTTCGACAAGCGCTGCACCGCACCTCTCCCCAAGGGCCAGACCGTCCCCAACCCCGAAGACCTCACCGTCGACTACCGCAAGTGGGCCAACTTCTTCTCGCTCGACGCCATCGCCGACATCGGCCTCTCCGAGCTGCTGGGCTTCCTGGACACGGGCGACGACCTGATCACGGTGCGCCGGCCGGACGGCACCAGCTACGAGTGCCACCTGCGCGAGTGCCTGTACGACAACGCCCGCAAGCAATCCCACATCGTCTGGTCGTACGACTGGTACAAGGTCCTCGACAAGCTCACCAACCTCATCCCGCGCTACGGCAAGATGGGCGCCAACGGCAAGCTGTGGGACGGCATCCCGCCCGAGCTGTCGCGCCGCCGCCTCGAGCGCTACGAGCGCGGCGAGAAGCAGGACGACTTCTTCCAGGCGCTCATGGAGGACAAGAACGGCAATCCGAACAACCTCGAGTGGGGCGAGATCGTCGCCGAGGTGTCCATCATGATGAACGCCGGCTCCGTCACCACCGCCATCGCCATCACCAACGTCCTCTACCAGCTGATCAAGAACCCGGAAACCATGCGCAAAGTCCGCGAGGAGCTCGACGCCGCGCTCGACGAGGACGACGTCGTCGCCCCCTACGACAAGGTCAAGCACCTGCCCTACATGCGCGCCTGCCTGGACGAATCCCTCCGCCTCCACCCGCCGACGCCTCAGGGCCTCCCCCGCGAGACGCCCGCCGAGGGCGCCCAGATCCTCGGCGACTGGATCGCCGGCAACACGTCGGTGGCCATGTCGGCGCTCGTCGCGCACCGCGACGAGAAGGTGTACCCGCAGGCCGACAAGTTCATCCCCGAGCGCTGGCTCGGCGAGAGCGGCAAGGCGCTGCAGCCGTACTTCATCTCCTTTTCGGCCGGCGCGCGCGGCTGCATCGGCCGCAACATCTCGTACCTCGAGCAGGCGGTCGTGCTGGCGAGCATGGTGCACCGGTACGAATTCGCGCTGCCGAGCCCGAGCTGGGAGCTCGAGCGCGAGGAGACGATGAATTGGCTGCTGAAGGATATGCCGGTGAAGGTGTGGTTGAGGGAGAAGTTTGCGGGCGGTGCGGGCGAGAAGGTGTGAGGGATGGCTGATGACGATTTGAAGATGGTGGCGCGTTTTGGCGTTTGAGCGGGGAAAGACGTGGCTTTTTTTTTTTCCGTTGATGATACAATGATGGGTTTGTGTGCCGAGGGATCGTCTCCCCGGGGTCTTTTTTTATAGACAGCAGTGCGTGAAGATGACGATGCAAAAATTTACTATTGATGCTACAAACATTTTTTTTTCCCGTGTGTTTTGTGACTTGGGGCCTTGCAGATGCGTGTTATCAGCCATTTCATGCTTCTGCCAGGGCTCCTGCTAGAAGGTAGCTCAACCTATAGGGTGTCTCCAGTGCTGTAGCACACGGAGCAAATGGGGGGTTTATAGCTGCAAACCCGTGCTGGCTTTTGCCAATGCCAATAACGCTCTCCACTTTGACTCGACCAACCCTCGTTACGTGACAGCCCTCGTCTCGGGGGCCGGGCATTGTACCCCGGAAAATGGGGTAAAAAAAGCCCATCTCTGCATCAACCTCTGTACCGGACAACGACTTCGTGAGAGAAATAACGGCATCGGTTCTCATCCATCATGTCGCTACCGAGAGTATGTTCCAAGATTGCGAGGCGGGCAAGCTCGCGGTCAGCAAGCGCGCGCCAACCCCCGCCCTTCCTCAAATGTTTCTGTACGCAGACGGCGCTGCAACGTCCAAGTGCCGGCAAGGCGCTCCAATCAGTGGCACCCCGGTCTACCAAGCCGTGGGGTAACGATTCGGGCCCGGTGCCGACTTTGCCCTTTTTCTCGCTCGCCGGCAAGACAGCCGTCATCACCGGCGGAGCCAGAGGACTTGGGCTCGCCATGAGCCGCGCTCTGGTTTTGAGTGGAGCCAACCTTGCAATTGTCGATATAAACAGCAAGCCTTGCCAAGTCAGCGCTCGACATATCTGTAAATTACTGACGCGGTAGCAGAAAAAGAGGCCGCCAAGCAAGCCCAAGCCATCACCGACACATTCAGCGAGACATATCCAGACCAGAGGTGAGCTCAACCCATCACCTTCCCGCCAAACACCTTCGAAATCCACACCGCCTGACACCGCCAAGGGCGCCGAAAGTCACCGCCCACTTCGCCGACGTCTCCTCCAAGCCCGACGTCGACGCCTCGCTCGCCTCCATCCTGGCCCACCACCCCACCACCCCCATCACCAACCTGATCGCCTGCGCCGGCTTCTGCGAAAACACGCCCGCCATCGACCACCCGCCCGACCGCGTCAAGCGCCTGCTCGGCGTCAACGTCGAAGGCACGTACCACTACGCCGCCGCCGTCGCCAAGCACATGATCGAGCGGGAGACGGCCGGCAACATGGTCTTCGTCGGCAGCATCTCCGGCAGCATCGTCAACGTCCCGCAGCACCAGTCGCTGTACAACGCCAGCAAGGCCGCCGTCCGGCACCTCGCGGCGAGTCTGGCCGTGGAGTGGGCCCCGCACCGCATCCGCGTCAACTGCCTCAGTCCCGGGTACATGCGCACGGAGATGGCCATGTGAGTCTCGCCCCCCTCCCCCCGAGCGTGTTGGCGCTTCGTTGGAGGTCGCTGATGTTGGTCATGGATGGCAGGAATGCGCCCATCTTGAAGGAGAATCCGGGGTTGGAGAGGGAGTGGGAGGCGAAGATCCCGCAGGGGGGGATGGGGGCGCCGGAGGATTTGATGGGGACGGTGGTTTTCTTGTCGTCGGATGCGTCGAGGTATATCACCGGCGAGGAGATCAAGGTCGATGGTGGGTACACCGTGTGTTGAGCGAGGGGCGTTGGGACCATCGTAGGGTATGTTTCGAATTGCGGTTTCGCCCATGGGTTGCAACCGACTTGTGCAGATGAAATGGAAAACTGGGTCTGGAATGAGCTAAAGTTTGGAGCCGCACCTTATCGATCGGTAGTGATGAGGACGTAGTCGTTTCGTGGGTGCCTCTGGGCTCTGCAAGATGTCGTGTTCGGCCCTCGGCTCGAGGGCGTTGTCGCACTCGCACTCCCCGACCATGTGAAGCACCCGAGTCTCGAGGGTTACACCGAAAGTGTGAGAGACAGATAAAGTAGCAGGTAGCTTCGGAAACACGGTCACATAGAGCAAGTCTGAATAACGATCAGGAAAACACTTGCTTTTCGATTGAGCCGCGCCTTCCGACGATGCAGAGCATCATGAGCATACGATCGCTCAGCCAAAGCGCTGCCCGCAGCTGCCGGCAACCACGCCGCTTCATGCCTCGCGCTGCGTCTCGACCAATCAGTCAAAAGACATATACTCTAAACACTGGTGCACAGCTGCCTGCCATTGGCTTCGGCACCTTCCAAGACAAAGACCAACAGGAAAGCGCCGTCTACAACGCCCTCAACGCTGGCTTCCGACACATCGACACCGCTCCCGTGTAAGTATCCAGCCTCCTCCAGGCCGTGATCCAAAAGTCCTGATACATCAGCAGCTACGACACGGAGGAGTTCATCGGGAGAGCGATCCGGAAAGCCGGAGTGCCTCGAAAAGACATCTTCCTGACCACGAAGCTGTGGTGCAACTCATTCCACCCCGACGACGTCGAACCCGCCCTCGACGAGGCCCTCGCCAAACTCGACACCGACCACGTCGACCTCTTCCTCATGCACTACCCCTGCACCTTCAAGCGCGGCCCGGACCGCTTCCCCAAGGGCGCAGACGGCAACATGATCATGGGCACCACCACCTTCGTCGACACCTGGAAAGCCATGGAGCGCCTGACCGCCCCGAAGGGCAAGGCCCGCGCCATCGGCGTGTCCAACTTCAGCAAGGCCGAAGTCCAGAAGCTCCTCGACGAAACCTCCACCGTAAGTGACGTCCCCCCACGCGAAAAGAAAACCGAACTCGCCTTGACGCGGAAACCCCCACAGGTCCCGGCCGTCCACCAGATGGAACTGCATCCATACCTCCAGCAGAAGGCCTTCGCCGAGTGGCACCGCGCCAGCGGCATCCACGTCATGCAGTTCAGCCCGCTCGCCAACCAGAACAACTTCTACCGCGACGTCTACTGGGCCACCGGCAAGGCCGACGGCGCCGCCCGCCTCGTCGACGAGCCGGTCTTGAACGACGTCGGGAGGAAGCACGGCAAGTCCGCCGCGCAGGTCGCCCTGGCGTGGGGGCTGGCGCACGGCCGCTCGGTCGTGTCGAAGAGCGTCGTCGACTGGCAGATCAGGGAGAATCTGGAGAGCGATTTCGAGCTGGATGCGGAGGATTTGCGGGGGATTGGGTCGTTGGATCGGGGGCTGCGGTTCAATGATCCGAGCGAGGCGTATGGGTGGAGTTTGTACAGTGATCTGGAGGGTGCTTGGGCCAATGCTGCGTAGAGGGTTGCCGCTTTGTTGTTGGGTGTTTCTTGAGTGGGTTGTTGTTGGGCTTGAGGGTTGCGCGCGCGAAAGGGTGGGAATATATGTATATACATAAAATTGATGAAGCACTTGCATGGGTCATTGAAGCCGAAATGAATTCTCGACTGCTCCATACCGGCTGCGAGATGGCAAGTCAGCCGTATCCGTCCCCCATCCAATCATGTCTTTCAGCTCTGTTTCTTTTTCTGGTGATGGAGAGTAGTGTTCGCCGAAACTCAAAACTTCCCGCCAATCATTGAGAGAGGTCCACATTTAGCGACGTCGTTTCGAGGGCACGCCGATCCTTGTGTCCCAGCCGCCCCGAGCAACACCCTCGTTTCGACGAGAGTTTGCCAAAAGTATGCTCATCCTCCCCTCGCAACGAGGAAGAAACAAAATGGATTAACTCATCGGGAACGACATGTAACGACCTCCGGGGTTTGGGTGATTTGCATCAAGACTGTGAGGCAGACTTAACATTGTTACTGGAGCATCAGACAGTTATTCGAAGCCTTACTGGCACGTGACATAAGGAAGCTTTGTTGGGATGGCTGCATTGGCTCTAGTGAACCAACCGAGAGAGCGGAGTAGAGTTACATGAAATTGGAGCGCAATAGTAGTAGGTGCGATTGAAACTGGAGGGTGGGCACGCCTTCACAAGTACACGTTCAATTAGATTCATTGCAGACAGAAGAAAGATTATTGACGATTGTCCTCGTGTCTAGATGCTCCTCCACGCTTCGGCCCGTGGCTCACCGATTTCCCCCCAGTCTTTTCACCTGCTCTAGTTCCGCCGCGACTGTGGGCACTGGAGCCGTGGTTGCGGCATGAGACCGAAAGAAATCGGCGACACGGTTGAATGACTCCTTGGGCGCCCAAGGAGGCACAACCTTGGACCTCGGGTCGTGATCAGGAAAAGTCTTGACCAAGGAGAAAGACATCATGTCCAAATCTTTGGCCCCTTCCCCCGTCCTCATGCACGGGAATGAAAAGACATAGGCGAAGGCTGCGTAAACATCCGCATTGGCGAGGAGCCGGAGCTGCGTGCCAAGGTAATCGGCCTGCTCCCGCTCGCTGCGGGTCGGGACGACGCCGTCTTGGAAGATGCCGGTTCCGTCGGGATTCGTGCCCTGCAGAAGAAGGAAGCCGCCATCGCCGCGTCGAGCCGCTCCTTCGTAGGCGCAGCAACCGACCTCCATCACGACGAGGGACTTGCCGGACCTGCGATGCTGCTGAAGGCCGGCGACGTACTGTTCTTCCGTCTCCCCGCGGCGGTAGTAGTCGATACCAACGATGTCGAAAATGTCCCAATCGACAAACTCCCAGGTTCCACTCGAATATGTCAGCGGCCCGCCGAACTCGGCGCGGACGACCTCGGCGAAAGAGCGTAGAACTTGGTTCAGTTTCACCGACTTCTCGCGCAAGGGCTCGGAAGTGGCTGCCGACGCAAGACCGGCACCGGCAGAGAGCTGAGCGCCAAGCCACATTCCACGCTCGTTGAAGGACTCGCCGGGAAAGACGCTTTTGCTGAAGATGGTGTGCTCGCAGCCAGCAACGAAGACCAGCTCGACGCCTTCGTTCCTGAGTTGCTCGGCCACACGAGCGGCGTCTTGGAAGTAGATACGAGTCTCGTCGACGCCAGCGTTCATCTTCCACGGGTTGAAGAACACGGCGAGCCCCGCTGCATGAGCGGCGCGAGAAGCAGCCGCCAGTCGAGGGATCTCCTCGCCCTCGATCCGCACGGCGTTGGCGTGCAGCTCGTTGGCTATCGCTCGCATGTCGTGCTCAACCAGGTGGGCATCGAAGCGTTCGACCGAAAGCTCTGGGCCTGGTCCGAACTTTAGACCGACATCGTAGACGACTCCGCGATACTTCATGATGGATTCCTTTGCTCAACGTTAGATGGCTTTCACTCCTTAAGAGCTCCGCAAAGGCCACGTACCTAGGGAATATTTTGTGTATAGTTTTGATCTCAAATGTCTCGATCTCAACTGTCTCGTCCTTCTCTTGACCACCTCTTTCCGCCGTCCACGGACGCTTTTATAACCAGACCCCTATCGCTAAGAACCACTATTCATCGTATCAAGGACCTTCGCTAAACCAGTGCGGTTGTTTGCGATTCCAACAAAAATCAAAGTCCTACACGAAGTTGGGCGTGGTCGCAAGCCCTTCCTATTTGGGATGGTGGGGTGGGGTGACGGTGGTCAAGGCGGAGGGCATCCTGCAAGCTCCAATTGGCTGCAACACCAAATGTTGTTTCCGGATATCCTCGGCTCGGATGCGGAAACCTTCCCACATCTCTCTTTTTCTTTCGTTCTCTTTTGCTTGTGTTGTAGTTCTCCATCTTTTTATCTACTATAAGGATGACGAGGACGCTAGTATAATCATCTTGCTCCTCAGCGGCGAGTTAGGCATGGGGAACAAACTAATCGTAGAGTTCTTACCTAGTAGATGAAGCGAGCGCTGCACTGGATAAGCAATGAAATGAATGTTCGGCAGCATCAATAAATGGAAAATATCGAGCTTAAATACCGACTCTTACTATCGTTTGTTTGCATAATACACTATTATTATATATATAACTCTTATCCTCTAGCGCGACTGCGGCATTAATCTTTGTCTTTCAACCAGATAGCCATGTGTAGAAGCATAGCAAAGGTAGTCAATTTAAGAATGTAAAAGTTCGCCGTTTAATTTCACAGTATTCAGGTAGGTCAATTTCGTTGAAGCTCTTGTAGAATAGTGGTCCCGTCGACCCTCTTCTACGGTTCTTACACTAAATTGGACCATTACAATTAGCCCATCAGCATTATAGGTAAGCTGGTCATTATTTTTTTAAAAAAAAAAAGTAATGGCGTACGGTCGTGCTTGAGTTTGCGCTAATCGAAATGGGTCCGCGTGGATGCTTGGCTAGAGGCTGCCAAGTCAATGCCAGCGGATTCCGCGGACTCCACTACCTTTCGGACTCCGAGATCCGTCGCGAAATGCTTCACCGGCTGGTCTAGATATAGTTCTACCAATTTCCGATTGAATGAAGGATAAAGGTAGCACCATCAGCTGCTGTTAGCAATATCTCACTTACTTCCATTTTTTCTTCAACATTTCAAAATGGTCCACACACTGCTTGCTCAATCTTTAATGCCAAGCGGCTTGCTATCAAGCAGATTCTTTTTGGTCTCAAAGCTTCTTCAGGAATATGGCAGCAATCCTTTGCAGACCTGCCTCACTGAGTCCGTGGGCGGAGATACTACTCGAGCCCATTTCTCAACCGAGAAGAATTTCAGTACTAAACATGTCAAACTATACAACTGCTAATAACCTCACACTCCGTCTGCCATCACGTACCCCAACAACGCCAAAGAGGTTGGCGAAATCGTCAAGTGTGCCTCTCAGCATCATCGTAAAGTCCAGGCCAGGAGCGGTGGACATGATTACGTCAACAAGGGTACATTAGCCCCTTTCTTCCTTCATACTCCAAAGCTTACATGCAATCCGCCTTAGCCATCGGAGGTGCGGATGACGCCGTCGTCGTCGACCTCAAGCATCTCGACCATCTCAGTGTCGACCAAACCACAGGCCTCGCCACCATCGGCCCAGCCAACAACCTCAAAGCCGTGGTCGAAGGCCTGCACGCCAACGGCCAGCGCATGATCCCGCACGGCACCTCCGCAACCGTCGGCATCGGCGGGCACACGCTGATCGGCGGCTTCGGGCCCGCAACACGGCGGTCCGCGACTCTCTTACCGTCCGCGGCAACTTCTTCGGCCCCCGCCGCGCCTTCGACGCCCTCGGCCTCGCCGACCGCGTCCTGCCCGCCGCAGACGCCGCGCCCGTCGAGGCCTCCGTGACCGAGTCGTCGTGGCCCGACATGTACGCGGACACCTTCCGCTTCACCGACGCGCAGCTGCGGGACGCCTTCTTCCACGCCCGCACCGCCGCCGTGCCCGCGGCTGACCCGCCCCGCAACGACACCCTGCGCGGCGTCGTGCGGCGGCTGCGTGGAGGCGATCCGGGACCCGACGCCGGCTGGTGGGTGCTGGTGGACGTCAACGGCGGGGCCGTCGCGGACGTCGGGGCGGGCGCGACGGCGTTTGCACAGCGGGACGCGCTGTACTACTTCCAGGTGTACGTGTCAAGCCGGGAGCGGGCGATTGGGGAGGCGGGATTCGGGTTCGCGGAGGGGGTGATGGGGAAGTTGCGGCGAGGTCGGGGGTATGGTGTGTATCCGGGGTATCCGGAGGACAGGCTTGCGAGTCCGCAGGAGAAGTACTGGGGAGGGAATTTGCCAAGGCTGGAGAGGTTGAAGGCCGTCTTTGATCCGGAGGATGTGTTTGGCACTCCGCATGGTGTCAAGCCAGTGCGGTTGTAACTCTGTCAAAGTTGTGTAATCCCTGCCAAAGCGCCGATGTAGCTGCTTGGCCTCGTTGTTGTATATAAATGCTCATTAGTGTGCTCGCTGCTGGAGGTGCTGCGTTCAAACGTGGATTGGTAGCCGATGAATTGATCCTACCGTCCCAACTCACGCGACGAATATATTGACATGTACCGGTGTTGAAAACATCTTCAGGAACAAACACCGTTTGCACCCCATCTAACGAACAAATTGATAGCTGACTTGTAGTAGACTCCCTCCAATTACTCAAGCGTCCTCCCTCCCGCTCAGCTTCACCCAAATCATTCAGGAACACATCAACGCCATCCACGAAACCTATCCTGCAACAACAAGCAATGCCACTTCCTCCTAAACGCATCCGTCCCCGGAAAACTCGCCACCAGTTCCGCCGCCCGTTCCTTCTCAACAATCCCCGTCGCCCGAAGCAGTTCCGCGATCCTCTCTTCAAACCAACACCGCATCTCGTCTCTTCCGCACGCCCCACAGACCAGCCCAACCCTCGCGCCCTCCGTCTTCTCCGCCAAGAACCACCCCACGACCAACACCCACATGAGCGCCTGTGCGTCCATCATCCCACCTCCACCGTCACCGCTGCCGCTCAACCACACCGCCGCAAGCCCGCCACCACCACCACCACCATACGTCGCCATCCCCACATCCCGCTCCCTCCTCCCCCTCCCCGCCTCCAGCGCCCCCCTCAGCCTCTCCAAAAACGCCGCGTTCATCTGACTCGCCGGCGGCAGATCGCTCAACGCCGCCCACATATACGCATGGGCAGCGTGCAGCAAGAGCGCGCGCGGAGCCGCCCTCGCCGATGCCGATGATTTCCCCTGCTGACCCTTATCGACGTCGCCGCCGCCGTCGTACAGCGCCGCCAGCTCGACGAGCAGCGCGTGCGCGGCGTCGTCCAGCACGGCGGCGGCGGCGTCGCTGGCGCTGTTGGTCGCGGCGTGGCTGGCAGAGGAGGAGGAAGAAGAGGAGGAGGAGGAGGAAGAGGAGTGGAAGACGGGATGCCAGACGGAGGACGAGGCGGCGCTGACGAGGGCGAGGGCCTCGAAGATGCGGCGGAGCTCGCTCGACGCGGGGCCGCGGGGGAGGTGGGGGGCGGTGCGGGCGTGGGCGGTGGATACGACGGCGGCGAAGGGGGTGGGGAAGGGGGAAGGCGTAGGCGGTTTCGGCGGTGTCGGAGGGGTGGTGGGGAACGAGGAGGAGAAGGAGGAGGGGAAGCTGGGGGGAGCGCGGGTGCGGGTGCGGATGGTCGACGACGCCGACGACGACGACGATGGGAAGAAGGAGAAGGGCGACGGGGGCGGCGCCGGTGGCCAGGGCGCGGGGGCGGGGGCGAGCGTCGGGCGGAGCTGGTGGGCGGCGCAGACGTGCAGCTCGCACCAGATGATGGCGCGGCGGGCGAGGCGGTGGAAGGTGTGGATGCCGCCGCGGAGGCGGACGAGCTCGCGGGCGCCGGTGAGGTGGGAGAGGGCCGAGGTGCGGTCGGGGAAGACGGCCTGTGGGGAGGCGGGAAGAAGGGTCAGTGAGGTGTTGCTTTTTGGTGGTGCTTGTGAGAGGAGGAGGGAGGGAGGAGAGCGCACCCCCATGCAGCCCAGGCCTGCTATGGCGAAGACGTAGCCGTCGGGCAGTTGCCACGGCTTCTTTGTAGCCAGCGTCTCCCTAATGGACCGCAGGGTCTGTTGCTGCAGTCTCAGGTAGTCTGTTTGCCTGTCCGGAATCGGAAGGGCGGTGCGCAGAAGCGAGAGTCCGGCGAGGAAGACCAAGAGGCAGGTCTTATCCGAGCTAATCAGGTCCCACTGCGTGTTGCTGCGTCTTGCCATGACCCCCTGTCGTTTATCCTGGTTCTTTAGCAGCTTGTCTGTTGCACCCAGTTAGCGTGGCGGCGGTTCACGTCGGAAGCGGTCTAGTTATCACCGTCGGTAAGTGGCGCGGCACCGGGATAGTTGTCGAAGTCTGATTGTGGGTTTAGCTTGGTTGAAGGGTGTCGATGGCAAGAGACTTACACCATGCGATGGCATCATGCATGCCCGGGTAGTTCCTCACTGGTAAAGAATCAAAGGGATCTGCCTTTGCAAAGCTCGCATCCTGTAACGGGCTTTGGGCTTTGGGTATGCGAATCACCACGTTTGATTGGGCCTCCTTCTTCTTGTTTTTCAAACCCTGGCGCCGTTTGGCTTCGTACGTGGCGTGCATGACATGGGAGCGAATATTGTGCGTCTCCGCCCGGCTCTTCGTTGTTGTGACATCTACAAACAGTAGACTTGACGGTGGCTCTTCCTGAGATGCAAATGTCGGTGGCGCGGCCCGTGAGAGCTCTGCGTCTGTACGGAACATGGCTGGAGTGGTCCGGGGGAAGAAGGCTCCTGAGGTGTTGAAGGATTTGTGCAAAAGCTCAAGGCTTGGTGGGGGCGGAAAGCGACATAATAATAGGTAAGCTGCTGACCTGCAGCCGCGCTAGCCGACCCATGTATCCGTTTCCCAAAAGGAAGGAGGCTGCATCGGATCATCCTCGCACTACCCTTGTGGCAATCTCGTACGTTGCCGTGCCCCCCTCGTCTATTAACCTTGTCCAATCAGTTTCGACTTATCAAACAGCGCCCGCTCGGCCGAACAAGCAAAATGGACTGAAGAACAAGAAGCATAACGAGTCTATACACTTCAATATTGGTGATGAAAATCTTGGAATGCATCAGAATCGAGAAGCATGAGAAAACTAAAACGTTAAGGACACGCAGTTTTCGTGACGTCGGTTGACTATACTTCCTATGTGGTGTTCGACTCTGAAATAATCTCCCGTCTATGCTGTCCGTTGCAGCGCCGGCAATTACCTTTCTCAATCTGCCTTCACAAACGCAAACTCCCCGTCCTCGTTCCTCTCCAACCTCGCATTCATCCCCTTCGCCACGCCGTACAAACCTTGTGCCGTCTCCCTCGCAACCTTCTTGCCTTCCGTCTTCGTCACGACCAGTTCGTCCCTCGTCCAGCCCTCCAACGAGTGAAACAGCAACGCCAGCGGGCTGGATTCCACCAGCAGAGGGCTCGAACTGCTCTTGATGATGCTGGCGACGAGAAGGCAGACGACGAGCAACACGATGGCTACGGGGCACGCCAGCCACTGCCAGTGCACCTTGACAAAGACCACGGGGCCGATGGCGTCGCCGGCAAGCATGGTGAGGTTAAGGTTGTCTTCGGACTGCACGATGGCGGTGAGGGAGTCCGCGAAGCCGGCCATGACCTCGTCCAGGTCTGAACCGGCCAAGAAATTGGCCATGTTGTTTTCCGACGAACCCCACCTCCAGAACGACGCGCCTCCGTAGTACCTCCATTGCGACGCCTTGAGGATATCCGCCAAGTATAGCCACATTGTCTCGCGAGCCGTCTGGTCGATGTAGAAGATGGCGTCTCCGGAGACGTTGTGCTCTTTGTAAACCAGCGTCGATCCGCCGGAGCGGTGCGAATCAGTTAGGTTGAGGTCGGAGACGGATCCGATTCTGATGGCGTTGTTTTGCACGGACACGTTCGAGTAACGTTTGACGCAAAGCTTGAGCTCGCACATAGTGACGTCCGCTGTCACATTCGCTATGAACGTGGGTTCGGAGACGTTTAGTGATGAAGAAGTGTTCGGCCGAAGAGCTGTGAGGTAGAATAGATCGATATCGGAAAACATATTAGCATATCTGGTAGCAGTGGTGAAATTGATGAGGCCGACATTGAATCGCTCCACTGGTGGCATGAGATTAGGAGGCGAGTAGGTGCAAATCCACCCTGAATAAATGCTCATACCGTCGATCCGTGCGAGGTCCGCCGGGTCCGTGAGCTCTGTTTTGTTATACTCTGATAGGAATCGATATAGTTTTGCGGTATCCCATTGAGTGCTACCGCGCACGAGGGTGTTGTTTTCGGTCCTCGTAACGTCGATGCGATAGGTACAATTCATATTCTTGTCTTCGGCAGCGCTCGTGGCAGTGTTGTTGCAGCTATGGCAAACCCCGAGGGCTTCAAACGTAGGCCACTGGCAATCGGAAGTCGGACATTGGAAATGAGGACGGAATCTCGATGACGTGTAGTCAATTAACCCCGATCTCACCAAGCTCGTTATCGACATGTACTCTGTTCGGTGTCAGTGCATTTGCTACGCGGTCATGTTTGCACTCGGAGATTGGTTACCGCTGTTCGTTGCTCCATCAGCAAATCCCTTTGAAGACCATGCCGTTGACTGTGCCATGTGCGCGGTAATGTTGCTCAGCACGGCGTTCCGTGTAGCGTACTCGATGATCTGTTGCGAAGTGGGTTCGAAAGCCAGCGATGCAATGGTCAAAACGGCGGCGGCGGACACAAGCACGGACGACATCCTCATCCTGAAAATGAACAACATGGAGCCCCATGGGCCCCTGCTGGCGTCATCGAAGGCTTGGACGTGGCTCAACGCTCTGCTCTCGTCAAAGTGCATCCACTTCAACTGACTGATGCACTCGGCAACGGGGATGAGCAGGGCGGACTTGGCAATGGTGGAAAAGACAGAGATGAGGGAATTGGGCTTGATGGGTAGCGTCCAGCTTTCGAGCGGCTTGTTGTCGATGTGGATGAGGATGCCGACGATTACCGCAATGCAGCAACAGCTGAGTGTCACGCCCGCCCCCTCCCACCACCAGCCCCAGTCTCTTCCCGGAGCGAGAACTGGCCTTCCTGTTGGCGGTTTCATTGTCGATGGAGGAGAAGTCGGTATAAGGGGCGCGACTCTGCAGGTGGTTGATATTGCGTCCATTTCCAGGACTTCGAGCGTGTTCGATGAGCCCGAGAGAGTGTCGTCGCGGCGTAAATGAGACATCAGACTGACGGTCTCATAATCGGCGCTTGGTGGCTGTGGTTCCAAAATGGGCAGCGGTGAAACATTGCCGACCGTTGTCGGCTGCATACTGCTTTCGTTATGGTCCACGTCGACCTCGTTCAGTTGTCGGTAGGCGTGATTATCGTCCATGGCCATGGACGGCCAAGGCCAGAAGAGTGTAAGATGGAAAGTCTTTGGTGGCGCAGCGAGGACTTCAGGTATATTTGTACTGCTTCCTGGCCATGGCAGGTGATTTTTTCGTTATTTTCGTGCGACACCGGCCCTGCAGTCGGGATGGCCCATCCCTTTGATACAGCGGGCGTACAACAGTATACGCACGGGCCACGGTTACTTTGGTCGAGACAAGTCGTACGATCCAGCGTCGTTCGTCGTCGCCTGAACATCTTGAATGAGATCCATCTCGATTAGTCTTCAAGGCCACCATGTACAACATCGGGGACATCTATTAAGTCGACCTGTTAAGGATTCGGTATTCCCGATCAGCGTAGCTGATGTTACCAGCCCGCAAAGGTGCCACCTCGCGTACGGTAAATGATTGAGAAACTGCTCATTCGCCGCTAGAACACACTACTCATAGATACTATAGAAAGAGGCTGAGTTGGCCCAACTGGGAATCGTTGGCGAGCGAGATTTACTTCGCCGGCTGCGTCATTGGCCAGCGCATATCACTACACGGCTAGTAATCCACAACGTCTATCATACAGACTTGCTTGATTGGGCTACATCTGTTTCCAACCACCCAAAGCTCGGTGCTTCCAACTCCCTCAATAAATCGTCAAGGATCCCCAGCCCGCCGCAACGTCAGCGAAACTCACCGTCCTTGACGCCCGACGGAGAGCCTCTCTTGACTCTGAGAACAATTTCTACGTCTCCGAGGGCCAGTTTTCTTTTCTCTCGCGCGGCCAGAAGTCTTGCCGTCTTCACAACATTTTTGATCTGCCTTCCGTTCATATCCGCAGCCGCCAGCGTCTCCAACTCCCGCTCGGTGATGATGCTCGCATACTGGGACGACCAACTATTCGGTCGCACGAAAGTCTTCCAAACGTGTAGCCGAGACGCAAAGTCCAGCTTTGGGTAGTCGATCGTCAGGTGGATCCGCGATTCGAACGCCGGGTCGAAGGCCGACACGCGGTTCGTCGTCAGGAACATGACGCCCTTGTAATACTCCAGCAGCCGCAAGAACACGCTGACCAGCTTGTTTCGGTGGATATCCGCCGTCGAGCGCTTCTCCAGGAAGACGTCGCACTCGTCGAGGAGGAGGACGGCACCCCACTTGGTCGAGATCTCCAGCACCTTGTGGAGGTTCTGTTCGACTTCGACCGCCGTGTTTCCCAGCTCGCCCGCGCTCATCGAGTAGAGCGGCCGCTTCATCTCTTCGGCCACGGACTCGGCGGTCAGTGTCTTTCCGACGCCGGGCTCTCCGCTAAGGAGCATGATGATGCCCTTGCCCTTGCCATGTACGATGTCGTCGAACTGGTCGCCGAACGCCAGTTGGCCGTCGACGAATGCCAAGATGATTTTCTTGTAGTCGAGCGGGAGGACAAGTTTCTCAAAGGCTTCCTCGTGCCATTGGATTTCTTTCACGTTGTCGACGTAGAACTGCACCCACTGCTTTCCTGATAGGCAGTAGCCTCTGAGCATAGGGGTGCAAAGCGCGTACTGATTCTCGGTGAGAGAGGTTGATCCTGTCGATTGGAATGGTCTGGGCATGGGTCTCTTGTGAGGAGGGATGGGCATCATCGCCCGGTAGACCGGTCCGGCGAATGATATGCCTGAGTCCTCGTTGTAATTATCAAGGTCGAAAGCAGCCACCATGGGATCATCGAAAGGTCCAGCCGGTGGCGGAGGGGGCGAATCGAAGGCTTGCAGGCAGGGGTTGCGGTCGGGATTATATGTCCCATACGTTTTCGCGTCAATGATGATGCGCCCGTCGTCGACATTGCGTTTGTTGGAGCCACCAAAGTAGCCGTGGTTCATTACACATAGCCCCGAGTACGACTTGTAGTGGAATCCGTTTAGTTGCGTGAACTTTTTCCCTCTCTCGCTTAACTTTGCCCGGACTGCTTTGATATCCGGGTGCAAATGGCTCGGAAGGACGGTGAGTTCGGGGATTGGCTTAACGTCATCGAATTGGCCGATGACCAGCGAATTGGAGACATAGCCGAAACGTGAGCCGTCGCAGTCGATGTATCGGCACGAGATGCTAAACATTGTGGTGCTCGGCCCAACTTGCTGGTAGCTTGAATTGACCAGGCTGTACAGTCGGTCCTGATCGTCCATGACCGAGTAGACCTCCGTCTCGGGCTCGAAAAGAGCCCAAAGGTAGTCGAAGGTGATGACGTCGTTGACAAGAAAATCCTGCGTCCTTTCGATGTGTGGTTTAATCTCTGGGCCAAGAACGTTGTATAACAGATTCATGTGCTTCAAAGCAACCTCGTCTTTCTCGTCCTGAATGATCTTCTCAAATCGATCCCACCGGTAGAAGAACTCGTGGAACGGCGCGTTGAATGTGAGTTTCTTGAGGTTGGTACTGATTCCCTGATATGAATCAAACACCACCCCGAGCCGGTCTTTGATGAGAGGGCTCTGGATGGTGACTGAGTGGAGGGCGAGATACGATTGGTCAGCCTCGCGCTTCTCTCGTCGCACGACAAGGGCGAACTTTTTCCAACTCAATGCAGCCTCGGCATTGATTCCAACATCGTCGGGAGCCGATTCATCCCACGGGCACCTCGAATTCTCCCTGTAGAGATCCTTGATACCCGGCTCCATTCCTGGTTCTGTCTGCTTCTGCTTCTCTTCCGCGACGCTTGGCGAGACAGTGGAGTCCGTCTGCTCTTTGGACGATGGATCATCTGGCAGATTTGCTGACTGAAGTTCCTCTCGGTGTATACTGGACAAGCTGGCAGGTGAGCTGTTCGGGATGGTGGAGTGCGACAGATCATCGCAGGAAAGCGTGGCTTCGTGTCGTACTCCATCGCCTTCGGGTGGCGGAGGAGCCGTGAGCCCGGCCATTTTTGCCAAGTTTCTGGTAGACGAAGAAAGTTAAATCGAGTCGACACCAATAGATATAGTACGGTAAGTACGAATGGATGATCGATAGGAGAAGGCGGGAGAGGCGAGTTTATACAGAGTGTCGGAAAACGAAGCTAAACTCATTTGGGGGAGACAATAAGGCAAATGGACAGCAGCAGGCAGCCATAGGCACCCATGGCCTAATCATGCTTTCAAGCATTCTGGGATTGCTATCACTCCGGTGTGGATCCCGCGATTCGTTCGTCTGCCTCCTTTGCAGCAGATGCGTAACTGGTCTGTAAGCCTCCAAGGCTTCGAAATCCGGCGGTAGGTACGATTACGAACGTCTTCTGACTCGCCGGTGGCTGCCTATTAATCTGACATACGTCATCGGCATGTATGGGAAGCTAACGCGTTACATGATTTATCTCTTTCCAGGTTTCACGTTTGGTTTTGGGGTGACACAACCTGCAGGCGTCCGCTTATCCTGCAAGGCTGGATCGGAGAGGCCGAAGCCGCCAATAACACATGTTCGGAGGCTTCATCTATGACGAAATCGATTGAACCAAGGATTCACTCTGTTGCCTACGGTACTACCTGGTGTGATCGATTAGTGTTCGCGCGTTATTCCATCATTTTCTTCCCAACAATTTCCATCATTTCGAATTCCCGTATATATGCACCGTAGATGCCGCACATCACCAAGAAGTCTCCCGCGACCTGCCGAGGCTCTTGTCTCGGGCAACGACTCTCTTGGTTTGGACAGCGAGGATGCCCTTTCAAAGCACGGGTCTGACGCTACACCTTGCCTTGTTGAGTCAAGTGACGTTGTCCAATCGGTTGAGGAAGCGCACGAACAGAAAGATAGGCTGAAAAACAAGAAGCACAGTGAGATACTGTTTCTCAATTCTCTGATGATGAAACAAATAGAAATGCTTGTAGTTATAGAGCATGAGAAGCGAGTAACAGGAAACAGAGATGGTAGTACGGACAGCTTCATGGTGACAAGGCCATCGGCGATAGCGAATTTCGTATTAGCCCTCAGTGGGCCCGACCGTCCTCACACTGCCTACGCGGTGTTCGACATGGATGGAAGTGCTTCCGGAGAAGTTTGGGTGTTGACACCGTACCAACAGGTACTCGAATCCATACCCAGACCGGAAATTCGGAGCCTTAGCGTTTCTTGGGTAGTGGAGGTGATCCGCGAGCAGGAAGCCGAAGACGGCACGGAGCGTGGGCGTGACGGGCCCAGTCTCAGGGCCAAGGGAATGGTACGCGGCATGTGGAAGTATACATTTGTGCCTTTCGGGAGATTTACATTGGTATAAGCTGTTGCTACTTCCATTTGTAGCGTGTAGCTCATCCAGTCAAACTTTCATCAACGTCTTCTTTTATTATTACTGTGCGACTGAGGGCACCAGTGATATTAGTAAAGAGCCAAGAGTAAAGAAGCATCACCAGGCTGCGAGATTTCTTGTTGTGAGTCCAGCTGATGGTTGTAGCCGAGGTATGTACCGGTGCTCAGCGGTACCTAACCACATCGGGTACTAAAGTGGAGCCACGCTCGTGTAAAGCCAAGCGAATCTCCTTTTTACCCCCCCCTGCACCCTTCGAGAACATCTTTAAATTGAGCACCTCGATCCGAGGGGGAGAAGCGGTGGTAATTTTCAGCCCTAAAAGAGGCGGCGGCGGTTCATGTGCTTACTACCACCATGTCTGCGTAAATCACCACATCCCGGCCCAATACCTATCCCGACTGACACGGTGCCCAACCCCAGCTTCAGCTACCACCTCCTCCGGACGGCCATCCGGCAGTACCCCCAGGACCGCACGCTGCGCCTCATCCGCAAAACACCGCAGCACGTAATCACCGGCACGCCCGCAGACGGCCGGCCGAGCCCGCTCCACGCAGCATGCCAGGTCCTCGACGCCGCCATCGCGGCCGCCTTGCTCGACAAAGGCGCCGACGCCAACGCCCGCACAGCGGACGGCGAGACGCCGCTCCACTGCGCCCTCTCGTCCCCGGACCCCCCGCGCGAAGAAGCGGCGGCGGCCTACAGGACCGCCCGGCTGCAGATCGTCACCATGCTGCTCGCGGCGGGCGCGTCCGCCTCCGCCGTCGACGAGGCCGCCGACGGCCGCAACACGCCGCTGCACCTGGCCGTCCTGCACGGCCACGTCGGCTGCGCGCGGCTGCTGCTGGCGCGCGACGACTTCGCGCTGACGGTGCCGAACGCGCGGGGGGAGATCCCGCTGTTCGTCGTCGCGGACGAGATGGACATGGACATGGCCGAGTTCCTGACGCGGTGGCACCTGCGGCTCGACAGGCGGCTGCACCGCGCGGTGGGGGGCGGCGACGTCGGCGCCGTGGCGGACGCGTTGGGGGAGGGCGGCGAGGACGTGGCGGCGCGGAGCATGCTGGGGGACGCGGCGGTGCACCTGGCGGCGGTGCGGGGCGACGTGGGGATGGTGCGGTTCCTGCTGGCGCGGGGCGCTGACGGGGGGCAGGCGGGGTATCTGGGGGGGACGGCGCTGCATCGAGCGGCGGGTGGCCGGCACGGGATGGACGCGGCTGTGCAGAAGGGCTGGGGCGAGGCCGAGGTTGCGCTGTTCCGATCCGTCAGCGAGTACCGGCAGCACGCGGTAGATGACGGCGGACCGGCGGCGTCCTCGGGCTACCTCGCCGTGGCGCGGGCGCTGCTGGACACGGGCCTGAGTCCCAACGTGCCGGACGCGCTGCTCCGCACGCCGCTGCACCTGGCCGCTGCGGCGGGCGACGGAGCGCTCGTGGAGTTGCTCCTGGCGCACGGCGCGGACCCGAACGTGCCGGACCTGGATCTCAAGACGCCGCTGTGGCACGCAGCATCGTCCGGCAACATCGACCTGATGGCGGTTCTTCTCCAGCGCGGCGCAAGCCTCCATCTGCAACCAGAGTACTTCCGGGACGTGGGACACCTGGCGGTGCAGTGCGGCCGCCGCTGCGTCACCGCCGACATGCTCAACGCGTCCGACGCCCACGGCCGGACACCGCTGATCCACGCCGTCCAAACCGGCGCCCTGGCGCCCGTGCGGCATCTCCTGCAGGCGGGCGCGTACGCGGGGCAGCTGGGCAAGGGCTGGTCGCCGCTGGTGCAGGCGTGCGACAAGCGGCACTGGGGCGTGGCGAGGCTGCTCGTCGAGCGCGGCGCCGACGTGCGCGAGTGCGAGCGCGAGGCGCGGACGACGGACGGCGGCATGGCGCTGCATCTGGCGGCGAGGGGCGGCGATTCGAGGACGGTGCGGGAGATATTGCGGGCGGAGGAGGCGAGGGCGGAGGAGCAGCAGCAGGTGGTGGTGGTGGAGCGCTCGCCCGCGCCGTCGAGGCGCCCGTCGGTGCAGTCGTTCAGGTCGAGCGTGACGATGCAGTCGGCCTGGTCGGGCGGTGGTGGTGCAGCGACGAAGGTGCCGAGTCCGAGTCCGACGGCG
The DNA here is from genome assembly GCA_022560015.1 of Diplodia mutila. NCBI lineage: Eukaryota > Fungi > Ascomycota > Dothideomycetes > Botryosphaeriales > Botryosphaeriaceae > Diplodia > Diplodia mutila. Next base: position 24,151 of record JAFISB010000061.1, on the reverse strand, counting down.
AAGGCGGGAGGGTTTTATCGGTGGACGCCGTTGCATTACGCGGCGAGTATGGGGCATGGCGACGCGGTCGCGACGTTGCTGGGCATCATGGAGAGGACGGAAATCATTGCGCGGGATATCGATGGGTTTACTGCGCAGGAACTGGCCAAGGGGGCCGGGTATGAGGACATTGTGAGGCTTGTGGAAGAGCGCTTAACCTGACTGCACTTTACGTCTGGATGATTTTTCTGCTTTCGTGGAGAGGTTTTTGTACGATCTAATGTCTCTAGAATCTTGACTGCGATTAGAAATGTTGATCAACGACACCGTTTTGAAGATGTTCATTTCCTACTCCTGCGCGTCTGGGAAATCTCCTTCCTTCGAGATTTGGATGTCGGTTTGCGCCAAATTTCTAGGGTGGTTTACCCCTCTCAAAATCGCTGAATAAAAACGTGTACCCCGCTGCCTCGTTGGAATCTCGGAGATCGAACGTGGTCGAGTCCTTGTTCTGGAAGCGACAGTCCCAGGCCATGGTGCAGATCTTGGTGTCGTCGTCGTACAGGTCAAATTGACCTGCAGAGCCTTCGAATTGCTTGGTGGGGCCGCGAGCGTACACTTCATACGACGTTTGAGGGGCGACTGTGAGTTGATTGGCCTCGTCGCTTTCCATCACCTCTTCCGAGTCATCGTTGCGGTAGAAGCTCCCCCTGCCATCTTGCATGTAAGCAGCCGTCTGTAACGAGGATCACACTTGGAGAGACGCACCCGGTGACCTGGACGTTTCTCAAGCTGATGGTCGCCGTGGCGAGGTTGCTGTGAATGTTGATCTGTGTGTACTGTGCAAAACCCATGGCGACGGCTTTTGTCGTGTTGTTTCTTGGATTGAGAGTTGAAGAAAGGTTGTCGAAGCTGAAAGAGACGCCGACGACGAGGGTACTGATATATGTACAGGTCCGCGTATACGTCATCTTTCCCTTTTTTCGCTTCCAGCACGTCACGTCGGGCGTAGCTGAGTATGCTTCGATGATTGCTTTCGTCTTAGTGCTACACGCTAAATACTTCAACAATGTGGGGCGGCGCTGACTCTGGCAAACGGACCCGCTCGGATCTACTCGCTAATCTACAAATCGATGTCATGCGCATGGACCGATTGACACGACCACTACGAGAGTCGCTAGCTAGTCTCTATGTCGGCGTGGCTGGTCCATACTTCAGCTGGGACTCTACGCCGCCACGTCGGGCCCGGCCGACAGCACTTGCGTTGGCCGCACATGGCATGGCGAGTCCGAGCTGTGCACTTTGAGGTCCCGGAAGCAACGTCCTTGTGTATTTTCACTGGATGCACTTCTCGCCCATGACGTCACCGATTGGAGAGCGGAATGCACAAGAAATCCTCGACGGCTATTATTCTTCTAAACGTAGTATTGCGGAAAGGTCCTCGTTGGCTCTACTTTCCGCTTGTAGGATAAGTGATATGACGTCAGTGGTGCGGGAATGGGAAGGATAAGGGCAATCCAATAAGTGATATAAGATAATCCGCATGGGACAAGTAATCGGACAAGCATGGTATATAGAGATTGCTTTCTATGTTTTTTGGGGCAGGGTTGGGACTAATACATTGCGAAACAGAAATACGGACTGTTACAGTTCGACTGATAGTCTCCTTCCACCAAAGAAAAATCTGTAGAGACCGATACGAATGTCCCTTTCCAGAGCCTCATCACTGAGTTTTGATAATAAACATTGTTGTTGTAGTCATGTGGGGCTGGGCTGGATCGACAAGAAAGCGGAGCCTTTTCCGTCAATCCAGGGATCTTTAACCGTTAACAGTCAGCATGTAGAGACGCACCAATAACAGCAGAGGAGAAATCCATGCAAGGCCACTTACACCGGTGACACACCCTTCCGACTTCCCAACGCGGTGAGTAAGAATGATTCACGAAAACCTTCTTCTCACTTCTACTAAATTCCAGAAGGAAAAAAAAAAATCCCCTTCCCGCGCAAAAGAAAAGAAATCGAACCTCACCTTTGCCAGTCAGAAACGCCCGGCACTGCCCTCGAATCCCCCAACAACGGGCCCACCACCAACCAGCCAATCAACACCGACCATCACCATGACCAAAACAACCACCACCAACCCCGCCCCCACTCCCACCCCCGTCCTAACCCCCACCGCCGACGACCTCGTCATAACCGACCGCGGCGGCATCATCGAAAACCGACACGCCGTCCACGCCGCCATCGTCTCCGCCCGGTCAGGAACCCTCCTCTACGCCGTCGGCGACCCCACCCGCCTCACGCTCGCCCGCTCCGCCGCCAAGCCGGCGCAAGCCCTCGCGATCCTCTCGACCGGCGCCTTCACACAGTACGCCTTCTCGACGGCCGACCTGGCGCTCATGTGCGCGTCGCACTCGTCCGAGCCGCGGCACGTCGGGCGCGCGCGCGCCATGCTGGCCAAGGCGGGCCCGGAGCTGCTGGAGGCGGACCTCGAGTGCGGCGGGCACCCGGCCGTGTCGGAAGCCGTGAACCGCGCGTGGATCAAGGCGGATTTCGAGCCGGGCCCGCTGTGCAACAATTGCAGCGGCAAGCACGTCGGCATGCTGGCCGGGGCGTTGGCCATGGGCGCGGATCCGGCGGCGTATCACGTGGCGGGGAGCCCGATGCAGGGGCGGGTGAGGGAGGTGTTTGAGGGGTTGTGCGGGGGGGAGGAGGGGGTGCGGTGGGCGGTGGATGGGTGCAATTTGCCGGCGCCGGCGGCGCCGTTGAGGGCGTTGGCCGGGGTGTATGCGGCGTTTGCGGCGGCGAGGGACGAGGTCGGGGCGCGCGGGGCCGAGTGGGAGGTTGACGGGCGGACGGGGGATATGGCGCGGATTTTCGATGCCATGGTGAGTTATCCCGAGATGGTGGGGGGAGAGGGGCGGTTTTGCACGGAGCTGATGGATGCGTTTGACGGGCTCCTCATTGGCAAGATTGGGGCGGACGGTTGTTATGGGGTGGGTGTGAGGGCGTGCGAGGCGACGCGGCGGCTGGGGGCCGAGGGTGCGCTCGGCATCGCGGTCAAGATCGAGGACGGAAGCATTGAGATTCTGTATGCCGTCGTGGCTGAGATTCTGGAGCAGCTGCAGATCGGGACGGCGGAGATGCGGCAGCGGCTGGCGGCGTTTCATCACTTGAAGCGGTTGAATACCGCACAAGTCGTCACTGGGAAGGTGTCGCTGCCGTTCAAAGTGCGGGCTTGGTGATTGATATCGCTTGGTATATGACAGTGCACTTGACATCATCGATTTGTAGATTAGTGCCTGTAGATCAAGCCACACTCAGCTACAAGCTCCATCTTCCGCCTCGCCATCACTATCATCATCAGCATCCCTTCCAGAACTCCAACTTCTCCCGCTTCACCATGTGGATCTCGACGAACCCAACGACTATGTAACCGGGTTTGACGATGTCACTCCTTCTGCTGGTGCTTGCTGTGTGAGTACAAGAGCCGCGAAGAAAGGCACAGACCGCCATCATGCCATGTATCGCCATCGCAAAGCTTAGGGCCCGCCGCAGCGGTGCAGAGCTAGCTGAAGGATGGATAGCCCGCATCCACACGCCAGTCAGCTACTAGTGCACACGGTACCGGTCAGTCGGGTCATGCGCATCATGGCATCGATCTGTCAGGGCGGTAGACTAGCGAGTAGATCTTCGCGGCCCGTCTTGCGGAGATCGGCTGGCCCGAGTCAGCTGCGCCCCACGTTCAAAAACACTAAAGCCACGCTCAGCTGCGCTCTATCTGGCGGTATCGGGCCCTGTCGATTCAGAAGTAGGAGCGGGGGTGTGCAGACCGAAGCCCCTCCGCCACAGCACGCTCGATCCGGGAGTGGTGACGATGGCGACGAATATGGCGGTGCGGATCATTACGCTTACCTAGAAAGGAACTAAGGGAGAGTTGACGTAGCCGCGTCCTACTCCAGTGCGTATATATAAATCCCATCTTTTTTGCCGCTACTCCCCATCGTCATCCACATCCCTTTTAGAAATCGCCAACTTCTCCTTCCCCGATTCGACTCCCTTATACCGCAATTATCGCCATGCCTGCCGAAGAATGGGTTACATTCGAAATCAATAACAACACCTCTGACAGCACCATTACCGTAAAGAACGCCAAACTTATCTCGTACGTCTTTCTGTGCGTGCCTACACCTCATGTACAGCTTTTCTTTATATGCCGCGACGGGCGCTGACACGTTGGCTACCAGGGGACAATTCCACCGCAGTGGGAACCAGGATGACGAAATCAGTGCCAGCGAGGTCGAATCGATCACCATCTCCGCTAATGCCACGGCTGAAGTAAACGCCTGTGGCCGAGATGGTCAGATGGACGGCACCGAAGGCCAGTTTGACCTGTACGATGGCAACACCAAGCTCCGTACCATCCACTGGAACAACGGCTCGGGGGGCAAGCACAACCACGTCGCGGGAGGGCAGGAAATCCACCCAGACTACTTTGTCGATGTCGTTGACGACAACCCGGATTCGGGCGCTATTGGAAAGATTCCAGTTGAAATCGAGAAGCGCAGGAGAATGTAGCTCAAATGCTGCAGAAGTCCTTTTCCATATTTCCAGCCAGCAAGTAGAAATGAGCCAGCTCCATGTGATTATATCCGCATTGTTCTCCATTTTCGAAATTCGAACCCTGCAAATATGTAGCTCGGTAGGCACATGGATAGGCTGGCCGGCTCTGTGCCATTCGGTTGGCTCATGCAAATCATCACATCGATTCATCCGTCAGGGCTACGAGTATGTAGATTAGCGAATGGTCCCTCGCGGGGAGATCAACCTATCTACGTCATTGGACCCCACTTGGCGCTCTCCTACGCTTAGATCCGTCGATCAAAAACTAAGTTGCCGATCATGAACTACGTCATCGCTTTCAGCTGAAAGCGATACCGACCAAAGAGCTTGAGTCGCCGCAAACATTTATTCCCCCCTCCCATTATCATCATGATCGGCCCACTTCGAATATCAGCAAACCTTGTCTTAACTTTGCAACACAGTGATCGCCATGAATTTTACACAAGACGTTCTTATCTACATCGTCAACAACACCGCCTTGGGGACTATCGGCTTGAAAAATGCCCAGGCCACCGTGTTTGTCTTCCCATCCAAGATTCTCTCCGTTATAGGCAGATGCTCACACTTGAGAAAAACTGCAGAGGGAAATTCTACCGCGACATCATCAACAATGACGCAATGGAAAGCGAGGAAGTCAATCAGATGACCCTCGCCCCCGAGGCCAAGGAAGAACTGCGCGCTTGCAATTCTGATGACGCAGAAGGCTGCGAAGGCCAAGTTGATCTGTATGACGGCACCACCAAGATCTGCGCCGTCTCCTGGAACAACAGCGATGTCGAGATCCGGGAGTGCAACGAGGCAGATGGCTACAGAGTTTCGTGTGAAGGGTATAATGTGGGCTCAACATCTCTCGTACGCAACGTAGAGGTTACCAAGGAGGGCGATTTCGATTAGACTCGCTTCACACGCGTCGAAGGGTTCCGAGAAGGAAGAATCGTCTTAAATGGGTGGCATGGACGTATCTCGACGGCTTGGACACATAAAAGAAATATTCAGAGAAGTCGAGGCTCGAGAAGCTTTAGACTCCATCACCATCCCTTCTATCCGACGCGCCAATACCAATGCCGAAACCCCTGTCCCCCTCTTCTTCATTCCCCCACCACCCCAAGCTGAATGTCTCTCCTTCAAAGGTCCTCATCGCCTGCAGTTCCATTTCCTGCCAAGGTCTGTCATCTGCCGCCCCACCCTCACCTATCTCTGGCCCTTCTCGCATAACCTCGTTCCTCAACCTCTCTACGGACTTGCTTCTCGCAAACAAGATCATTTCCGCCGCGATAGTAGCGGGATCCTGGAACAAAAACTTAATTGCCGCTACCGCCAGTCTCCCGGCAGGTAAGAAGAATCGAGGCCGCGGCAGAGCACACCATGAGTAGGTGCAGCGCCTCCAGGATGCCGGTGATGGTGCCGCTCTAGTCGAAGCGGCAGAGACCATTATCGTCGACGACAGCCGCTGCGAGGCCCGTAAGGGAGTCGGTGTTGGTCGCCTTACCTTTGCGACACAGGCCACCCTATATTTGCCCGCTGTGACCCGCAGCAGCCTGGGCCGCATGTTCCATGACACTGCGAGCAATTTGACCGCCACGTTGTCTTGATGCCCCACTCACAGAGTTCGGTGATCACACACCACCACCGTGAAGTCGGAACTTGCGGTCGGCTCGATCCCAAGGTCGTCCCTTCCACCCATACTTCTCCATTCTTTTACAGGGTCATTATGACGCCCATAATGTCCCCTGGCAGTGTACGCCTTGACGCATGTCGCAGATTCGCCATCGATAAAAAGAGGATTATGTGTTCGATGTCGTGATGCCGAGAGAATGAATCAGTGTCAATCATGGGCTTGGAAAAAGTAAGCGCCGAGGAAATTCCCTCGTTGTGATAGGCGAAGTAAGATTTGTGGTGGTGCACAGGGCGGATGCAGCCAGCCACATGCGGTTAGCCGCCATGAATCATATTGAGCCATGTGCGCTAATCCTGATGCCACAATGCGTTAGCCCGGCGAAGTACCAACGTTATTGCAACACCGGGAATCTGTATATAGTTGCCGTACACTCGCCAAAAAAAAAAGGGAATACACACACAGAAGCCCACAGCTTGACAGACGAACTAAAGGCTCAAATGGCAAACGACACGCTCAACGTACTTTCCGGCGGCTCTTCGCTGCTCGGATCTCCCACCACCGTTTTGTTTTCGGGTTTGGCAGCACTGATCCTCGTCGTTTTTCATCAATGGTCGAGACCACCCAAGATTCCGACCATCAACGCCTATCCTGGAGACTGGATGCTCAAGAAGGCTCACAAGAGTTTCGAGCAGAACGCAAGGGCCCTGATCCGCGAAGGAACTGAGAAGGTGCGTCCAAATAACGCCTACTGTCCGAGACATGACTAATGCAGGCCATATAGTTCAAAGGACCGTTCCGCATCATCACTGCACTCAGCTCGACTATTCTCGTCCCAACCGAGTGGGCGGAATGGGTGAAGAACTGCAACGACCTGGACCACCTGGAATGGACCTATCATGAATTCTTCGCGGGCTATCCCGGCTGGGAGGGAATCACCGCAGCCGTGTGCGACCCGAACAAGCTACTCATCGAGATCACCAAGGGCAAGTTGAACCAGAACTCCCGTAAGAACCCGCCTTCCATCTCGACCAGCTCCTCTCCCACTGACCCTGCAACAGAGTGCGTCCTGTTCCGCGAGCAGATTTCAAGTGCCCTCCACTCAACCTGGACAGACAAGCAAGGTACGTGGAGCCCCCATCTCCCGCTTTCCAAAGCCTAACCACCCTCCTTCCTTCCAGAATGGCGCAGCATCGACTGGCACACCGACTCCCTCGACTTCGTCAGCCGCATGTCCGCCGCCGTCTTCGTCGGGCCGGAGCTGTGCGCCGACGCCGAGTGGCAGGACCTCACCATCACCTACGCCACCAACATGTTCCTCGCCACCCGCGCCCTGCGCCGCTACCCGCCCCTCACCCGCACCCTCGCCAACTGGCTCCTCCCCGAGAGCCGCAAGTGCCGCGAGCAGGTCCGCCGCGGCCGCGCCATCATCAAACGCGTCCTCGAAAAGCGCGCCGAAGCGAGGAAGGAAGCGTTGGCGCAAGGGACAGAGCCGCATCGCCACGAGGATACCTTGCAGTGGCTGGAGGACCGCGCGCAGGCGGGGAAGCTGCCGTACGATGCGGTTGCGACGCAGCTCGGGTTTGCGATGGCGGGCTTGCACACCACGACACAGCTGCTCAAGCAGGCGGTCCTGGATATCTGCGGCCAGCCAGAGCTGGTCGCTCCGCTGCGCGAGGAGGTGGATGCGGCGGTGGGGGAGAGCGGGTGGTCGACCGCCGGGCTGTACAAGATGCAGCTGCTGGACAGCGTCGTCAAGGAGACGCTCAGGCTGAAGCCGGGCATGCTGGGTACGTCACTTCCCAATTCTCCTTTCCATCTTTCCTTTCTCGTTTCCCCCTTTTTCCGTTTACTGACAATGACGGTGATGACCCCAGCCAACCTCGAGCGCCGCTCCCTCAAGGACCTGACCCTCCCCGACGGCACCAAGATGCCCCGCGGCACCAACGTCTCCGTCGACAGCTCGCGCATGTGGGACCCAGCCGTCTACGGCGCCGACGCCGCCCGCTTCGACGGCTTCCGTTTCCTGAAGCTAAAGCAGCAGGGCAGGTCCGCCACCGCCATGGTGTCGAGCAGCCCCGACCAGTTCACCTTCGGCTTGGGCAAGTCGATTTGTCCCGGCCGCTTCTTCGTCCACAACGAGATCAAGGTCGCCCTCGCGAGCATTCTGTTGGATTTCGATGTGAGATTGGCGGAGGGGTATGAGCCGCGGTTTGTCGAGTTTGGGTTTGAGATTCTGGCGGATCCGAAGCCGATGGTGGAGGTTAGGAGGCGTGTGTAGGGTCAAGGGCTCATATTCTTCAATCTGTGCATGTTTTACCGGTGGACTGGGATAGCTGGCCACTCGGACCTTACTCTAATAATGCTTTGAACAGCTTTTGCAAGCCACCGAGAGCCACCCATGATTGCCAAGGAAATATGAATGTGCTCTTATTGCCATGTGAAACATTTGCTTTTTTCTTTTTCATCCATGGCTCCTTGCATTGCACCGAAGCACTTGGGAGCGCTGCTACGGAAGCACCGTTTGGCTGCACTCCCTGCGGTGGAAAGCATTATCCACGGGTAACATGAAGCTCGATCACGGCGGCCATGTGAGAGTGGCAGCACACATGGTAGAATATCTTTTTCCATTGTCGCAAGGAAACATCTATTGGATCTGCAATCACTCAACTTATTTTGAACACCACACCGCTATGTGCGGGTGTGACCGCTTAATAACCCTGGTCGTCACACAGGTGCCAATATGCTCTCGCCTCGCCTCACCTCCACACCCGAGCACCACGACTTCCACTTGTAGATTCTCCGGCCAAGAAAAAAACTATTGTGAGAAGCGCGTGATGTTATGGATTCGAGGAGGCATCGCGCAAAGCTGAAAGGCACGAGGTTCCTTTTCAGCTGAGGGACCCCATTTGCGTCTTGTTGCCTGAGACACTCCATCCACCAGACTTGGCCCCCCAGCTGAACTTAGAGGCAACATGTGATGTTCTAGCTCGTATGTGCTAGGTGATTTGGGGGTCACTTATCATTGGGGAACCGGTCTAAGCCTCGAATTTCCCTTTCGGGAGTGGGCTTACGTCACTTCAGGCGTGCTACCCAACAGCGTCATGTTTGAATGTGGTCATTCTACCGATGTAGGAACCCGCATGTGACATTTTTGCTTTTCCCTCGGTGTGTTTGTTGCCAACACTCCGCAGCCGTTGCTTGATACGGAAAACCGACGTAGGGCTGAGGCACAAGAAGCGAGCAAGGCTGAGCCGTACTCATGACCTCCTCGTACACCACCTCGCTCGTATGCTCAAAGAAAAAAAATTAGTCCTCCAAGCTGGGGCATATCTGCCTGTTGCGGGCGGACGGAGAAAGTATGTGTATATAAGAAGCGTGGATAACATCGATTACGCTTGCTGTATCACTGCAGTCTTCAATTCGCCTCTGCAAACATGTTCAAAGAATTCACTCTTGCCCTGGCAGCCGTTCTGGCATTCTCAAATGCGAGTCCGGTGCCGAAGAACCCGTACGATGCCGTGTCCCACCAGTGGCCGCCCGGGAAGGACGGTCTAAAGGTCGACTTGGGTTACGGCATCTACGAAGGCTACCACGACTCCACTTCCGAACTCAACATCTGGAAAGGGTATGCCACCTGCCCTCTTCCATGACAGTTTACTTAACATGATGCAGAGTCCGATATGCTGCGCCACCGCTGGATTCCCTGCGTTTCCAGGCACCCGAAGTGCCGCACGCCAACAGGCGCCCCCAGAATGCCACGGCAGCTCCACCAATGTGTCCTCAAGCTACGCCCACCCTCTCGGCTCCTCAGTTGGCACCACTGTTCTTCCTCGACGGACCCGTCAGCGAGGACTGCTTGTTCCTGAACGTCTACGCGCCCGACGGCGCACGCGACCTTCCCGTCTTCGTGTGGATCCACGGTGGCGGATACGACCTGGGCGGCGCCCTGCCCTACGACCCTTCTTCCCTGATCAACACAAACGATCAAGACTTCATCGCCGTCATCATCCAGTACCGCCTCGGGGCCTTCGGGTTTCTGGGATCCGAAGAGGTGCGGCGGAAGGGAGCACTGAATGCCGGACTCCTGGACCAGCAGATGACGCTGCAGTGGGTGCAGAAATACATCCATCTCTTCGGAGGCGACGCCGCACGCGTCACAGTGGCGGGCGAGTCTGCAGGTGCGGGCTCAATCACGAACCTTGCCATCGCTTACGGCGGGACGCAGGGCAATCAGTTGTGGACCAACGTAAGTCTCAGTCGACCGGCATTCTGGAAACTTGAGCTCACAGCGCCGGCAGGGAATCACCGCCAGCCCTTACCTCCCCCAGTACTTCGACTACAACTCCCCAGAAATAGTGGATATGTACGACCGATTCGCCGCGCTGGCTGGCTGCCATGGCGACAACTCTTCCACCTTTGAATGCCTGCAAGCTGCGCCCAGCTCGACCTTGATAGCTGCAAACAACCAAACCGCGACATCCGCTCTCCTGGGAATTTTCTATTGGGGACCGGTGGTCGATGGCACCTTGATCCCACAACGGCCCAGCCAGGCACTCAAGGGCCCCACGAATGGCCAGCGCATCTTGACGGGCGTAAGTCGAGCAACCATGTTCCGAGGCAACAAAAGGCTGAGCTGACTGGGCTATCTCACGACAGAACAACGCCAACGAAGGCTACGCACTCACCCCACAAAACATCACAACCCAGGCCGGCTTCGTGCAGTACCTGCGCACCTACTTCCCGCGCCTGAGCGACGGCGACATCACGCGCATCCTCGGCGCATACCCGACGCCCAACGTCCCAGACAGCCCCAACGCCACGAAATTCCCGACAACGGGCGACCATCCACCCACGGCCGTCAACCAGTCCGAGCTGGCCACCGGCCACCAGCAAGCCGCCAACGACTTCTACGGCGAGGTGACGTTCATGTGCCCGTCGTACTGGCTCGCGGCCGCGTTTGGCGAGAAGAAGGGCGGCGACGCCTTCCAATACCAGGTCCGTCACCCACCTCCCACCCATCCGTCCCCCCTCCTCTTCCTTTCGTGAGTCTGACAACACGCAACAGTTCTCCATCACCCCGGCCTTCCACGGCTTCGACATCCTGTACTACTTCCCCAACCCCGCCTTCCCCGTCGGCGCCGACGTGCAGAAGGCCATCCAGACCGCGTACGGCGGCTTCGTCACGGGTAACGCTCCGGCAGACTGGCCGCGGCACGAGGCGGAGAAGCCGCTGTTGGAGAACGTCAACGCTACGGGCGGGACCCCGGTCGAGGTTCTGGGGTTCACGCTGTACGTCGATCCCGGCGTGGAGGCGGATTTTACGGTGGCGAGGGCGGATGCTTGGGAGGGCGGGCGGGCGGGGAGGTGCGACCTCTTGAGGGAGTTGAGCGAGGCGTTGGTCATTTAGGGAGTTTAACAAGGTGAAGTGAGGCTCTGATGAACACTGCTTTGTCAGGCGTGCCGCGCTTTCAAAGGAGGAAGCAGGAATGGTAGATTCCCAATATATCACAGCTCTCAAGGCATCTCTGAAAGCTTCCTGCCATATGCGCATCCCAAGTCAGTTGGGTAGTCTTCCATCTCCAAAGCCCCCCATACTGACCGTTGTTCGAAACCTGAACGCAGGACCGGGCATATCTCAACTTCGACTGCCGTATCACAACCTGTTTTTTCGTCACCCAAATCACGAGATTTGGAACAGTAGGTTACTGCTTTGGACCTGAGAGGGTGTTTTGAGGGTAACGGATACTATCAATTAAGGAATGACTCTACCAAGAATGTTCAGAAGCCGTTTTAAGCGCTGCCGGACCTTACAAAGTCTCAAAATTCGAATGTAGCGAGTGCTTATAGACGTTGAGTATTTTTAGATGAACAAATGTCTCCGACGACTCTAGATCTTGTGTCCGATCACTGTGCTGATGGCGATCCTTGCATAATCGCGGTCGCAGTGTTGTAAACTACAAGAATCCCTATTGGCCGACGTCCCTAGCGCTTGAGGATTGCGCCGAGGTTATTCTAAGACGTCAGCACTAGAGGATTTGTGGCGGTTTCGGCTAACGATCTTGAGTAGGGTTGGGCTTCGACCATGGAGGCTCTGCTCTTACACCCACACCGCCCCTGGGGGCCAGGATCTAGTTGCGTTGCCTCGTGGCTATGCTTCGCCACTATTAAATAAGACCCACGAGATAGCTGATGGTGGTTTTGCCAATTGTACATACTTCCCTTTCGCTCGACATAATGGCATCGTGGCCGAACCATCCCCCTCCGGCGTACCCGAACATGGAGTATGCTCCTCCGAGCCAACACCTCCTGCAGCAAGGCAACTTCATAACGCCCGCTCCACTACCGCACACAAAGCCACGGGCTGGCGTCGCAAAATCGCGATTCCACTGGAGATCCCTAGCACTCATGGTGCTGATGTTCCTTTCCGGAGTCGCGTTCGCAATAGGCCACCACATCTACTACCAGTCCCTGGACGACACGCCCGTGACATCAACGAGCCAGCAACAGTGGGCGATCCGGATCGGGACGGGGCTCGCGTTCCTGGTGAAGGCGACGCTCGCCGCTTCCATCGGGATCGCCTTCACGCAGTACCTGTGGACGGTGGCGAAGCGGAAAGCAATGGCGCTGCAGAGCATCGACGACATGTTCTCGCTGACCAAGAACCCGCTGTCGTTTGCGAACATGGAGGTCCTGATCGGAGCGAAACTGCTTGTTTTGCTCGCCGTGGCGTCTTGGTGAGTGTGCATCCGGACTGTCGTCCTCGGCATACTCCGAACTGACGTTCCCAGGTTCATGCCCTTCATCGCAGCGGTAACTCCGGGTACGCTGTCCGTGTACACGAAGATGCTGACCAACATGTCGAACGTGGAAGTCCCTTACATGGGTTTCGCGAACGACCCCGAGATCTGGTCCGACTCGATGGGAGTAGGCTTCATCAACGAGGCTTCTCCGGCCGTCACCCGCCTCCTCACCGCCGTGTCATCTTCCATCGGCATCCTCCCCATCACGGCTCCCTTCCCCAACTCCTCCTTCACCCTTCAGTTCCACGCCCCGGCACTGAAATGCGAGTCACTGAGCGACGCCGTCAAGAACGGCCAGCCCATCGGCAGCTGCAACAACTGCACATCCCTCCAACAGCTGTGGGACAGCAGCATCGACAGCGGAACCGGCGGCATGTACGACTACTGGCAGGCCGTCAAGCCCGACTACTCGCACAACCTGCTCCTGGTCCGCACCGGCGCCGGCAAGAAGATGGGCGGCGACCCGAAGAACATCAGCTGCCAGCTGTGGAACGCGTCCTACACGACGCTGTTCGAATTCAACGACGGCATCCAGACGACGACGGTGCGGAGCCTCGAGTACGTGTCCACCACCGACTTCAACACGTCGGTCCCCTTCACGCAGCTGCCCGCCGGCGGCCGCGCCTACCTGGCCATGTACCTCGCCCTGGCGAACCTGCTCGAGGGCGAGGTCGGCGTCCGCCCCGGCCTGTCGTCGTCGGGCATGCTCGGCACCGATCTGCCCGTCGTGAAGACGGGCCTGATGGCGTGCCCGGAGATCATCAACGCGTGGAAGGCGCTCGGCAGCAGCGAGCCGCCGCTGGACCGGACGACGTCGCCGTGGATGTGCCGCAACGAGACGGTGGCGGCGGCCATCGAGGACCTGTCCCGGAACTTCACCCTGAGCCTGCTGAGCAGCCGCATCCTGAACGGCAACACCACGGCGGATGTGGACGTCTCGTTCCCGAGGAACTACTGGCTGTACAGCCCCAGGGACCTGCTCATCTCGTATGTTGCCGGGGTTGGCGTCGCGCTCTGCTGCCTTGTCGTCGGCGGGTGGGCGTATGTGTACAACGGCCACAGCGCCAGCTCGTCGTTTTCCGCCGTCCTTCTTACTACGAGGAACCCGGATTTGGACAGCCTGGTTGTGGGACAGTGCCTCTCCGTGCAGCCACTGCAGAGGGACGTTGGGAAAGCCAAACTGCAATTCGGTGTCGTTGGCGGCGTGAATGGGGCAGAGCATGCGGCTTTCGGCTTGCCTGGGACGGTGCAACGCTTGAAGAGAGGTCAACAATGCGGTTGATCATCTTTGCTGGAACAGGGTCATACAATATCTCAGTGACCGGCTCGCACTACTAATAGAACATGTACATATTAATCTCGATGACGCTATGAAGCCCTCTGGTAGTATACGCCTTAATGCATGATTGTTTTTCACGTAGCATCTGGCGATCAATGAGACAAAAATAGATTTTATGACGGACGTTTCGTGTCACGATGATAAACCATTATCTATGAGTGGTCATGGGTGGATGATCGGGGGCAAGTCCGATGGAGTAGCACGGGTCCCGTCACCGTGTGGAGCAAGGACACCATTTCGTCGTAGTACCTGATTTCCCAACGACCACGCTGTCAAGAGAGGCCGCCCATATGTTGGGGGCGGGGGTCACTATGTGTTGCAACGAGGCGCGAATCGGTGGAACTTGCATATGTGTGTGACGAGAAGAAGAACTTTCGGGTAGTGCGATAGCAAGGCCAAAATAAAAACAACCAGCACAGCTTGTGTCGATGCTCTCGGCCTTGCGTCCGGCTGTGTGTTTGTGTGTGACGTACTTGCATCAAGGTAAATCAGCCGGCCTGCACGGCAGCCTATCGGGTTGCACAATGCACCAGATACTGCCTCGCGTGTCCTGAAGTATTAGAAATACCCCAGGCTGTCAAGGTACAGGCCACTCAGCCTCACCAAGACCTAAAGATACCCACCGAGTATTGTTTGGCACGCGATAGGAGAAATAGACTCAGTAGCTCGGCACCTGACATAGCCGCTAGCTAGCATAAATACCACAACCTGCCTGAAGGCGGATTAAGCAACTATTCGTCTTTAGAACATCTATTACTTGTTTACTATCTTGATTACACTTCCTTACATAGGTAGCCCACTTCTATCCATGACGTCTCAGCCTTTGCTCGACGAAGATGACTTCACAGATCGGACTTCACCGGCAAACTCGAGGAGTCTTCAGAGAAGCAGGAGCCTTCTTGCAAGGATTTTTTCGCCGGTCCTCGACGAATTTGACGCTTCAGCCTCAAATCCCTCACCCGCTATTGAGCTCGAGTCTCTACGTCCACCGGTTGCACAGCGCCTTCACGTGCCAGCAGCGCATGTGGAGGCGTTGGAAGAGGACGCCAATTCGCGAGAATCCCTCATACGGACAGAGACGCAGCAGATAGAAGGCACCTTTCACCAGACGAGCCCACCCGCCCTTCTTGGTACCCGTGAGGACCATGTTTCCGTGGATGAGATTCTGGTCTCGAGGACTGATGGTACAATGCGCCCGGACCGTAAGTTCGATGGCCCACTAATCAGAATCTTCACTTACTAAGAAATTTATGGCAGGCTGCAGCGCCGACGAGCATACGGAAAATGGCCAACTTTCAGACAGGAGCCCTCCCAATGCTGGTTGGACACCCTACACGCTCAGGTGGCCGTTCCTGTGTCTACTTACGATGTCGACGATCGTCATGTTGGTATCGATGGTCGCCTTGCAATGGTACTCGGCTGCACACCACGGGCTCGGAGACGACGATGGAAGCTCCCTCGTTCTCTTCGGATGGCGCTTCACACCGTCTATGGTTGCCGTACTGTACGTTCAGCTTACCGCCATACTTCTGGAAGATGTAAAGAGGACGGAGCCCTTCGCACGGATGGCCCGAAGCAGAAGTTTGCCCGCAGCTTCGACCATCTATCAGTGCCCAGGCGCATGGTGGAATGCTCTTGCCGATGGCCTCTTCCAAGCGGAAGAACGGAGGTCGCCGAAGCCGTGTTCTAAGCTCGTCGGCAATAATCAACATCATTGGATTCCTGGCAATTTCACCACTATCAGCTTCGTTGCTCGAGTCCTCAAACGTAGCCGTTTCCACGCAGACGACTATGAACAGCTTATCGCCTCGAGCGAATCTATCTTTCTCGATAGGAAGAGAGACCTATCTCCGGATCATTGCTCATCTTCTGCAAAACGTGACAACTTCGGCGTGGATCAAGGACGAATATACCGTAATCCCTTTCTGGCCGAGTCAGCTATCGGAGGTTCCATTCGGTCCATTACTCTCCGACGCACAATACAAAATACATCTTTGGTTCTGAAATCTGATAGTGGATGCGTCTACCAACTGGCTGCGTTCACAAACTATCCACTTGTCACCGACGGCGGCGCTACGTGGACCAATAAAGACACTTTCCTCACTCCTAGGTTTAAGTAGTACAGCGTTGCCAGCCACTCAGAGCAGTGTGGAGATAATGAGTTATTGTTTCTTAGTACGCCATGGATCGACGACGGCGGAAATTTCACGTCTGATCTTAGGATCTTAGCCCAAGCTTGTCAAGCAATGCACCAAACAGCTACCATACCAACAACCGTGCAGATTGCTAGCTCTTCCTCATATGTGGTCTACAATGAAACGGAATTCGATAGCAGTCGCTCTAACATAACACATGGTCAACTAGATTTCCATTCTTTCAATTCGGCGGCGTTCACCGATAATTGGCCTGGATACCTCGCCCGTCCAAACAGCAAAATTTACACCGGACAGACTTTCGACGGCCTATCCTCGATGCTCGCTGCACTCTATGGCTTCAATTTGACTGCAATGATGGAAGATAAGGATATAATCACTAAATCCTCGGCCGTGAAGCAGAGGGTTTTCGGCGAAGCGCTGCAGTACTCAATGCAACAGGGTGATCAGCCTCAACCAGCCACTCAAGCCGGCATAGTTACTATCAGCAAAAGACATGTAACTGTCATGACTAGGGTGTCCATGGCCGTTGCAGCTCTGTTGAGTGTTATCATATGTCTACAATGCGTCATTTGGCACATCATTTGGGAACGCAAACGGCCGCTTCGTTTAAAAATGGATCCATCCAGTACAGTTGGCACGGCGACTCTGGTATCCTTGCCGGCGACTGAAACGGCCAAAACCATAAGAGATATGGCAAAAGAGCGTCTATCTGAAAAAAGCCACTTTACAACTTCCGAGGGCCTCTGCATGTTCGATGTAAAGAAACAGCCCCGTAGCGGTAAGGTGTGATACTCTACGCAATAACAAATTACTCACGATGATTATAGAGACTTCGACCTGGAGTAAATCGAAAGCAGACTGGAGACCCGTGGTAGTGCGACTTCGGACTCTTATTCTTTTAAGTCTGGCTTTGATGATACTACTTACCGCTATAGTTATTCTCTACGTCTCTTCCGAACGCCTAGTCCTATACCAAAAAATATTCGTATACAAGGAAGAGATCTCCCTATTTCATAAGACGCTACCAGCCATAACACCTATTTCAGTCATCCCGACTCTGATTGCCGTGGGCATAAGTCTTTGGTGGGGGGCCATGAATAGCACGTTCCGACAATTGCAGCCATACATCTCCATGGCAAATGCGCCAGTAGCAATTTCTGATGGGGCGTTATTGTCATATCAAGGAAACTACTGGATGGCGGCTGCTATAAAAGCGCTGAGGCATAAGCATTTCTTGCTGTGTCTCATTACTATCGGGACCTCTCTGTCCCCAGTTTGTACTTTCAGCTATACCAATACATAACTTTCGAGCTGACAAGATTTACAGTCACCATCGCCATGTCCGCACTTTTCGAAAGTAGACAAGGAAATGTCTCGAAGACGGTGGATGTTGACAGAGCTCTCGAACTGCGCCAGATCCCGTTTCTGTATAGCCAATACGTATTCGAGGGACAGGTTGGCCACACTGAGAACCAGATTATTGGAGACGTCTTTCAGAATCTAGCCACAAACTGGGTATATGGGGCCACAGTCAACCTGGCCTTGGACGGCTTCACCTTCATGGGCTCAAGGAGACTGGAGCTTTGTTCCTCTCGATTTATCCCAAACCTTAAACAGCAAACCAAGAAAGGCCATTCTCGAGGTCTCCCGGGTACCAGCGGTCAACGTGTCAGTATCGACCCCAGCAGTCCGGGGGCGCATCGAGTGTACCCCGTATGAGGGGCTAGACAACGCCTCGCTTTGGCTTACAGGTTGGAACTTGACCAATCATACCTTATGGGATGTGAGCACAATTTCAAAAGGTGTCAGAGTTGGATACGAAATCGGTAAAGACTCAGATGGGAATATCAGGGATCCAAGGACACTGATGTACAAGTCAGTTCTCGCCGGCGACTTTGAGGTTGGATGCTGTGTAAATGAGTCGAATGAGGATGCCGCCGGCTCTGCTCTCGGATACTGGTCACCCGAACATTATTCGCATGATTATTTCCCATTCGTAGGGACTCCCTGGCCCTTGAATTTGACGACCAAGTGGATCCACGGGGACGCCGTGTCCGGGCTCAGGCCACTCGACGTAAACTCGGTCTGGCCCGAGTATTTCATGTTTACCGAAATCCCGACAATCCAAGCTCTTCACTGCCAACCGACAGTCGAGACCGCTACGGCACGCGTCACGGTTGACGCGAACAGTGGCCAAATATACGGCTTCGATATTGAAGATGGGATTGTGAATGCAGGAGAAGCATGGAGTGACGCATTCGTATCCCATTTACCTGAACACTACATAGACCCTGTGAACTTCACCGTGAGGTATGTTACTAGTTGCATAATACTTTGCCAAAAGCACTGGAACTAATCCTGTCCTCATTCGAAGCTACGGCGTACTTTTTCTAGACTCGCTCATCTCAACGACGACAATGACCAGCATAGGGTGGGTTTCACACGCCCCCGAGTACAAACTCCTGGAAGACGTCTTTGACAACAAATTTACCTTCCGCGACCCAAGCAACGGCCTCAACTTGGATTTCATGACCTACTCCATGTACTCCATGGCAAAGAAAGACCCGGAGGCCCTGCTGAACCCGTCCCTCATGGAAGAACTCGTGAAGAAGACCTTTTCCACCTTCTTCCAGTACTACGTCAGCAACAACCTCTCCATGGTCACCGGCGGCTCCGTCTACCAAGTCATCAACGACAGCCTCCTCGACGGGATTTCGCCCGGATTGGATCCCAACACGCAAGATTTTACCGTAGCAGTACCGCGACCCGTCTCTCACACAAACCGCACGGCCGTGGCAGAAGTCTACATCGAGATAGAACTACTGAAGGTGAACGCTACAGCGGTGTGGCTAAGCGCCTCCATCCTCGTGTGGCTCACAGCAACGACCCTGGTTGTGGCTGCTCTCCAACGACAATACCTGAAGAACCTTGATCGCAACATCGAGTGTATCGGCGACGTGCTCGTCTTGATTGCAGGAAGCGACAAGCTGCTGCATCTCGCGCGGGAATTGGCATCAGAGGGCTTGACGGACTACCGGAAACAGATGAAGACCAAGCTGGGGTGGTTCGAAGATGGCAGAGGGACGCAGCGATGGGGTATTGAGGTGGTTGAGGAAGAGTAGGCGGCGGTGCCTCGAATCAACTGGAGCTCTGTATCGACTTTGGAGATTTCATGGAGAAGGAGATGATGCAGGCGATGTCTGCAATGGAGGAGCGGAAGGGATGGGATGCGATCTGCTGGGTTGGCGTCTTCTTCGGAATTTCCGTTTTATGCACCCCTGAGATTGTATGAGCCATGCGGTGTCGTTGGAGTTTTCCTGTTTCTCATGCTTTACATCATTTTCCAAGGAGAAGTACTCACAAAACCATTCGGTTTGTAGGTTGATGAAATTTTGAAAAAAGCTCAATGTACCGCCGCTACTAAATCGGAAATGCTGACATGAGGCATTGCATTCGTTGTCTTAAAGCAGGCCAGATGGTGTGTGCCCAGGAAGCCGACGTCGTGCGGGGTAATGCCCACTCAGGTAAGCCTCGGCTTTGAGAGTGACTTGCCAGCTATCTTCCACCACTACGTTTTCTTGTGGCCGCATCCTCAACCATGAGTTCCGCTGTACAACCACTACCACGCTTACCCGCCTGTGTAATCTGTTCGCAAAGGAAGATAAAAGTGAGGCCCGTATCTGGCCAAGCATGGGTAACACTGATCAGATGAAAGTGCGACAGCAACCGTCCTCGGTGCATTCCTTGTTCCAAGGCCGATATTGATTGTGTCGTACATGCAGGCAATGGCCACGAACCACTGACAAGGGCGTGAGTTGTTCTGTGCAGCAGCTGCTCTTTCTCACATCTTTCAGCTTCATCCACGACCTGGAGCAGCGAGCCTCGGCGCGTTCCGTCGCGGAGCCGGCTGCTGAAACCAGACGCCGTGCCACCCCAACGTCGCCCAGCGATACTGGCAATACTTCAAACATTCAACCAAATGCCCTCACCAACGTTCCAGATGGTAGCGGACTCAGGTGAGATATCTCTTCATCCGTCTGTATCAACCGCTCACTATCTGTCAGCTTTATGAAACTGCTGTTTGCAGATTCAGAATGGAGAGAAAGCAACACTCATCTTCTTCGCAACCTATCCGAAACTTCACATGTTCCTGAGAGCTCCATCGGCGCCAACGCGCTGCCATCATCCCACGATGCCCGGCTCTTGTTTGACAATTAGTATTTTCCATGATCCCTTTCTTTCGCAACAAACCGCTGATAGAGTCTCCCGATCAGTCTCAGCGGATCCCATGTTCAAAACCCTTTCATACTCCGACAGGCAATTGAGAGTATGTACTCGCGTGTGTTTGAGCTGCTAGGCGAGCCCGGTACCTACGCGAGCCATGAATTGTTCCGCGCTTTTATGATAATGGCGATTGGATCCGTCACATTGTACAGGAGAGGAGCATACACGGAGAATCCTTTTGGCTTCTACACTGCAGCCATGCGGAATTTTGATGACAAGTTCTTGACCAACGGCCTTCAAGCCATCCAAGACTTGCTTCTCATCGGAAGGTTTGGTATTTACTACCATATCGGTGCGGCAATGCCAGCAAACGGCCAGTAGGTTCGCTCACAAGCGATCTCCCAGGGACATCCATTTGGGAAATCACGCACCTGTGCATCCGCATGTGCATTGACCATGGTCTACACGAGGAGTCCCGTGGCCGTTTTGACCTCCTCGAGGAGCAATTGCGTCGACGTGTCTTTTGGGAATGCTACATGATCGACCGCTACAGCTCCAATACCTTGCACCGGCCTTTCTCCATTGCCGAAAGCGACATCACTGTTGGCTTCCCCGCAAATGCCAACGATGAAGCTGTCATGGCAGCTCAGCAGATATTCCCCGATCTCGACACGTTCAAAGCGGCCCATACACTTTCTGGCCTTTCGGAGATGTCGGTTTTCTTCCTGTGCATCCGTCTGCGGCAGATCGTATCGCGCATCCATTCCGAGTTCTCCAAGCTTGCAGAGACAACGAAACGCGCCGGGTTCGAGACCTTCTTGCTCACCGGAAAGATTTGCCAAACGGTGGACGGCTTTTTCCGAGACCTGGATGAGTGGAGAGCGTCTGCGCTAATGTTTTAGGACCCACGGTCATTGTACGAGTCTCAGGACTGGTTCGACCTCTTGTACTTCCGAGAACGGCTCATCCTTGTACGGAAAGCTGTCGATTTCGTGCCGAAGCGCAATGGAGTTCCTCCAGACCACCTCATCACGCAGTGCCTCGAATGCGCTACGAGCACCATAAAGTTGTACTCAAGGCCTTTCGAGCAGGGAAATATCACGTATACCAGGAGCTACTTCCAAATGCTATTCACCGCTGGTCTTTCCGTCATGTTTTGCGTCACAGCAGCCCGAGACCTACGACAGCCGGTCGTTCAAGATACCCTGAGGCTCTGTGGCGAGACTCTGTCCACGATGGCGGCAAAGCTACCGGACGCAATGCATTACGTCGCCGTCTACGAAGCGCTGCACAGGAATGTGGAGCGGAAATGGAAACTGACCTCGCTGTGCTCGTCCCCAGTCCCGCAACCAGCTGCTGCAGGCCGGACTCCGCCGGCTCTGAACCTGGACGTATTCCCAATACCTGGTCAGTCCTTGCCACGCGCGCACGAATTCGATCTCCCTTTGGCAACGCAGCAGGGACACGCCACCTCCAGGGACAACCACACCGGCCAGTTCAGTTTCATGCACGACGCGAACCCAGGTCAATCATACAACGACTGGTTAGGTGGAAGCGGAGATATGCAGGCTCCAGACTTCTTGACCGATGACGCTTTGCAATGGGGCCTCCTGAACGACGACACTTTCTGGAACATGGATGCTGGACTGGGCGAATACGCGTATGGTAATGCGGATCCGAGCATGTTCAGGACCATGGGCACCCCAACCCCGCCACCTTGAACTGTCATCGTTCGCAGACGGCGCCTTTCCGATGTCGTTGACTTGCCATACTCGGAGGATAGGTGTACGTGGCGAATACTCACGGGCCACTGTGAGCTTTCTCATGTGTCGCAGGAGCCTGAAAGTGCGCGTGATGAATGAATACAACAGTCATAAAGGCACAGACACTAGGGTACCCGCGGCAACTGGAATCCACACTAATATTAACCGGCTAACCCGCGCGCCGTTTCCTCGCTTATTAATAGGTAATCTACGGGGTAATAGTGGGTAATCTACCGTATTTACTAGTAATCTCACGGTTTTCTATAGTAAATTTACGAGATCTTAGGGTGAAATAATAGATATTATTAGTAATTCCACTATTTTATATATAGAACCCACCCCTACGCAGCTACGGGTAGCGCCGTAGGTAGCCCTCCCGATTAATTACTACCTCTAATACTATCCCTCTAATACTACTAATATCTAATCTACTATAATAAGCGCTTAAAAGAACTAACTACTATATATATCTAACCTCCGCGCGCATTAGTATGCGTTATAATACCTATAGATAATATAATATCGTTTACTAAGTAGAAAACGCGCCCTCCGCCGCTATCTACGCTTTTAGTAAGTAGTAACCCCTTCTCTTTCTCGCTCTTTTATATATCTCTAAACCTCTCTATAGAAACGTAGTAGCCGTAACCGGGGATATTAAAGTAGTAATAAACTTAGATATACTCGTAGTTAGATAAAAATAGTAATCTATAGTAGATTCTACTATTATCGCGGTTATCTAGGTACCTCCTCTACGAGGCGATACTACTATACGATAGAGTATCCTCTAAGACTAAATAGCGCTTAAATCTAGTATATTACTCCGCGAAACGAGCTACCTACGTATCTTTATTCTTACCCGTTATTATATAGTATTATAGGACCCGCTTTAATAACCGCCTCTTATACGTGTTTATTATCGTATTAGGCATCTTACTAGTAAGCCGTAGCTATATTAGTTACTACTAGTCGTTACTAGGCGGTTTAAATAGCTTAAGAAGGTTTTAGTATTCTTTCTTAATAATCTCGTTAGTTATACTATCGTCTAGTTTCGCTTTACTACGGGCGAGTCGCTTAGTAAGGCCGTAGAGACGTTTAAACGGGTATTACTACTAATAACGAGTAGAACTATAGTCTTCTATAGCGTTAGCGAGGTATAGAAGGCTATAAACCTATAATATATAAGCTAAAAGACGCTTATTATCGTTATTATAGTAGATACTCTCGTGCTTCTATATAAACTGCCTATAGAGGCCCCTAATCTACGCGATCTAGTATTAAGAAACGTCTCTCTATAAGTAGAGGGCGAAGATCTTACTTAATAGTAGTAGATAGTTATAAGGTCGCTTATATAGATGCCCCGCGAGGTACGAAAGACCCTAAACGATTAACTAAATCTACTATTTAGCTACTTTAAAGTTCTTATAGTATTTAATAAGGTCTCGCGGGGGTAAATCTACTAGCGATTATAGAAGAGTCGCTCTTAGGCCTCTATAAGCGGTAGAAATCTTAGATTAGTCCTTCTTCGATAGAAGGTAGTTACTAATAGCTTAAGAGTCGTTCCTAGCGTTCGCCTAATCCTCTAGGCTACCCCTAGTATTAGTCTAAAGACCTATAAGCAGCTTAGTAAGGTTAAGAAGAATATTATATATAAT
>JAFISB010000060.1:0-191477 GCA_022560015.1 Diplodia mutila | reverse complement strand
GGGGGGGGGGGGTTGTGTCAGCCTTTGAAATGCACTGGCAGTCCCGTGGTATGCGGCTGTTGCGGGCTTTGCAGCTATATGCTTCGCTGTCATTGCATACGATTTTGCATGTGCTAGCCATGCATAAGGCTGAGCCGTCGGCGGGCCAGAGCCTGAATCCGTCGAGGTCCATATCGCCCCACAGTGCCACGGTGCAACACTCAACTGCTGCCTGGTTGAGCGGGGTCAAACTTCCCGGTGGCTGGCTTCCCCACAATACAATTCAGATTCCCTATCAACTTTTCCGGCGAAGCCGCGCAACATGCAATACAGTCACGAAGACAGAGCCCAAGTCGGCACAATCCCACCCTTGCAGCAACCCGTTTTCGGGTCGAAGTTCCTGAACACGGCAGAGTTGCATTCCGCCATCGCGGGCTTGAGGTTCAAAAAAGGTAAGAGAAACGGTTACCATAAGTACTTCGGAATTGGTGATTGTGTCGGGCAGGAGGCGACCCGCAATCCGGCAACGGATTCTTCGTGCACATACCGGGAGCGAAAAGAAACTTCATCCTCACCGCTGGCCACAACTTGCTCTCGAAGGAGCCTCATACAGATTTGAAGATTCTTCTCTTCAACAGCGACGCTGAAGTGGATATCTCGAACGCCGACGTTCGGGTCAGTTCAGTGTGGAAGGACAAGCCTGGGGAGGATTGCGCCGCCCAGGATGGCTACGGAGTCGTTCTGCTGCACGACAATATCAAAGCGCCCGGCCACTTTGGATTCTCGATTCCCCTCGGTGTTGAAGACCAACTTGACCGCCAACTGTCCGTGACGGGTTACCGTGATCAAACCAGCCCGGGCGAGCCGCCCTTGACCAGCACTGGCGACTGCGTAAACCCAATTATGCGCAGGAATCAGCTCGAATATCTCATCGAGACGGAAGCAGGCCTCAGCGGCTCGCCTGTCTGGGTCGGGTACAAGACCCATCCGACCGCAGTTGCAATCCAGTAAGTCCAACAAACGATGCGTCCCCGCTCCTTCGCAGGGACGAACGCCACGCTGACAGGTGAGCCCAGTAACTACGGTCGGACAATCAAGAAGGCAGGCTACGGTAGCAAAGGCACGCGCATCAACCTCAAATGCCTCCGGGACGTTTTCGCATGGACGGGCGTGGACACGACGGCCCGGCTCCTGCGCGCCAGCATGAGCAAGCCCAAGGCGCCTTTGGAGCCACCGCTCCGCATGATTTACGTGCCGGAAGACCGCATCTTCCGCATTGTCGTCGATGAGGTCAGCGAGCCGCCGGAGATGATGATGGTGAGCGTATTCCCCTTCTACGCCGCGCCGTCGCGCTACCGCGAGGAACAAGCAAAGCCCGGCTACGGGTTTATGCAGACGCGCGCTGACGGCCGGGTCTACTGGATATCATGGAATGTGCCACCCGTATCCACAGCTAGCCTGGTCGACGATATCCGTAGAGCGTGGCTGGGCCGTCCTGAGGGCAAGGGATGGGAGGATGGCAAGGACTTCGCCATCGTCACTCGTCTTCGGCCCGGCTCGACAGAAGAGTCCGCTTCAAGAGGTCAGAATCAAATGGTAACTTTAGAGTACGGGAAAGTGGCGCCGGCGTGGCGGCTGAAGGAGCCGGGTGAGACACTCGGCGCTGTTGGTTACCGGCGGTTTCTACCTGGCAAGCCGATCAAAGTAAGTGTGCCTACAAACTCAGAAACGCTATTGACGCCAACTTACTCCCTCCCAGGGCGCATACCACAGGTGGATCTTGGAGAGCTATTCGAGTCCGAAATGATCATGTTGGCCCTTTCCGTCTGCTACCATCACCGTATACCAAGCGCCTCATGATCAATCGTGGCTCGTGGCCCTTTGAGCCTTGCTATATCAGCCATAGATCAAATCCTGAAATAGCACAAATTGCATAGGCTATATGAAAGATCCACAACCTGTCAGACAGCCCATATCCTTGTTCGGGAGGGCAATCAAAAACGCTGACGCTAAGAACCGACTGCTTCTTTCGTTTAAAGCTAGGCATAGGAATGAGCGGTAAGAATTCACAGAGATTTACGACGCGGGGAGGACGCGACGACCAGGCGACAAAGAAATCGACCTGCTTTCATTCGTCCACTCGTAGTCGTTGTGACAAGTTTGCCTTTGTAAGCAGAGCCACGATTCTACCAGCATTGTGGATTGCTATCGACATCATCTTTTCCGAAAAAACCATCACCGATTGATGTCTTGGGAAAGGCCGACGTGGCACCCTACACCACTCTGGATCGCTCTCGTACGTGGTTCTTCGAACTACTGGGGCCTACCTCTCTACAATGTTAACGGGGCGAGTCGCCCATGTAAATGTGACTCATCTTACAGCAGTTAACCATTGGATGAGAGAGCGGTTCCCACTGCCATACCTTTGTCGAAGACCGATGCGTCCGGCTCCATCCGGAATGTAAGCGGGGGCACAGCCAGCCACATACCGCACATACAGCCTATTCATCATCAACGGCCACTGACAGCGCAATAAACTTGAAGTTTCAGGACTGCAGGGATTTGGGTCGCCCGGCCAGTTTAATACGGTACGTGCACTGAGCGACGCCAGCGTGCGTAGGATGGAACCCGGACGTCACTGGAGCTGCACCGGGCCTCGACACGAGCACATTTGGATCCAGCCGTTTCCGTCATTCCGTGATCCGAAAATCATGCACGAAAAGAGCTTGATCTTTGTGCCCCTGCACTCTTTGACCACGCAAAAGTCACTGTTCCTCCTCAGCTCGCACCTTCCCATCGACCGGTCCATTGTGCACTGATTAAAAAAAAAAGAAGGATAACGAAGAATAATTTGAAAGACTAAAATGCTTTCCTTGAAGCCCGAGCTATACACGGTGGGCTGGATAGCCGCTCTTTCAGATGAGCTGACAGCAGCTCTCGAGGTGCTCGACGAAGCTCACGGAAGACCTACCGGCTGGACGCAACCGGTCAAAGACGCGAACTCCTACCAGTTCGGCTCCATCAGGAAGCACAACATCGCGCTAGCATGCCTTCCCATGGGCGGCTACGGTACAAACAACGCGGCGGTTGTGGCTACGACTATGCTCAGCACTTTCCCACATATCCGCTTCGGGCTCCTTATCGGCATCGGTGCTGGGCTGCCTGCGCTGCCCGAGAGAGATATCCGCCTGGGGGATGTAGTCATCAGCAAGCCTGGGGCTGACAGCGGCGGCGTAGTTCAGTACGACCTCGGCAAGGCGCAGGGCGACGGCACGTTCAAGCGCGTCGGCGTGCTCGACAAGCCCCCCGCCGTACTACTCACGGCTCTCAACGGACTCAAAACGAAGCAGACCAGGAGAAAGACCAGGATTGCGAGCGTGCTCGCTGGCCTCGACGAAGCCATACGGGTCGAGGAAAACTACCAGTACCAAGGTGCAGAAAATGACCGACTGTTCAAAGCAGCTCACCCCCATCCGAACGGCCCGAAAAACTGCAGCGGTTGCCCCAAGGAATGGGAGGAGGTCCGCAGCAACCCCCCAAAGCCGGACCGCACCAGAGGGCCGAGGATATTCTTCGGCACCATCGCGTCGGGCAACGCGGTGATCAAGGACGCGGGGCGGCGGGCCGAGATCGTGCGGCTGGCCGGCGAGGAGACCATGTGCATCGAGATGGAGGCGGCCGGCCTGATGGACAATTTCTCATGCCTCGTCATCCGCGGCATTTTGCTACTACGCCGACTCGCACAAGAACGACAGGTGGCGCAACTACGCCGCCAAGGAGCTGCTGTGGGATATGGATGCCGGCGAGGTGGGGGCCACCAAGGAGGCTTCCGATGCCGTGGGCGAGAAGAGTACGTCGCACCATCTAGACCAACCCGTGGGTCGCGGGCCTTGGTTTCGCTCACCTGTTCTACGCGCGTTAGAAAACCTTGCCTCTCGCGCTCACGGCCCTCCTCCTGCGACCAAGAGTATGCCCGCGCCCGGCGGACAGGCGATGGGCGCGGACGAGCTCGAGAAGCTACGGGAGCGCGTGAAGGCCAATGAGGACAAGATCCGTGACGACGAAAACGCCCGGTCCCGCATCGATCGAGAGCGGGATCAGAAGATGCGTGACCTTGAGGCGCGGGTCGCGCGCCTTTCCGAGAACAGCGATGCCGGCGCTTCTCACGGACAGCGGCTCGACAAGGCTGAACTTCAGTTGAAGAAGTTGAAGAAGAGGGTCAAGGACTTGGAGGAGACGGAGGAGGACTACGGCTCCGAGTTCTGTGAGGGTTATTGAGTTTTGCAATGGGAAGATGTTTGCGGGCTTTTGTAGAGGATGCGCATCCTGCATATGGGCGTACTCACTGACGTGTAGTGTGGACTGCTTCTTTAGTGAGTCGAACCTACCTTTCAGACAAGGACGTGGACCATTTAAGAAATCATTCGAAGCCTAGATAGTATGACAACTGATCATCCTACGGAGCAAGATGGATGCTAAACAGTACGTGCACATGCTGGAGGCTCTGCAGAGCGTTCAGGAATTCGACCCAAAGCCTCATCGTGAGCGCGGAGGATTTCTGCCATCTCCGCAAATGCTGTACTGCGTGGGCCAACGTTCTATTGTTCCGATGAGTGAATGCGAAGCCCGACATGGTCCTCCAACGGGCACCACACAGCGAAACCAGAGTCTCCTATATATATTTTATCTCCCTTTTCAAGCAAGAGCATACTGCGCAACAGTTACAATCTGCCTAGATTGCAACAATCCCATATCCTTTCCAAAGGCCTTTGCTCCGCTGAATATTGTGCTTCAGTGCCCTCACATCCAACACCCGCACCACATCCCCATCCACCAAAACATCTCTCAAGACACACACAAACGCCTCCTCCACTCGCAAGTCCGAGTCCCGATCCCGATCTCATCCCGCACCACCCGCTCCGCCGCAGCGCCCCTCCCCCTCCGTTTCCAAGAACCCTGCACCCCGTTTCACGCCAAAACACCGGTGTCTGACGCGTCACTTCACTTCGTCGGATCCGATTCGCATGCATGCGTGCAGCAAACGCCAACAACCAACCGCCCACCTCAAACAATATGCTTCTTGCATTGCAAACGTACGCGCGCGTGTCTTCCCTCAAGAAGGTTTCGGCGGGGTGGGCTTGCGGAGAGGAGTCGACCCGCCACGCCGCGCCGAACAGCACCTGCCCGGATCGGCCCCAACATGACACGACTAGCACGTCTTCTAGCCGCTATCGGTGCGCGAACCTACCCTGTCGTCGTAGGACCGAAGATAGGATCCTTGGCGCAAAAGCTTGTGTGAGTGAAGCCGACGATAGCGGGTGCGCGCCTTTCCACCTGGAGCCCCGAGAAGGAGCGCGCCTGAGGTTTGGAGTTGATTTGCAGGCCGAGGGACAAACGATGGCCGGGCAGGTGGCCTGACCCGCTTGCTTGCGCTGGCTGCCGAAGTGACGTGTCAGCGGCAGCGGGGGGGTGGTGGGATAAGGCAGGGCTGAGAAAAGGGAGCTGACGAGTCCTGCTTGCCCTACATGTTTCATGTAAGTGTCCTGTAGCCGCCTCAATCTTCCATGCTGCAGGCGCCTTGTACGGAAGCCCATCTGCATTCAGTGAACAGGCCGTTCACGAGTAGGGGAACATTCGGCACAACACAAGGTCAAGATCATTGGGAAGTTTTCCATGTTTTTTTGACGAAAAGGCAAAGCCATATATTTTGTACATTGAAGAAAGATCTGTGCTCTGGTAGTCGAAAAAAACCCTTCTACCTCGCTGAAAAATACAAAATCCTTAATAGGTTCCGAAGAACCTTTCTTTTCTCTCTACAAACCCCCGAGAGGGGACTTTCACATCCCTTCCCCCTTCTTCATTTCCTTCCGGAGCAGACTTGACAATCACGACATGCGAGATCCGAGCACTTAAGCGCGGAGGTCACGGGCGTGACGGCGGGCCTTCTTGGAGGAGGAAGACTCGATGCTCTCGACGAGCTCGGCGAACCAGTCAACGAGGTCCTGGACGGTGGTGCCCTCGGGCAGCGACGACTCGGGGACGACGCTGGCGGTGCCGGTGGCGGACGCGGGCAGGGTCTGGGTCAGGACGCTGGAGGGGAAGGCGGCGGCGATCTGCTGGGCGAGCTTGCTGTCCGACGAGGAGGAAGCGGCGGTGGTGGCAGGGGTGGAGGCGGCGACGGAGGTGGCCAGGGTGGAGCTGGGGGTGGCGGCGACGGCGGCGACGGCGGCGGCCGAGGTGGCCTGCGAGGCGGCGGCCGAGGAGCTGGAGCCCGACGAGGACGAGCCGGAGCCGCCCATGGTGAAGTCGATGCAGGACTCGTAGGTCTGGTCGATGTCCTCGGCGAACCAGTACCACTGGATGACACAGTCGCCGGCGGTGGAGCACTGGTCACCAAGGTCGGAGGGCATGGTGATGCTGAAGGAGGTGTCGGTGTCCTTGACGCCGGTGGCGGTGGAGGCGTAGACGTCCCAGCTCTTCAGGGCGGAGCCGATGACGCTGTTGGAGGCAGTGTCGACGATAGAGACGTTGGCGACACCGGTGTGGGGGGCGTGGATCTCGGCAGTGAAGGCGACGGTCTGGCCGGCGGTGTAGGTCTGGACGTTGTCCTTGTTGTCGGCGAACTTGTAGCCCTTGCAGAGCCAGATGTCGCAGGCGGCGGCATCGTAGTCGCTCTGGGAGCTGGCGACCTGGAGCTCGCCCTGGACGTTGCCGTAGTGGTCGGACTGCTGGTTGCTGTAGACCTGCTGACCGCAGGCAGAGGCCATGGCATCACCAGGCATACGGGCCTGGGGCTTGGAGATGAAGCCGTGGCCAGCGACCATGGTGGCCAGGACGGGGAGGGCGGCAATGTACTTGGCAGACATTTTGATTGGTGTTGTGTAGAGAAGGTGGATGTTTGAGATGCAGCGAGAAGAGACTGTGGTGTCCAGGTACCTGTACCGGGGAAACGAATGGAGGGCGAGAAAGAATGTGGTGGTCACAGACCGGGAAGAGAGCAAGATTCAAATGAAGATGGCGAGCCTTGGTGGTGAGAGAAGGCTGGCATTGGGGGCAGCGGCGGCTCAAATATAGCCTCTGGAGTCCCTATCGCGCGAAACGGGTGGGGCTGATCAGAGGCGATGCGGCGGGTGCATGTTTCGTCGACTGCCGTAACGAGCGGCAGGCGGGCGTGCGGTGTGAGTCGGCACGGGTCGGGCTGGGCTCCGGGCGGCTGGCCTCGTTCTGCTCGGCTGGTGTTTTCAAACAGCTATGCCGCGCCCCTGGCCATCTCCGTGCGCACGTCGGCGGGGAGGTTGTCGCGATTCGGCCCCTGGGTGGTCGCTTAGCACTCCGCCTTGGGCTGCGCAGCCGAGCGCTGTCTCAGGTTTACAGCGACTTCTGGGGGCCGTCAGCATAGCCGCCAAACCAGTGCGCCAGGTACCGAGCGCAGAGTCGCTTCCAGAGCGCGCTGGAATCGCCGATGACGTTTATTTCCATTGTTGCATGGGTGCGGCGATAGTGGTGATGAGAGGAGGGCAGCCGAGTGGCGGGCGGGCGGAGAATTGTTGTTTTGGAAGGCTCTGTTTCGCTGCTGCCAATCTCGCCAAGCTCATCTGGGCGTCCCACGCGCCGGGAAGCTGAAGCGACCTCACCTGAAGCGCCTCTCTACGCCCGCAACACACTGCAATATCCGACATGGCGCCCCAACACGCTTCACACCTGTCCAACCCGCTGGCCACCCCCGCCCAGCTGGCACAGTCCGGTTCGCAGCTCGACGGCATCCCCAGCGACCTCGAGGACTCGATCCGATTCGCCGGCCAGCGCCTCACCCAGCAAGCCGGCATCCTACTACGCCTGCCGCAGGACATCGTCGCCCAGGCCATCGTCGTCTACACTCGCTTCTGGATCGGCCCCGAAGGCGGCAGTCTCAAGGACTACGGCGCCAAGGTAACCACCCCTCACGTGACACTCCACCTTCCACTCCCCCAATTTGCTCAACCGAACCAGCATGTCTCCGCCGCCGCGCTCTACACCATCGCCAAGCTCTCCGCCTACCCGAGGCCGCCGAGAGCCGTCATCAACACCTACCAGTACCTGGACAGCCTGCCGGCCACCTACGTAGACCCCCAAAAACTGCACCAGGAGGACCTCGTGGACCCGGAAGCCTACTACGTGAGCGAGGGCACCTACCACGCGCTGCGCGCGCTGCTGCTCAAGACGGAAGCCCACGTGCTGCGCGTGCTCGGCTTCGACACGCACGTCGCCCTGCCCTACACGCTCGTCATCAACTACCTGCAGGCGCTCGGCATCGCCTTCGACGACAGCGACACGGAGACGGAGGGCACCCAGCTCGCCCGCCGCGCCTTCGCCCTGCTCAACACCGCCCTGCTGAGCCCCCAGCTGCCCTACTGCACCCACCAGCCGCCGCAGCTTGCCACCGCCGCCGTCTACCTCGCCGCGCGCGGCGACGGCGGCGTCAAGCTGCCGGGCGAGCCGTGGTGGGAGGTCTTCGACACGGACCGCGAGGAGCTCGGCTTCCTCGTCGTCGCCATGACCAGCATGCCCGGCTTCGCCGCCGAGGAGAAGGCCAAGTGGGGGACGCGCCGCAGGGTGCCGCTGACGCTCGAGGAGCTCGACGCCGAGCTGGAGCGCCGGCGCATGCTCGAAGACGGCCAATGACGGTGACGATTATGTTGATCCTGCCCGCTTTCCAGGAAAGGAAATCCGAAACGAGATTCACGGATGCGAGATTTTGAAACGAGAGAGAAGAATTCCCGAATTTGCCAAGCCCCCGTCAGCACTCCCGAGATGGATGCCTTCGTGATCGCTTCCGGGGGGGAAAATGCGTGCCTGCCCCTAAAAATGGCCGAGGATCTGCTTCCCGTAACCTTCTGTTGCAACGACCCAGTCCGCCCGCTTTTGTGGAGCCGCGGCGAAGGTGAGCTGGTCGCGACGGCGGGTCGTCGGCATAATGCCGCACTTTTTTTTTAAAAGGAGGTTTGTTATTGTATAATCAGGCCAGCTATTGCGCTGTCAATGCCTCGGAAAGCGCGTCCGTGCGGGCTGGGGCCCAGGAGGTGGTCTCAGGAGAGCGAAGAAGCTTAATAGAGGGGGGCGAAGGTATCGTAGCAATGCAAACGGCTGGGTCGGTCGGCAATTCTCAGCTACCGACAATGAAGTAAAAGGGTTTCCAGTCCCAATTATTTTTCTCTTCTGTCTTCATTCACTCCACCTTCCCTTACCCGCGCCGCTGGAAGTCTTCGCGCTGTTTGGAAAGCGTTTGAAGACTTCGGAATTACAGGAGTGCACGGGCCGGCCCGTTCTGGCTCGAGCGTTCTTCGGCATTTCTTCCATCGTCAAACATGCCAAACGCCTCTAAAACACGATCTTCGCAAGGACGACTGCAACTTGTTTCGCCCTGGAAACTTGGATCAAAGTGCATGAACCCCTCAAGGTATGGGGGAGAAAATGGCTGCAGGTAAATGCACTATACTGCGCGAGTCATAGTAACAGTTTTAAGCTTCTTTCCAGCGCAAAAAGAAAAAGGTCTACCAGTGTTGTCTGCGGTACTTGTGTGGTATTTATCTTTCGCAGTCAGAGCATTTCTGGGAAATGCCACGTTGAAAGATTCAACTCGACGGCCCACTCCTATAACTGAGCGCCCCAGACCCATTTATATGACTGACCGAAGCTGCTGGGCTTTTCTTCGCCCCGGATTGGGGAAGACAGCTCCTCAATTTAGCTCTTTTGTTGGCCCTCTTCATCGTTTTTCGTACATTCGGCTATGTTCTATCAAAGCTCTACAAATCCTCCGTTCTTCAGCGTTATGGACGGTCCTCCTGGCTTCAACGCTTTTTTGTGTAGGAGCTAGTCCCATGAACATGAACGCGTGTAAATGGCATGGTTTCCTTTCTCTCACGAACCCCCCCCCCCCCCCCCCCCCCCCCCCCCCCCCCCCCCCCCCCAAAACAAACCAAAAAAAAAAAAAAAAATACGGCTCTGGCGCGCCATGACAGAATGGTGCACTCTTCTTATTTCCGCTCAGCTCCAAAGATTTATTGCTTTTAAATACCTTCAATTCCATGCTTCGTTCTTCTGAATGTGCCACATTGCTGTTCTTTCACCGTCCAGAAAGGGCAGGAGCCAAGCTTCGGTATCTCTCACTCTCCGCTCCTCCTCAAAGTCCCGCTTCCTAAGCCTCAAGTTTTAGAATCTGGTTCTCATGTGAAAGTCCTATGCTGCAGCGCATGACAATCTGCATGATTGATCTATCGCCAACATTACTCAGTGCTTCGAACTCCCTCAAGCTTACATGATGCATGTCTTCATTTCGCATCAACGTTGACAAGCTTTACGAACGTTGACCTGCTTCATATCAATGGCGTGACGTGGCGAACGAAGGACTGTATGGGCTTGAAATGTATCTTGGTTGGCGTTAAACCCCCCCACCCCCAAGGACAGTCCCTGCTCTGCTCGATGAGGAACAAAGTTGCACCTGAAGTTAACTGTTGAATATGACCCAATGGCGCATTGGCCAACAAAGAGTCCTCGTGAGCATAGGTTTTCCCGTAGCCAGCCC
Organism: Diplodia mutila; assembly: GCA_022560015.1. Taxonomy (NCBI): domain Eukaryota; kingdom Fungi; phylum Ascomycota; class Dothideomycetes; order Botryosphaeriales; family Botryosphaeriaceae; genus Diplodia; species Diplodia mutila. The sequence goes on along the minus strand of JAFISB010000060.1, from coordinate 180,937 downwards.
TCAAAGGTTACCGTACACCGAAGAAAGCATTCTGTCATAAAAGCAGACTTTGGCTCGCTTCTCCCGACGTATTTCGAAACACTGGGCTCCTTGCACAATCAAGAGCATTAAGAACACTGCGTGTCGCTATTCCAATACCAACTTTACTGCCGCCCGCGCAGCGCAGGTTGATATACTCAGCACTTACTCTTGCTCGCTCATCACATGCCAGAGAAACGACATCATCATCAGCAGATGCAGGACACCATTAATTCATCATATCAACCAGACAACGGCAATTTTACAAAATGAGGCGCAGGAACATTGATGCAGCTGGGCTCCGCGTTACATAAGATGGTGTGCTCTCAGAGGAACCCCCCACGCAAGCCAAACCCCTCGATCACCTGGCGCATCACGGCCCACCCGAACAGTCGTAACTTGTGACGTTGTCTGCAGAAAACAAACTCCGTGGCATTGTCGCCGAGATACAAGAGAGAAGTGCAGCTATGCCCGCTTTTGAGCATCCTTGACTCACCTCTCGGACCACATCCACGGGCAACGCTTCCGCGCCAAACAGAACCCGTGCGCGCCAATCGAAACGCTCAACGTGCCCAATGACGTCTCGTGCCCCAACAATTACACGGGTCAGAAGGGTGCAGCTGCTGCCACCAACTCCCAACCAGTACTTAAAAGCCCTCGCTCCACCAGCACCCTCAACTCTTCGACAGGACAGGAAGAAGAAGAGCTCGCGTGAAAGATAAGGACGCCTTTACTATTTGTTTGCGTCCGCGACTCTTCGCGAAATACACTACTCGACGCTATACCATCCTCGGTCCCGTTTCCACCGCAGCAATAAACGCCGCACTTCCGGCGTCCTGCATGGAGACCGAGCCAATATTGCAAAAAGAAGAAAGAATGAACACCGCCATCACCCCTCCGTACCCATCCGCATCATTAACAGCCGACGATGCCCCGCATCATCATCAATGTCACCAAGGCAACTCATCATTGCTCTTCGCGCAAAACCCTTCTCAAGCCATACCCTCCCGCACATCTATTCTCAGCCGAGGGCACGCACGAACCTAAGAAAGGTAGTACAAGCTATTTGTGTCGTTGAGCCTTCGTATTGGTCGAAGATCAAAGAGGAGGACCAAGACGATCGCTCCAGCCAACGCTTATAAAGTCCGCATGCCATGACATTCCTCAAACTAAGTCACAGGGAGCCGGGGCGAAAGTAGAACCCTGCACGCGCACGTGAGAGAAACGAGAGCAAGTAGATACGGCAGCTGACACAAAACATCTAGATAGCCAAGCGCAAAGCAAACCAAAGCACAGAAAAAACGTTGGCACAGACACAAAACACAACGAGCTCTTTGGGGTAATATTGGGAAGGGCATTAAAAAAAGGGTCGTAGGTGTGTGTGTGGGTGTGTGTGTTTAAAAGGTGGTGTAATGTTATATCCAGCTCTCCGTTCCTCCCTTTCCGGCATCCTCCCCACCCCATCCATCCATCCATCCATCCATCCATCATGACTTATCTTTCAAAACTCTCTTCCTCTCTCTCGGAATGCGGTGCACAACTCAAGACAGTAGTTCTCCTTTCCTTCGTCGTCACCCAACCTTTCCCCGTCACCTCCATGATATCACGGCAAAGCAAGCATACTCTCATCGACTGAACCAAAAAAGCCCCACATCTACACGAAAACCACCGCATTCGCTTCCCCCAACCCAGGTTTCCGACCGGAACGGGTAGGGGGATTCACAATTCTCCAATAGCATTCGGAAAGCAAAACAAACATTCCATTAAACCTCGATAATTCTCTGCAGCGCAGATTCCTCACTTCGGCTGCGTGACGACACCCTCGTAGTCTCTCGACGAGATGTAATCGAGAGTGCGCTGGAAGTGCTTGCGGGGGTTCTCCAGGCTGGCCGTGTTCTCGTTGGTGTTTAGGTTGGAGTGGATCAGCTCGATGAGGCCGTTGAGATACTTGGTGGTGACCTGTCATCAAGAGAGTCAGCTAACACGCTTCATTGAAAACATTGGCCCGTGATAAGGGGTACATACCGCCTCGTTCTCCTGGTCAAAGTAGTAGACGTAGCGGTTGAGGATCTCAACGAAGAGCTCAACGCTAACCGCCGCGTCCATGCATGCATCGGCCACCCGCAGCGCGCGCTGCAAGCACTCGAGCACACGCTTGCCGTCGCGATAGAGCTGCTTCCGGTCAGCATTCGAACCAACACATAGACAATGTCGAGCAGTAGCTAGTATACTTACATCCTTGGCATCTTCCTCGTTGCGAGCCCTAATCTCCGTCGCCCACCACAAGTGACTTGCCAGGTAGACAGCGCGGCACTGGTCTGGCTTCTTGAGCAACTTGCTACCGTGCAGAGCACACTTGGTGATGAGGGTATCGTAGTTATCCCTGCTGAAATTTCTTGACATGTGCAGACCACCGGCGATGATGCAAACAGCCTGGAATTGAGCGCGGCTGTCGCTGATGGCCTCCTCGTATATAGTGAAAGCCTGCGCGTAGAATTCGTACGCGATCTCCTCGTGGCCAGTCTGGTCGGCGACCTGACCACAGGCAACGAATAACCGTAGCGACAGGTCAGCTGCACCCGCGACACGGGCGTAGAGAGTGCTAAGGAGAGAGTGGGCAAACTTGTAAAGTGCCGATGATTGAGAGTTCCAGTTGTCGTCGAAGTGCTCCCGTGTCTTGAACTTCCGGGCGAGCTTGAGAGATGAGGTGATGAGTGCGGGTGTGGTGTATTTGACGCGCTCGTTGCCATCGCTGAATGCCTTGCGAGCTGCTTGGAGGAGCTTGAATTGGGTATCATTGTCGGTGCCTTGGATGAGGTGCACTATCCGCGCGAGCCATCCCTGTTCTTCAATCGTTTCGTCCGTCTCCATACCCTTCCGCTGCAAAGGACCACCGGGGTAGCCCGTGGGTTGTTGTGCGCCCTCCTTGATGAGGACCTTGAGGATCTCCAGCACAGACTCCAGGTTCTCCACAGAGGAGATTTTGGTTGAATTCCTAAGCAAGCTTCGGGCAACCTCACCAGCAACCGCTCGTCTGGTCGGATAGGGTTGAGAGTGCAGAAGTGGTACAAAGTTGGGAAGCGCGAGTGCAGTAAACAGAGAAAGGTAAGCCTTGAGAGGCGCAAGAAGAAGATTGAGGATGTTAGATTGAGAAGCTTGCGAGTGAAGGTCGGCGCTATTAGCGTATTGCGCAACCCTCTCGTTAGCAAAATCAAGAACGCGGTCAACGTAGTCCAGGCGTTCGGGATAGATGCTTAATGCAAGGTTCGCGAGAGAAACCAGAAGAGCAATGGTATCTTGGATGGGCAGGCGTGCCATCTTGACCAGTGCAGCGACTTGCTCGTAGAAGATCTCGAAGAGCTTGACGTTCTCCGGAATGCCGCGGTGTTTCTTGACCTCGCCATCAACAGCCGTAGCTTCGGTCTCTGCTGTCGCCTCTGAAGGAGCGACTGCGGTGGATTCTGAAGGAGCAATGGATGCACCTTCACTCTCCTCATGCTCCGACTCGCCGTTCTCGCCGTTCTCGCCGTTCTGCTGGTTCGACGGTTCCGTAGCCTTTGCCTCCTTCGATATCCGCAGCTGCTCGAGAAGCTTGGTACAAGCCTCCTCCTCGATCTGTTTCCGCTGCTCGGGGGTTTCGGCGTCGGCTTCTCTACCAGCATACGCGGATAGTCTGTCCATCAAGCTAATAACGATAGCCTTGACGTTGACATGGGGATTGAGTCTAGCGGTGGCGGAGAGGAATTGGTCGAGGGTATGGAGGTGGAATTCGTCGGGGAAGACCTGGATAATAACTTCTGGCCAGTTAGCGCGAGAATCAGTCCCATTCTAAGAGTGCCAACCCACCGTCAAGCAAGTATTCTTGCGCGAGAACATCCCGACACTGCACGACCTGCTCAAGGAGCGGACCCAGGATTTTTTTGTAGTTCTCCAAGTCGACCAGCTGGCTCAGACGGACCAGGTTGCTTCCGACAAGCAGTTGCAGCTCTTGTCTTTCCTTGGTCCGTTGCTCCCGTTCCCGCGAATGACCCTGATGTTGTAGTCGCACCCAAAGTTTGTTCATCTCAACGAAATTGGTGAGGATGAAGCTGATGGAATCCTGAAGGTTGCCCTCGGGGCCATCACCATCGCCAGTGGGAAGGCAATCGCGTGACTGACCGGAGAGGTAGTAGCGCAGGAAAAGGCCGCGAATAGGGTGCTGCACACCGCGGCTCATCTCCATCATGTCCTTCATGATCTCCTTGACGGGCGCGTCCTCAATGGCCATGTACACCGTACCGACGGTGATCATGAGGTACAGACGCGGGATGATGTTGCCGGCATACTGGACCAGCTCGTACAGGTCGGCGAGGTGGTTGACGGGGTGGTTATCGCGGAGGTAGACGGAGAGATAGCGCAGCGCATCGAAGACGGCCATGTACAACTCATAGTATTGCTTGGGGCCGAGGCTGCTGGTGCGCAGCTCCGAGACGAGAGTCGAGCTGCAGGTGGATGCGGTCAGCGAGAAGCTATGGCAAAGATGCGGCGCGGGGGAGGGGCCTCACCAGCACTTGAGCGCGTCCATCAGCTTCCCCGGAGTCTCCAGGCATCGCCGCATGAGCATCGTCTGCTGGCGCACCACGCCCAGAGCATCCTCCAGCAGGCGCGACTGGTCTTCCACGGGCGGAGGCGACGCCATTGCTGCGATCGAGGTGGGATGGTGGCGTGTGACTGGTGGATGATGTCGTGGGTGTCGGCCTTGGTGCTGGAGATGCCGTTCGGTTGGCGACGTCGTCCCCTCGAACTGTGGCTGTGATTGGCGGTGCATCGACTGGGCCCTTGCCCGCCGCCCCAGGTCGCCCGCCACAACCGGGCTGGTTACACACCTTCGCATGCGCATCGACTGCATTAATTTTCGTATGGCAGTATCTATTCATCTGCTCTACGATGTGTACTCAAATTTCAGAAGCTCTGCACTGTGCTAAACACCTGCCAAACGCATTTCCCTCGCTGGGCAGCCACGGTGCTGCGCCACGCTTTCCCAAATCAGAAAGTCTAGTCCTGCCAACCCTGGTATGTTGATGCTGTCACGCCACAACCGTCAGTCGTCCATCGTAGCGAGTATCTACCGTATTAAAAATTTTACAGTCTAAGAATTGTTTCATGAAGTGAAGAAATTTGGTAAACGGGAATAGACAGGATAAAAAAATTCGCCAACTTCAACACATTCCGTCGTATGAGCAACGTCCAGAACATGCTTCATGTTAAAAACAGTGGCGACCTCCAGCGAATCCAGCAGCCAGAGAAGAAAGTACACGTGGTTGGGTTCACGACGGAGTGACCGTCGTATAAACCTTGACGGCATATGACGTGTGCCACATGCCGTTGTCGTAATATGAAGTCGTGTCCGACTGTGTTGCAGTAACCGTAATTATCGACGGAGGAAGCGTCACAACACTGACAGGAACGGTCGTATTGCTCGGTGCTGTAGTCTTCGTTTCCGTGGCGGTGGTAGATGCGAAGATGGTGGTCGTGTACACTACCGTCCGAGTGACGGAAGGCTCTGGAGTCTGAGTCTCCGTAACAACCAGAGTCGTATCTTTGGTGTACACAACCGTCTCAGTGGGCGAGACTGTCGTTGGCTTATCGACGGTTGTTGTGAGAGTGACCGACGGCGCCGCTTCTGAGGTTGATGGGGAGCCTCCATCCACGTTGACCACAGAGTAGGACTTTGCTGGTGCTCTGCGTTGCAGCTCGTGCGCGTTGCTCGCGCCATCTATGTTCGATGTGCCGTCGACGTTGATGACAGCATATGACCGCGACTTGGCAGGCGCTCGGGCACCATTGCTCGGGCTGTCAAGTGCTTCGAAAGGCAGCGCTGCTGTGAGGCCGGCGGCGAGCAGGCCCAAGCAGGCGAATCGGATGGGAGAGCGCATGATCACTAGTAGGAGTGGACAGTGCGAAGGTTTGGTTTCGGCGGTGTAGATCCAGTAAGGATATGCGAAGAGGGTAAGAGGAGGGCGTTAGCACGGTCGATCGTGTGCGTGCTCGAGAAATGTGGAGATGATGAAGGCGTCGTGCATGCAGAACAAAGCAAAGTGCAGAAGAACGTGCGAAGTTGCCCAAGACGCATTCCCGCCATCTTCGTTGGGGTTTGGGGAGGCTGGGAGGCTGGTACTGCGGGTGGCTGGCACCCACCTGAGCGAGGCTGGGGTCGTGAACAAAACCCGGCGCTGTACCTCGCTTATTCCCGACGCTAAGCCCTACAACCCCAGCGACCCCGGGACTTTCACATGCCGCAACAGCGCTTCTGTGCGATGGCTAGCTTGCGAGGAGGCTGCTTTTCTGCTGTTCTGTGAGTTGGTGCAATGGAACACCCGTTGAGGTCCTCAGATTCCAGTGGCAACGGAGGTCGCACCTACGAGCCTGCCAAGACCATTCAGACGCACAGGCATGTTATGATGTCACTTCTCACCATGGTTGCTCTGAAGCAGCAACAAAGCTCTACACAAACCATACATCATATTCGACTCAGCTCAGTGCCTCAGCAATCCAAGAAGTACCCCATTAGTAGTCGTAAAATCCCTTGCCGCTTTTCTTCCCGAGCCAACCGGCATCGACCATCTTTCTCAACAGTACAGCTGGCCGATATTTGCTGTCGCCAGTCTCTTCGTACAGCACCCTCATGATTGCCAAGCAGGTATCGATTCCAATGAAGTCAGCGAGCTGTAGTGGGCCCATGGGAACGTTTGTCCCGTTCTTCATGATTGCGTCAATGTCCTCCTTTGCTCCGACACCGGTTTCCAAGCAGATCACGGCCTCATTGATGTAAGGCATCAGGATCCGGTTGGCCAAGAACCCAGGGGAGTCTGCCGACTGCGACGGAATCTTGCCCATTTTCTTGCACAGCTCAATGGCAGTATCGATGGTGTCCTGAGAGGTTTGCAGACCAGTAATGATTTCCACCCCCTTCTGTATCGGCACCGGGTTCATAAAATGGGTGCTGATAACGCGCGAAGGACCGGACAAATCTTTCGGATCCTTCGTCGTGGCGGCTGCGATTTTCGTGATCGAGATTGACGACGTGTTTGTCGCAAGGATGGCATGCGGAGGGCAGACCTGTGCGAGCTGGGCGAATATCTTTGTTTTGAGATCTGGGATTTCCTAGATGATTATGAGTTAGAAAGACGGGAAACCCGAATCTGATTATCGGCCACTCACAGGGACAGCCTCAATGACGAAGTCGACATCGGAAAGGTCGTCCAACGTGGTACTCGAGCTCAGGCGCTCTCTTGCTGCCGATGCATCTTCCTGCGAAATCCTCTGCTTTCCGACATCTTTCTCAAGCAACTTGTCTGGCATTGGTGTCAGAGCTGAAAACGATTATAGGTTTGTCTGCAGGGACAGTACCGGCAAACTTCAAACCCTTATCGATGGAAGCTTGCGAGGTATCGATGACTTTGACGGGAATTTGAGCCTTTTGTGCTGCGACGAGTGCAATTCCAAGACCCTGTAGTAACTACAGTCAGCATGGTAGCAATTGAAGGGAAGAGAGTCCAAATCTAACCATCTGTCCCGCACCGAGAACACCAAGCTTCTTAACCTCGGCAGCAGCAGCTATCGCGGGAGTGGAGCTGAACTTGCGCAGCTGCGAGGGATTCATGCGGCGCGCCACGAGGCGTGATGCTGCAAAGAGAGACATGGTGCAGTAAGGAGAGCTGCAAGATGTTGTGGTGGGGTGAATGCGGTGGAGGGGTGCTGTTCCCCAGAGAAGCGGCCGGGGAAGCTTGCCGCATGTGAGCAGGCCGATGGCAGCCGTCACCTCGGCTTAATGTTCGTGGCACGGACCGCTACTGGGCTTGGCACTGCGACGCGTTCCAACGCGCTAGCCGTCCGGTCGCGTCGCCCGCCAATTCGCGTCAACGAGATGTGCTGAGAGCCGACCGCCAACGCAGACATTCCACCAGCGACCGCAGCCATGAGTCTCGACGACTGGGTCTCGCGCGACACCGTCGACCCCGAGGTCCGCGCGCACGTTTACAGTCTTGTCTCAGCGGTAGGTCCCCCTTTACGCCCACCGCAGGCAAGCTACTAAACTTCGACAGGTCGGTGGCTCCAGTATCGAGTTTGAGGGCCGCTATGTACTTGGAGACGATGCGCTTGCCTGTTTGAAAGATATCCGCCGGTGGTTGCGGCTATACGATCAGCGATTGAATCGACATGATGTGGCGAGATGCTTGGCTGAGGCAGATGTGGTGAAGGGAGACCTTTGCGAAATCCTGGCGCTATGGACGGAAGAGCGAACAAATGACTCTCTCAAGCGCAAGGCTGCTCTGGCCTCTAGTAAGTGTCCTGCTTAATGCTTTCTTGAAGTAAGCTGACTTTTGCAGTGGAGGTGCTGGTCCCAATTACCTGGCCTCTGCAGCTCGATCAGGACGAAGCCACTGTAAATCACCATCGACACATTCCCTACCTGCAGCTCGCGCAAACCAAGTACAAACGGGTCGTGATGCAACACCATGCCAAAACCCTTCGCACCGCAGTACGATTGGCCCTCCCCTCGATCGCTGAAACTCGACGCGAGAGAAGCAATCGCGACAACGGCATCATCTCGATCGTACTCTACTTTTTCCGGAATATCGCTCTCATCACACACCCTCCGAGCCTTCCCGAAGACGATAATCAGGCGGAAATCTCTCGATCGGCTACAATCGATGCGTTTCACTATCAAGATATCTTCCAGCTGTTGCTGACGGTGGCCTCAAGCATTGGCGACGAATTTGTCGATCAGGATGTCATAGTGCTGGAAGTCTTGTTCCATCTGCTGAAGGGTGTCGACGTAGAGAAGCTTTTCATGGAGGAGGAGAAGCTGGCTAGCTCCAACACCAACGAACTGCGGGACCTGATACAGAAGGAAAAGGCGATGCTTGCAGGGTACGCAAAGAATGCACCAACAAGACACAACCGCTTTGGAACAATGATTTGGGTCAAGAGGGATGACGAAAAAGTCTCCACGGTATCAGGGCAGGATGTGCTTGCGAGCAATGAAAGAAGCATGCAAAAGATGGATAAGACGAAAAAGTGGAACAAACCAAAGAACACCGGAAGGAAGAAGACCGATCATCTTCCACTGGACGAGTTCGACAAGAAAGTCCCGCTTGATAAGTCCGCGCGCAAACACCTCAAGATTTTCGTCGAAGAGTTCTTGGATTCGTCCTTCAACCCTTTGTTCACTCACCTAAGAAAAGCCATCGAAAATGAGGCTGATCGCGTGCTCACGGAGACTCATCCAAGACAGTTCTGCTACCTCATTTCATGGTTCCTGCAGGCCGAGTGTGCGCGCCGTAGGAATGCCAAGAAAGCCGCTCAGAAGAAGAGTTCTACAGCCACCGGTTCAGAAGATGAAAGTTTTGCTTTGATCGCTTCAGTGATGAATCAGGAGACTTTCATCCTCTTGAACAGGTTCATGCAGCTCGGCCTGGATAGCAAGTCATGGCAGGACTTGAATGCGGCTATGAAATGCTTCACGCAAATCCTCCAGACAGTGCAGGAAATGTCCGAGTCCACCTTAGAGGAGGACCAGGAGATTGCCGAAAATATCCTCAACCGCATTTTCTACGAAGAGACGACACACGACCGAATGGTTACCTTACTGCGCAGCTATAAGGACCAAGGACTTGGTTACTTGGACGCCTGCACCGAGCTAACACATGTCTTCATACGAATGCTCGAACGCTACTCCAAGCAGAATGTTGACCTCCAAGTTCGAAGCCGTAGGAGAGCTCGCAAAAAGGCCAAAGCGGCTGCGCAAACTAACGGCGATGGGGAAGCCGAGGATCACGGTGACGGCGAAGACGATGTTGTCGCGGCCCACCGAGCGACCTCCGAAAGGAAATTCGACTTTGCTCGATTCCAGGCCCGTTTCACGACCCACGGCTGCATCGATACCTTCGTGGCCTTCACTCGGTACTACAACGACCTGAGCGTTGAACAGTTGAAACGCGCCCATCGCTTCTTTTATCGTGTCGCTTTCAAACTGGAGATGGGGGTCATGCTGTATCGTGCCGATATCATTGCTCTGTTCAACAAGATGATCAAGGGTCCCGAAGGTCTTGACAAAACTCTGCCTATTTTCAAAGAGTGGGAAGAGTTTGTGAAACAGGTCTTCCGCCGCTGCATCAGGAAAGTTCAGGAGCGTCCAGAGCTCATTGTGGAGATGCTTTTCAGCAAGATCCCAGCAACCATCTACTATCTTGAGCATGGTCACGACAAGGAAACCACCACGAGAACACCAAGGCCGCCGGCTGAACTTGAGGTCAAGGGGGATTTGGAAAAGAACGGTCAAATTGGAGTCGCCGTATCTCTTCTCATCAACCAGAACAAATCAGACCATTTGGCATGGGTCAAGAAAACGCTGTCATCTGCGGCCGAAGAGCGCAGTGCGTGGGAGCAAGAGCAAGTGGCTCGCAAGGCTATGGCGGAATCCTCTGAAGACCAAGCTGTCCCTTCGACAGAGGACGACGATGCGCCGGCAATCACGGTGAAACCGGATAACGAGGAACGCCGCATTGCCTTATTCAAAGACAACAAGCTGCGATTACTCCTCAAAATTCTCGGATTCATGAGGCTGGGTCTTGACGAAGACCAGGATGCTAGCTGGATCATTCCTTCCTCTCTCAGCTCTGAAGAGCTTCAACAGAGCGAGCAAGCTATTCAACAAACAGAATGGCAGCCCCCAAGTTTTGACGAAGACAAGTCAGCTGAGGACATGGTCCGTACAGCGCGGCAACGCTTTGCCCTCCGCGGTGATACTGATGATGAGGATGACGACGGTCCTGACGCCCTGGATGATGAAGAGCTCTTCCCGGCAGGCGGACCAACCGCTCGTCGGTCCGACGCCTTGAAAGAACTCAAGAAGAAGAGGACACGAAGAAAGAGGACGGCGAGCGAAGAACCCGACGATGAAGAGAAGGACAGAAAGAAAGAAGCACGCCGCCAAAGAGAACTAGAGAAGAGGCGGAAAATCAAGAGCGAATTGTTCGTCCACTCGTCGGATGAGGACACGGATGAAGAAGCCGATAGAGAGTTCTTCGCTGCTGAGGAGGAGAGAAGGAAGAAGACCGCCGGCAAGATTGTCAGGGCCCTGATCAGCGCCCAGATTCACGACACAGCAAGCAAGAAACGGAAGTCCACGGCTGCAAGCAAAAAGAGTAGGAAGAAGCAAAAGGGATCTGGATCTGGATCTGACAGCGAAGATGCCGGTACCGGCCTAGACAGTCGTTCATCGTCGGAAGAACCTGTCAGCCGGCTCAAGATTGTTAGCGATGACGAGGAAGAGGAATCTGTTGATACACCCCTGTCATCACGACACGCCGCGAGAGATGGTGCCAAGGAAAGACCTGCGGAGGTGTCAGCGGATGCGGCGAAGGACACGCGCGATGTGGAGATGCAGGAGGGCGATGACGAGGAGGATGAGGACGTTCCAGTCCGCAGGCCCGTGCGCAGGAACAACATCCGCGCAGGTTTCTTGGTCGACAGTGATTCTGAATAGTGGAGCACCGCTAATTTAGGCGCAATGGCGTATGCGGGGGCTCACATGGCAATGTGGCATTAGCGGGGTATAGTTTAGGCGTTCGGGTAGGGTCGAAAGGACGGACATTTGGCCAGACTATGGAAGCGTGGCGATGAAACCTAACGAGAATAAGGGTACGTAGCTCGATTCGTATTCCGACTTTGCCGGCCTGACCAAGAACTGGGATGGTGAAAAACCAAGACACACGAAGATGCGATGACGCTAAATTACGTTCAGCGCTCCTTGGCCTTGTTTGACAGAAAGTCTGGGCGCAATTCTCGTCCGCAAACGGGACGGCGACCGGAGAGGCGACAGGAGCGAATTAATTCTCCGTCAACGACTCCACAATTCAGATATTGCACTGCCGGGCTCCGGGCTGGGCGGGTGGGCGCTTCCAGAAAAGACTGGTTGCGCGCGGGGCTGCACCGCCTCATGGAGCGACATGGTTGCGTGCTCCCGCGATTATGATACTAGCCTTACGCCATAATTGCAGTGCAGTCTGCGGCACGAGCGCCCCGCTGTTTCCGCATCGAGCTGTCGAATCCTGTTATTCCTTGCTTCAGATCTGGTTTGCCGCTGGCGGGTGCGTAGACGCGCCGATCCGGCGACAGATCAGGTTCGACGGAACGCCACAGTGTGATGTCACTGGTCGGGGACGTGCGTCGGGTGGGGGCCCGATGCAGGCGCGATCGGCAGGTCAAGCTTCTCCAGCCACTCACTAGCCGTCGCTTCCGTGCGCGCTGTGGCGCACGTTTGACGCTTGTCTGCCATCTCCAACACGCAATTGCATTGACGTCAGGCTTGCTCCTGCCGCATAAATACTTCCCCTCTGCTTTGACTTCAGCTCCATCTTCCAACAACAACTCAACAACCTCTCAACCACTCTACATCACCTTCACAACCTCGTTTCTTTACGAACAACTTTGAGATACCCTTGATTTCAGCAATCCTCAATCCTACCATCATGTCCCACCACACTGGCGAGTCCACCGGCAACGGCATCAGGGGTGCCGCTAGCGCCGTTCATGGTAAGTTTATCCCTGTTCCACTGCCCTCACCTTCCACCAACCCGCCTTAGGTCTTGGAGAGACTATCCGCGGCACCATCAACACTGCAGCCGACAGCGCAGTTGGTAGCGATGCCTCCAAGAACCAGGCGATCAGAGACCGCGGCGTGGACGAGATCAACACGGGTCGCTACCATGGCACCGGTGCTGGTGTCACTCCCGCCGATACGGCCGCTGAGCGTCACAACCGCGCCGCCCAGGGCGAGTATCCCAGCACAACATCAACTGGCGCTACTGGCCTGGGCAGCAGCACACACAGTACGCGTTGAGCTCCTTCAACTGCACTTTGTACATATCATCACACAATACATCAACGTTTTCATTTCTTCACAAGATCAGGATAATAACATTCGTGTTCTAGACCCCACCACTACCCACACTGGAGCCTACGACACAACTGGCACCAACAGCCACACAAGTGCCGGCTACGGTGCTCCTGGCGAATACGGCCACCCTCAGTCGACCAACGCTGGTCCTCACGGCTCGAATGTCGCCAACAAGGCCGATCCTCGCGTAGACTCCGACCTTGACAGCCACCGTCACACTGGTGCTGGCTACGGCAACACCACCGGCACTGGCTACGGAAACGCCACCGGCACTGGCCACGGTCACTCTACTACCGGGACTACCGGCACTGGCTACGGCCACTCTACCGGTACTACTGGTGCTGGATACGGCAACACGAGCACTACGGGCACCCACTTCCAGAATGAAGACCCTCGCTCTACCAACGCCGGCCCTCACTCTTCAAATGTGGGCAACAAGGCCGACCCTCGTATCGATTCTGACTACGACAACCGCGCCAGGACTGGCAACCAGACCGGTGCTGCTGCCGGCCCTCATTCCTCGAACTTGGCGAACAAGGCTGATCCCCGTGTCGACTCTGACCGCGACAACCGTGAGCACCGCCGCGGCAGCGCTGCCACCGCTGGTCTGCAGCCCTCCGGTGGCCTGAGCGGCGGCACCAGCCGCCAGGACCTCGAGGGCATTGACCCCACCGACATCAAGGGTGGCTACACCACCGCTGAGACCACCACTGGCCACAGCGGCGTTGGCGGAAACAGCGGCTTGTCCGGTGCTCACGACTCGCACGTCGGCAACAACCCGCACTCGGACAACCACGGCCCGCACGGCTCCAAGATCGCCAACAAGCTCGACCCCCGCGTTGACTCTGACGCTGATAACCGCGCTCGCACTGGTAACCAGACTGGCGCTGCTGCTGGTCCCCATGGCTCCAACCTGGCCAACAAGGCTGACCCCCGTGTCGATTCTGACCTTGACAACCGCGCTCACCACCCCGGTGCCGGCACTACCACCAGCCACAGCAACACGTATGGCTCGACCCCTGGTGCTACCGGCACGCACGGCACGACCGGTTCGACTGGCTATGGCAACACGTCGACCAACCACGGTGCTCACGACTCCAACGTCGCCAACAAGGCCGATCCCCGCTTCGACTCGGATCTCGACAACCGCGCCCGCACTGGTAACCAGACTGGTGCCGCCGCCGGCCCGCACGGTTCCAACGTCGCCAACAAGGCCGACCCCCGCGTTGACTCTGACCGCGATAACCGTGCCCATGACCACACCACCGGCACCGGCTACACCGACACCACTGGCACCCACGGTACCCATGGCACCCACGATACCCACGGTGCTGACCACACCACCTCCAAGCACGTCAAGAACGACAGCGCCACCAACACGACTGAGTCCCACCCCAGCCACGGCACTGGCATCATGGGAAAGGTCCTCGACAAGGTCGACCCCCGCGTCAAGAACGCTTAAATGCGCTACTTTGACCTCATGAGCTTATGATTACTGTACGATTTTGCTACGGATGATGAAGCGGGCAATGCTTAGGCTCGAGTAGTCGAAATACCCATTATTGCCTAGGTAGTTTCAATTAATGATGACATCAAACTCGAGTGCCAATATATGCAACATGTGAAATGTGACATGTGGTTTCTCTGGAAGAATCTGAATCGAAAGTTCTAAAGCTTAACGTCTTGCTTAGTTTTTAGATGACTGATGGAGCTGAAAGCTCGGTTCTTGAGGTAACCTTTCTCAAATCCGAAATATTCATAAGTGAAGAATCATTCAAGACGCCTATATTGTCTATCACTTCGCAACATGCCGCTACCACCGCTACAATTTCCACTCACTAGTTGCAGCAGCTGTAGCATCATTAGCGTCCTGATCAGTTCCCGGCGCAGCACTACTGGTGACAAAATAAGATGTCTCTCTTAAGCTTCGCAGAGAAAGCCATCTTATCGTACGTGGGCAGTGGAATCCAATATCTATACGCGGTTGTGTATATCCAAGACTTATATCTACGTCCGGACACTGGATTCAGCTCCCCACGTAGGAAGACTATATCTTCCTCGGTGGGCTTAACATATATAATTCAGATGCTCAGATCCTCTGTCACCCGCTGTGACGGATAGCGCGGTGGCTTATTCTGTCGAAGATATTATATCCAAGTTACGTAGGTAGTGGAACCCCATGTCTGGACGCATTTGTTTATATTTAAACCCTACATTCGCGTCCGGACATCGGATTCCACTACCTACAGCCTAGAAGGGCGAATTCCTTTGACGCCCGCAGTGACCCGCTCGCTCCTTCCATAAAATGCCCAACGCACCCCGACCCCAATCCCGAACCTCCTCTTCTTCCCCACACCCCCGCCGCTCCGCCAACCTCAACCAACCATGGCCGACCAACCCCCTCCGAACGGAGGCTCCGACGAGGAAGCCGCGAGCCACGGCCTACCCTACCGCACCCGCCCGCCGGCATCCAACCCGCCCACCAGCGACGCCGCGCCGCGCTCGTTCTTCGACCTGCCCTACCGCAGCCCGCACGGCGCCGACCAACCCCCCCGCGACCGCGACCGCCAGCCGCCCGGCCTCGACCCCGCCGCCCCGCCCGAAACGGCCAGCGCGGCCGCCCGGCGCCGCGAAGCCGAGCAAGGTCGTCGGCCGCGCGGTGGCGGCGGCCAGCATCGGCAGCCCGCCTTCACGCACACCGTCCCGCCCGGACCTGGCGAAGCCGCGCCCGCGAGTACACCGGAGCCGCCGCGTGGCGGACGACGGGGACGACGCCGCCGAGGCCGTTACAACGACCGTGACCAGCCGCCACTGGCTGCTGGCGCTGCATCAGCAGCAGGAGGAGGAGCAGCGGTAGCAGGAGGAGGACCCCGCCGCCGCCGCCGCCATCGCTATCGGGGGTATGTACCGTCCGGGTATGACGAGGGAGAAGAAGAAGAAGGAGGAGGAGGAGGAGCCGCACGCCTCGGAAGCGAGGCTCGTCCCCTGCCGCCTCGCAGGTGCAGGCCTACGTTCGGTACGCGGTCCGCCGCCGGTGGAGCGGCAGCAGCAGTAGCAGCAGCGGACGGTAAGTGGATGGATGGTCGTCGCATCATCGTCATCATCATGGCCACCGCCGCCGATATCATGCTCACTCACCCTCCAATCCAAAAAAGCAAGTGTTGACGAGAGACGTTTTTAACAGACGCCACGGCAACAACTATGGAGGTCGAAGTCACGCCGCCCGTGCGCGAGGAGGAGTTCGGACAGCTGATGCGCCGCGTCTTGAACCAGGTGGAGGTGGGTCAGACGTCCGAGGCCATCGCCGTGAGCACCGGGTACGGGGCGGCGGTGGCGTATCGGATTGACTTTTTCGTCGACGATGTGCAGCGTTTTGCTGGGGAGGAGGGTCCGGAGGTCGTTGTTGGTGTTCGTCATGTTCAGCGTGCGATGCAAGCTCTCGAGGAGAGGAGGGCCGGGAGGATCGCTGGACAGTGGTAGGGGGTTAGGATCGGCCTGTTGGAGGAGATGGGAACCACTTCATTTCTATCTCGGTCGGGGCGATCCACGGACACTTCCAATAACACGCTTTGATTGGCGTCGAGATAAACAACTAAGAAAATGCCTTAATGGCGTTATGCTACAGCGGGTTGTAAGCTACGTAGGTCGTGGAATTCTTCATCCAGACGTGTTTGGACGGCTTTCAAATTCGTATATGAGTCAGGACAGCTACTTCAGCTGCCCACGTAGGAAGACATGCTATAGTGCCAGTAAAAATAGCAGTGAAAATTCCAGTAGGCATGCCGGTGGACGTGTCTATGGATCGCGCCGACCGAGGAGATAGGCGTGAGATCGAGATGGGTTGCATGGGTAGATCTGGGAGAAGGCGGGTTACGGTGAAGTGAGGTCAAGTTGCCATGAGGGTCCACTGCCTGGTAGCAGCTTGACACCACAAGGTGAGATCATGGTCAATGTTGCTAGGCCAACGTGAGGTGACTGTATGCCGTGCGCGCCACGCGCCAAGATCTTCCGGCGGGTGGCATAAAAGCTGGTCTTCGCTCTTCCGCTACCACTCTTCCTCAACACCTCCGTCGACTTGAGCTGCTCATCCAACGTGCAGGCTTGCAGTTTCCACTGCTCTCCTTCACGTTCGTCACCATTACTCCACGGCTATGTCTTTCTTCCTCACTGACCTGTTCAACAGTATGGAGCGCAGTCAGGTACGCGAGCTCCGCGACCCGCCTCCCAACACCGCGCCACCGTCTTCGACTCAGAAGTCCGTCTCCACCATGGCTTCACCCATCAACAACGAAGGCGTGGTTGGAGCTCCTTCCTCACCTGACAGAGCCATGGCCGCTGTCTCCGGTTCCGAAGACCCTCCTCCATCGACCGGAAATACTCACGGCTTTCCATCTCGGCGTTCCGGTCGCGACGTCTTCGACTTCATGGCGCTGTCTGGAGAACTCCGCAACATGATCTACACGGCCGTCATCGATACCATGGCTACGACGCCCGACATCCCCATCGCGTTGCTTCCGAAGTCAGGGTGTATGAGGAGGTACAGTTGCTGGCTCGGAGATGAAGACGAAAGTTACGAAAAAAACGCCGGCCTCACGGACTGTGATTCATCCGAAGATGATGGCTATTCGGTCACCTTCAAAGCACAGCTCAAGAGAGAGCGGAAAAAGGCCAAGCGCATCGCTAACCTCAGGAGGAACTTTGCCACATGCTGTCTGGGTGAGGTATCACGCCAAGTTCGATCGGAGTTCGTCCCCCTGCTATTCGAAAGGTTGCACTTCCGCATGTGCCACTGCTTTACCTCTGACTGGCACGACGGTTCTCGCCCACCGATCAAACAGTTAGCTGGCAAGATCCGTAGCCTCGACTACTACACTCACAGCTGTACCTGGTCTACGGGTGATGAACTTGGAGAGGTTTTCGGTCTTTTGGATCTCCTGCTCCAGCTTCGCTTCAGCGGAGAACTGAAGATTGTCGGGTATCCTGAATATGCGGGTATATTGCTGGAGTGTTTGGAAGCTTTCTGCTTCCACACTCGCAGGGGCGAAAGCAAGAGCAAAGCTCAGGAAAGAGCTTCTGAGATGATTCTCCCACGTATTAGGCTCTTCCACCGGGGCGCCTCCCCGTTCGAGCCGGGCTCCAATATCGTGGAGCTGCCCTTCCATTTCAACTACATCGACTTCTCGAGAAAGCGTGCGCGGTCTGTGTGAACGTCAGGGAACACAAATTCGAAGAGCAAAGTTCCAGTACTGAAGTGGGTCAAGTTTCTCATGGCATAGAAGTCAGATAGCCTAACAATGGTACACGGTCCACCGTAACTCCCCGTACCCATCCGCCTTTTGACTCCATGTGAACATCATAGCTGTTTTTTGTCTTTCATTTCGTTCATATCAGCTGTCCTTTTTCCTGCACCCAGTCGGCAGTAACAAGCAAAGGAAATTTAGAAAGTAACGACCCGAAAAGCCGAGCAACACAGCCCACTGACCACTTTCGTCCAAAACAACCCTCTTCATCCCCAGAACACTACTTTCACAATCAAGCAGCAACCGGATCGCCCGATGACGGACGGCCATCCATGACCTCGGGGAAGAAGAGCGGCTCGCGGAACTCCGGGATGGGTTCTTCAGGACGGAGGACGGAGATGGTGGCGCTGACGCTGATCTTCAAGCCGCCGGACAGCTGAGCGGGGTCCGTCTTGGTTTGGTTGACCTATCGAACCACACAGACGGCATCAGTAAACTGCTCTCCCTTCCCCCTCCCCTCTCCCCTCCCTCTTCAAAGCCACAAAAGCTTCGACGGGGAAACCGAGCGAAATCACATGAGAAAGAAAAGAAAACACTCACATCCGCGACCCTCCAAACCAACGCCCTCCGCAGGAACGGCACGACGTCGTCGGGCGCCAGGCCGGCCAGCTGGCCGTCTTCGACGTAGTCCAGCAGGATGGGCGTGATGGCCGTGGTGCCGGTGACGCGCAGGCCCTCGTCGGCCTGCAGCGCGCAGTTGTCGCAGGCGGCGCGCGGCGCGGCGAAGACGTGCGTCATGCCGGCGAGGGTGGGCTCGGCCTGCCACGAGATTGGGCCGTCGCCCGCCTCGGACGTGTCGGCGGCGGCGGTGGGGCCGATGAAGAAGAAGATGGTGAAGGCGCCGTCGAGGGCGTCTCTGGTCGGGTTTCGTCAGTGTTTGAGGGGGAGGGACGGGGGGGACGGGGGAAGGAGGAGTAAGTGTGGTGGTGGGAAAGGGGGGATAGGGAAGGAAGACGCACTTGTTCACTTCGGAATCGATGTACCACTGCAGCACCACCCTGCTCCCCTGCGGCTCTCCCGCCAAGATCTCATCGCCGCGCTGGAACGACGGCGGCGCCGCCCCTCCTGCGGCAGTGTCGCCCTCGCCGCTCGCGGCCGCGGGCGTCGGGCGCACGCCGCCGCCGCCGGTGATGGCGCTCACGGCCTGATCCTTGACCTCCAGCACCTTCTGCTGCACGAGGTTCAGGGCCTGCATGGGCTTCTGCACGGCGGCGGCGGCGGTGGCGGCGGCCGTGTAGCGGAAGCACTGGGCGCCCCGCACGTCGACGGGCTGCATCTCGGCGGGCGGGGCGGGGTTCTGGACGCCGCCCTGGCGCGACTGGCGCTGCAGGCTCCAGCGGTAGCCGGCGTCGAAGCGGGCGAGGACCTGCTTGCGGTCGGTGGCGCCGGCGATGTCGGCGTAGGTGTAGCCGAAGGCGGTGACGTCGCGGGAGTCGGTGGAGGTCCAGAAGTTCTGCTGGGCGTCCTTGCGGAAGGGGTAGAGGTTGGACGAGGCGTTGGGGGTGCCGGTGGTGGGCGTGAAGTCGTCGTGGAGGGCTTGCCAGACGGCGAAGATGCGGTCGATGTTGCTGCGGTTTCGTTAGGTAGGTAAGTACCTCCCTCTCCGCTCGAACCGTGACTTACCAGTGATGGAACCAGAACACCGGATCGAACGCCGCGATGGGGACTCGCGACATATGCCCCGCCCCTCCGATCAGCACATGATACGCGCCATGGAAGCTCTCCAACGAGCCATTCGGCGCACTCCCCCCGCCCTTCCCGCTCGGCACCGCCGTCGCGAAGTTGCCGAAATCCGCATACGGCTGCAACTCGATCAGATCCAGCAGCGTCTGCACCTCGGGCTCCCTATCCTTGTTCAACGCGGCGTCCAACTCGACGAAATTGTCCGCCTCGCCCGTCGCGCCCGCCTTCGGGTGCCGCGCGGTGCGGCGCTGCGACAGGTAGAAGCCGCCGCCCTCGGCCTGCACCTGCTGCTCGAGCACCTGCCACTCCTCGGGCGCGACGCTGTGGCTCTGCGGGAAGTCGAAGTTCTTGAGCGGGTTGTCCATGGCCACGAGCCGCGTCTCGCTGACCTCGTCGCCCGGCCGGTACACCATCAGCTTGTCCTCCTTCATGACCAGCGGCAGCCGGAAGTCGTAGGGGAAGGACGTCTTGCGCCCCGCAAACACGCCCGGGAAGACCGTCTGCTTGGCTTCGCGCGCGTGCAGGTAGTCCCAGTACGGCAGCCGGAAGCGCCGGGCCGAGTCGCGGTATTTGGGGTCTTTGAATTGGCCGGCGATGCGCTCCATGGCGCTGTAGATGGTTTGCTTTGGATAGGGGAGTTTCTTGTCAGCGAGGGTTCTCTGGTGTATGCTGGTTGGGGGTTTACCTCGTACATGGCCAAGTATGGCCGGTGCCAGGTCGGGAAGAGGATGGAGTTGTGGGTGCAGTAGCCGCCTTGGTCGCGTTTGTCGCCTTTGACGCCGTCCCAATCCCGCTTGGGGAGGCCGTGGATGCCTGGAAGGTGTTAATGCATTTTCTTGGTTGTTTGTCGCGAGGATGGAACAGACCGGCAATCTGGAAGTATCCCATCTTGTTCTGGTGTTCTCCTTCGTCCTTCTGAAGGCTTTCGAGAGCAAGCAGGAACAGATTGAACATGTCAGGCTCGTTCACGACGAGGTCATCGATTTCACGACGAGGCTGGATGCCTGAAATGCCGTGGAGGCCGATGACGACGCCATCGTCTTGAGCTTGGGAGAGGGAGCCCATTGTGAGAAACGACCAAGGACGAACGTTTACTTGATGTATAATGAGCACGGCTACAAAAGATGGGGTTCAATTGAGTCGGGAGGCGGGGGTCGAAGCTGGCTCCAGAGGTCAGCTCTTTTGTAGGCGTCTGCATGTACCCCGCTCAGCTCCTTTGAAAGCAGGAGAGAGCTCCTCAGCTCGCCCTAAGTTTTAGGTGCCGCCGCGCGTAGCCGCATACACCAGCGGTAAGCCGCTTTGAGATTCTGACGCATCTATAGAAGCGTAGGAGAGCGGTAAGTACCATGAAACGCCTCTCATGTCGCACAATGACGCTCAGTCATCGTAGATTAGCGTTGGGTGGCTGGCTGACTGTATTACGGCCCGCCTGGCCATAGGAGGATCGAGCCGCCTTCCCCGCAAGCGGCCGCAGTAGGGAGCTTGGGAGCGCGGGGAAACAACAAAAAGGAAACATGTGATTTACACTCCCCGCAGCTCAGCTCTGAGCTGGATCGGAATTTCGTATTTTCCTTTTTCTTCGGAATCTTAGTCCACGATGATGTGGGGTCTAAATAAGCTTGACCAATGACGTCGGACCAGTGTCCTTTGTGGCACATGGCGGTTCGCAACATGCAGACGTATTGGGCCCTTGCTGATCTAGACGAAGCCACGGTTTCTGCTTTGAAAGAAAAATGATTCGACGCCTCTAGACACCAATTACACACATTCTCTTAATGTGGATCCTGTAAGCAGTTTCACATATTCCTTCATGGCGTTCTCATGTCAATGGCGCATAGTTGAGGTACATATTGCTTACTTTACCCGTTTTGGATAGCGCCTTCTCAGCCCACAACCCCGCAGACTTCGCCGCCGAACTGATCTGATAGGCATTGGTGCAGGTTTTAACGAGAAACAGTCCAACCACCATCCATCTACAACAGAGCGTCAGTATCGCATAGTGCTTCGTTACTGCTATATTCAATCATTTCGTTTGGGTTGAGAGTAAATTCTGGAGTAACGCAATATTCACACGGTATCTCGAATTAAGCGTTGGAGACGATACCTCGAACTTCGAAATATCCATACGGCGTCCGGTACAGGCTCCACAAAAAACTGAGATTCCATAAAAGGTAACTCTGCAAGCTCTTCTCGCAAACGCTTGATCTGAACTGTCCAAATGAAGTAGTTTGGTATAACGCACTCGGTCTGCAAAATCAGAGTTGTCACAGAGAACCAAACGCCTTGACTTATCCCCCATCCGCCCCACAGCTCCAAGGCCCTCAACTTCTCACCTACCGCAAAAGCCACTGCCCAAACGCCGCATCCAAGCCCGTCCTTCCCGCATCTACAAGCACGGCACTACACTCGACATGCCCGACCTTCAACTCATCCGTCCACACCCCACCACCATCCTTCACCGCCAACAACACCGTCGGAAAAAAGCAATCGGGCGACACGCTCATCTCGCTCGCCGCCAGCACGACCGCGCCGCCCGTCGCGATCGCATCCACCCACCTTTGCGAGCCCTGGGTGCGCTCCGTACTGCACAGCACGACATGCACGTCGACCTCCCTCCCCTCCGCATCCCGCACGCGCAACGCCATCGCCAGCCTCTCTTCTCCTTCTTCCTCCGCGTCCCTCGCGCACCACCGCCGCCACCGCCCAAACGCCCGCACCTCGACCTCCCTCCACCACCCCTTCAACCCGGCACCACCACCACCACCGCCGCCGCCGCACACCAAAAACTCATCCGCCACCCCCACCCTCCCCTGCAGCTGCACCAGCCACCGCGGCGCCCAACTCCACGGGCCGTCCAACCCCCTCGGCCCGTGCATCGCCGCCAGCAGCGCCGCCTCGCGCGGGCGGCGCTCGTAGATGTGCCTGATGCCGTCGTCGTAGTCCCACGCGGCGTCCCAGCGCAGGTCGAGCAGCGCGAAGAAGCCGCGGGCGTAGTCCTTGTCGTTGCCGGTGCGGCGATTGGTGCACGACAGCGCGACGTCGGCGAGGTTGATGCCGAGGCGGCCGCTGGGATGGGCCGGGTGGGGGGTGTGGACGGACTGCAGGCGGAGGAGGGTCTTGTTGGTTTCGGACCAGCGGGAGGGGTCGCTGGCGGTGAGGGGGGCGAGCGCGGCGAGGATGGCGGGCAGCGCGACGCACCCCGTGGCGGTGGCGACGAGCGCGTGCCGCGCCAGCTTGATCTCCTGGTACGTCCACACGCGGGTGAGCCAGGCGCCGCAGACGAGGAGGGCGGCGACGGCGGACGGGTCGGCGCCGCGGTAGGTGAGGGGCAGGGCGTCGAGGACGACGACGGCGGCGGCGGAGCGGTAGACGGCGGCGAGGGTGTTGATGATGCGGGTCTTGAGGCGGGTGAGGCGGCCGGCGTCGTCGTCGCCCCCCGCGGCGGATCTCTTCGGGATGGCCAGCAGGTCGAGCCAGATCCAGTCGTAGCCGCACCGCAGCGCCGTCTCCATGACGCGGTCGAAGTGGCGCCGCAGCATCCCCCGCGCGTCCTGCTCGATCTTCTCGTCGCCGTGCTCCAAGCCCATCGTCTCCGCCCACACGTGCGACACCGCCGCGTAGCCGCCCGCCAGCACCGCGAACTCGCCCGCGCGGTTGACGCACAGCGCCTTGCCCTCGTCCGCCGCGCGCTCCATCAGCCCCGCCGGCGCCGCCACGAAGAACGACGACGACCACGCCTCGCCGCGGATCTGCCGCATCGCCCGGCCCGCCCCGTCGAGCTGCTCGCGCATCGTCGACCCGCCGGGCAGGCCGGCCTCCCTGATGGTGTCGTCCCACTGCGTCCGGTACTTCGCCGGCAGCGCCGAGTAGAGGCGCGACGTGGCGAGGAGCGCGGCGTCGGCGACGCCCACGGCGGCCATCTTGGCGGCGAGCTCGCCCCAGCGCCGCGCGGCGCCCGGCGGCGGGTAGCGCGTCTCCGGGCCGAGGGGGTAGAGCTTGCGCTCGGCGAGGGGAGGGAAGTCCGGGGCGGCGAAGAGGGCGGAGACTTGGGCGGGCGTCCAGTGGCGGAATTCGTTGAGCGAGGCTTGATGCGCGCGTTGCGCGCCGATGCGGTTTGTTTGCAGGATTTGCCGGATCGCTGAGCGTCGCCGCTCCGAGGCCCATTGCTCGTCGGTGAAGAGGTTTTCTGGCGGCGGGTCGTCGGCGTTGACGTTGTCCTGCGCCGTCGCTTTTGTCGGAAGCCGAACCATGGTGTAGTGCGGGGGTTGGGGTGGATGGGGCGATCATCAGACGTTGTGGGGTGTGGCGTACCTTCGGGTTTTATACACAGCCTTAACTTGCCTGCTTCGTGCAGCTCTAGTGTGATGTTGCCTGATTTGGAAACAATATTTCGAATTCGGGTTGGTCGTCAGTTGCCTTTGACAGGGGATAGCGAAGAGATGCACCAATCACGACTCGAAGCTGGGCTGAGGCTGAACCCAAGGCTTTCTCTTGGCTACACTGATTCGTTGAATCCGCCATATCCGTGCGGCAGATGTCTCGTCTGCCTTGCGCACGTATTTTAGCCAAGATTGTGTTTCTGCCTTGATACGACCCAGCTGGTTGGGTGTTTGGAGGGCTTCGTGTATTCCAAAGCGTGGTGTGAGGGTGGGCAAAGAATCTGCAACTCCGCTTGCGATTTTACAAACTTGAAAACGATGAGGAGCCTCGAAACAATGTATGCTCAACGAATCCATCGCCGAAGATGATCTCTGAAGCTTGCTCAGTGATGGACCTGAGTGTATCACAAGAGGATTTGAAAGAGTATGCACAAAGCCCAAGCGAGCCCTTATACATGGTAAAACAACGTCGCTACCGCATATGACTGCGCTTTCCATATCTAGAAGGGTCGGCCTGTGGGAGTTGCGCTTGCTTTATAAACAGTTACACTACAACCCAAATTCTTCAACTCGGCATCTAACTCCTTCAACAACATTCCTCCCAGCGCTGAGCATCAGCACACCTCAATCACAATGAATGAGAGCAACAGCCCATCAGAGATGCTTACCAGTGAGACTCCACTATCCCTCACTCACATCAGCCTGCGCGCGCATGTCACACGTCCAACAAAGCACTGTTCAAGTATCCTGGCGCTTCACTTCGCAAGCGCCACTTCATTTTACATTTTGCTTACCTCATGATGCCACAGGTGAGATGGACAAGGCCAATAACAACGATGTGAACAAAAAGACGAGCAACTCTACGGACGACACGGACAACGTCCCAAACGATGGCATCGACGATGGCAGTACAAACGAAGGAGGCTCACAAGCCGAAGAGTCCGGTAACTTCACCAACACTTCGCCCGTCCTCGGCCAAGCTAACACCAGCAGACGACGAAATGGACATCGAAGATGACGACGGCAGTTCCTCCTGGGAAACAGTCTCTTGGAGCAGCGAAGACGCCCACGACGACATCCCAGACCCTGCCTCCTTCATTAGTGAGGAGGAGTTCCGCAGCGTGGTAAATGAGGCGCTCGAGGCCTACGACCCGCAGCACTACAATGTCGGCAAGGATGCGACGGAGGCCCTGCGAGGTCTTGTGGAGAAAGAGAACCTCAGGGTTCTCCGGATCTCTGCGGTCGGTGCTCGGCACGCTGGTCGTACGAAGATTCGTAAGTGTTGTCATGTTGGTTTGCGCATTGAGGTGTAAGTCTGACTGACGCTGTGGCAAAAGAGGTCGAAGACGTGCATTTCGCTCTGGTGATGATGACCATCCTCCGGCCACTCTTTTAGTCCCTAGCGTTGCGGAGTAGGTGCTCATGCATGATGGAGAATGACGAGCAGAAGGTGCGGATGGGACCGGGCTGTGGAGGAATTGCAACACTGGGAAGGCTTCCTACTCAATGATCTTTCTTCATCTGGCACTTGCCCCCAAAAGTTCTGGTCAGTTTGAGGAGAGAAAATTGGGGGGCGGGTTCATCTCCGGAGTTACACAAGATCAAAAGTCTTCTTCAAAAGTTATATATCCATCATCTTTGATTGCTCTGTCTCCTCTCTGCCGTTCATGTCTTCCTTCGAGAAGGATGCAGACACACGGTATTTTTCTTTTCTGTCATAGTGCCAGAGGCCAGCGCCTACAAAATTACGGCTGCAGGAAAAAATGGCAGTAGGCCACAACTCCGAGACGTACGCCTGCAGCGGTGTCCAGTGCCAACTTTCCGCGTGGTCGTTGTCGACCATTGGTTTCATTTTGCTCCCGCTCAGGCTTAGTCTTCTCAACACTGCCCCCAGATGGCGAAGCGTATCTCATCGATCCTGTAACACATACCGAATACTCGCAGATCCTTGTCGGACGCCAGCATGGCTGGAACAACGCGAAAGGCAGTGATGACAGGACCGGAAGCGCCCAGAATGGTCGATAAGAAGGCTGTCTGTTCCACGATTGGGCTGTGCCAAAGGTAAGCCAGAGTCCACTGTAGCAGCCGAACAAGGCGTTTTCCGCAGCACACGCCAAAGATCAGCGATACATATCAAACGGAACATGGCAGTTGCTGGTTGGCCAAGTCGCAGCTGCTGGCCCCCTCAGCCTCACTAGTTTAAAGAAACGAAAATGCATGGTCGTATAAATCTTCTGTTGTGGTAGGTAGTACTGAACTCGGGCCTCCCCCGCGCTGCATCTCGACGGGGTTTGATTGGCCCCGCCGCACCTCAAGTCCGCTACTCCTACGCACAACGCTTCTGCAGTCTAGTTTCTGTGCTTACTCTTGCGTCCGGCCGATGAGGGACAGAGCGGGGCTCTCTTCCGGCGTCCTGATGCGATGCGCTGGTTCAGCTTGGAAAAAAGAAATTCGGCCAGCACATAACACCGAAGGTTTTAGTATCAGCCGTGTAGTTCCCCGCAGTAGTGATGGGATAGGCCGGGCTGGAAACTGATAAAAGGCCCTTGGTCGGCCTTGCTCGCACATTCGACCAATTCTTCAATTACTGCTTTTGAAACAGGAGAAATCGGACCAGTTCTTTCCTGGGGCCTACTGTAAGGTATGCAAACAGCTTTTCCTTGTAGCGAACAAAACTTCAGAAGCAGCAATGAAGATAGCATTTGCCGATCTAAAATGAGAACAATTTCCTGTTGAACGATACCGACATCGTCTGAGCATCGCACAAGCCTTCCAAATTCCCGAAGCCCGACCCATCTTACCCGAAGTCACACGCTGATAACGTACTATACAGACTTTTACACGGAAATGACAACCATACAGAGAGGATGTATGACGTTGCAGTGGGACAGAACGGCAATGCCAAGGCTCGGCTGCCGTCTCTATATAGCTTCTCACAAGTCTTCCTTCACAGGGGCAGGCTGAATTTTACGATCTTTTACCCGAGCCTTTGCTATTCGTTGTGTGTGCCGTTTCTTGATGTTTGAGCACCAACTGCTACGTATTCTGCTCCTTCAGATGACTCTCCAGCTGTTGCTGTGGTCGTTTGCAGTGTTGTTGTCGTTGTTTAGGTGCTTCTTTCTTGGTGTTTGATGCTTCTCTGCCTTCGGGTTCCTTGAGCGTGACTGCTCGAGGCTCCCTCATCATCACCCAACGTTACTCCTCTACATATTTCCCGCTTTTGCGGTCTTCCGGAAACGGTCGGCAACTTGTTCAAGAAAGGGCCCGACGCAAAATTCTTCAGGTGCCACATACAGGACATGGCAGCTGCCGGTTGGCCAAGTCGCATCTGGCTCTCTCAGCCTCACTGCTGTTAGGAGACGAATTAGGAGACGAATATGCATGATTATATTGATGCTTTGCTGGATCAGTTAGTAATGGAGGCGGCATCATCAGCCGAGGCGCTCCGCGCTGCGCCTCGACGGGATTTGGGGTTTGATTGGCTCCGCTGGACCCCCAGCCCACCTCTGACGCCCACTTTCCTGTAGGCTGACTTCTGTGCTCACTCTTGCACCTGCCTTTCCAATGCAAAACCGCAGGCTCGGCAATAGAAAATTAAAGCCGGATTGGCTGCTTTGATTGAACCCAGGTGGGAAGCCTCAGCAGCCTTGCAGTCTGCCTGGCACAGGCAACCTCAGCCTTGCGGTGTCCTGGAGCAACGGTGGGAGTCATGCGGGGTTGGAAATGATGAAAGCCCCTCGGTCGGCCAGCTCGTTGGCACATTCGACCACTTCTTGAATCCCCTCGCCTCCAAATCACGCCCACTCTCCACCATTCCAGACCTGACCGGTGCATCCCCGCCATTACTCCTTCTTCACGTAACGACGACTTTGGACGTCCCAGCTCCATATTTTCACCCTCGCACTATCGCACCGCATTCATCAAGTGCGACGCTGGCAATTTGCTCTTCGCCGTCGTCAAGCATTCGAGATTCTTAGTCCAAATCTGCTCCTTTCCCTCTGACTCTATGCTGCGACATAGAGATATTGCACCATACTCACGGGGTAGTTGATTCCAATATCTGGACGCGGTTGTTTGCATTCAAGACTCACATCTACGTCCGCAATCCGAGTCATCTTCACCCTGCTTATCTTCCACGGCTTTCTGGTCCAGACCGCAACCAAGCTATCTCTCTATCTCTGACGAATGAGAGCTCCAAGATGAGCGACCCACTATCGATAGCTGCGAGCGTCGGGGGGCTGGCTCTGCTGGCGAAGGAAATCGTCCAAGGAATTTCTTCAGTAATCGAATCCGTTCGCGGCGCGAAAGCGGAAATGCAACGCCTCAGCTTGAGTGTCGCAACATTGTACGGCATTCTCAAGAGCCTCAGTCTCGTTCTGGATCAGCTTCCGAGTACCGACGTCACGACCCCCGGAAAAGCTAGCTTCGGCTGCAGCGCAACTTTGGATGATATCCAAAAACTTCTCGCAAAATGTGGCTCCGACGGCAACACTTCAGTCACCCCAGTGGTCGGGGTTTCATCATCGAATCCCGCCGTCGTTGCGAAACCTTCTACCTGGAATGTCACGAAACATCGGGCGATTTGGGTGTTCAAGAAACACGAGATTGAGAAACTTCTTGATGACCTGGAGGGTCACAAATCAACCCTCCAGCTTGCAATGACACAAAACTCCCTATCCGGGGTAGTCGAGATCCTGAGGAGGCAAGACGAAGCAATGTCGGAACTGAAGGAGATCAAGGAGTCTCAAGCTCATATTTGGGCCGCCAAGATTGCTGAAGATGAGCGGCGCTTCAGTGATGAGCGGAAGAAATTACTTGAGGAGATCTCAAGTCTCCATCGCGAAGATTCCCTGCAGAAACATCTGGGACTACGCCAGGATGGGACCGGCCTGTGGTTCATCAACGGCCCTGCATTTGACAAGTTCCGGAACACCTCAAACTCGCGGCTATGGCTGTACGGAATCCCTGGGGCGGGCAAATCAGTCCTCAGCGCAACTATCATCGACTCGCTTGAGCGAAGCGAGAAGATGGCAACCGCTTTCTTCTTCTGCGAGTACGGAAATCGAGATACCCAGACGGTTCGGCAAATACTTGGATCGATAGCCCGGCAACTCGCCGTCCAGAATCCTGCTGCTTTCGCCGTTTTGGATGACTTCCACAGAATCTATCAAGATTCGCGTCACTTTTCGAAGGTCACCAATGACTCGGACTGGGTTGAACTCGTTCAAGATCTCTCTGCAAGTTTCGATACCACCACTATTGTCATCGATGGCCTGGACGAGTGCTTAGAACATCGTGGTGAAATTGTCCAACATCTAGCCACTCTAAGCTCGCGGGGTAGTATAAAGATACTGTTAGCAAGCAGAGAGGAGCTGGATATCAAGGAGGCTCTGAGTATTTTTGAGAGTCTCCCAATAGCTGCAGACAGGGCCGATGTCAGACTTTACGTTGCTGCACATTTGGATTCACGATTCAAACGAATGACATCGAAAGATCCAGCATTAAGGAAAGAGATCTTGGAAAGCCTGGTGGATAGATCCGAGGGAATGTAAGTGATCGCGCTACAAAAATTGACAACCTCCTTCAACTAACAAGTCCTTGATAGGTTTCAATGGGTCAAGTTAGTTGATACTGGCGCTACTCTTGTTCGAACAGCCTAGCTAACAATGCATAGATGCCAACTAGACCACCTTGAAAGCCTTCCCTCCAACCGTCTACGCAGAAAAGCACTGAACGATCTTCCACCGGACCTTCCACAAACATATCAGAGAATTCTTCACCACGCGGTTGCTTCAGAACGGGCTTGCACTATCATATACATTGAAAGATTTCTCCGTTGGATTGCACTGTCAAAGCGCACTATGAGCCTAGCCACCATCGCCGAAGCCATCAGCGTAGAGCCGGGAGAGAGGGAATACGACGACACTTTGGAAATTGAAAGCATACTTAAATCGTGCAGCAGCCTTGTTCGTACTGTCCACGACACAGCTACTTTTAGTCATTTCTCTGTGAAGGAGTACCTCTGCCAGATCGACATTGAGGATCAGGAACTATCCAGATTCCGAGTCAACGAAGAGAAGGATCAAGACTACCTCGCCTCTGTCTGCTTATCGTATCTTCTTTTGGACGACTTTTCAGCCCTTGACTTACAAGACTCTACATCATGGGACCATTATACATCAGGACGTCCTTTCTACCACTACGCTGCTCGTTGTTGGTATGACCATGCACAGGACTCGAGCAACCCCCAGATCCTAGAGTTGGAGCTCGAGCTTTTCATGCCGGAGAAATCTGATCAGTTATGCCTCTGGGCCTACACCTGGCTGCCTCGCACACGATTCAGGGCCAGAGGGCATCCGATAAAAATGGTGAATGGTATTACCCCTCTACACCTTGCGTGCATGTTCTGTCTTTCGGATGTGGTCGACAACTTGATCAAGAAAGGAGCTGATGTCAATAAATCGCACAAAATCTTTAAGACCTCCATAATTTGCGCCATTTGGAATTGGGAAGGCGGAGGAGTGCCGCGTAGCCGGGACAAGAGGTGCAACATGATCAAGCAACTCCTTTCCGAGAACATATTTCGCGACAGATCGATTCATGATCCTGTGAAAGAGGCAATTAGACGTGGATACGGAAAGGCTGTGGCTTTACTACTGGAAGAAGGATTTCCAGTTACAAAGGAGGCCTTGGAGATAACCATGAAGTATAAAGAGGCGGATATAGTGGATGCTTTCATCACGCACACAGCGACTCTATCGCTGGATCCAGAAGCAGAGCCCCTATTCAGAGTGATGCTCATCAAACACCATCTCACGGACAGTTTAGATGGGGAGAGCATTGTTCCATCAAGAGCAGTCGCTGAGCACTTTAAGGGGAATTACCAGCAGATACTCCCAATCGCAGCTTCCCATGGCCGCCTTGAAACAGTCTCAAGTTTGCTACCCTGTCTATCAACAATATCGGAGGAGGAAAGAAACAAACTCCTGTCACTTTGCCTTTCGGAAGCTGCAAGAAACACTCAAGTGAAGGTGGTCAACTTTCTCATCGACAAAGGAGCCAATCCATCTTTCCAGCGGAAATCGAATGGGAGAACGGTTCTACATGATGTTGCGTCAAGATGCGACCTCAAGATCATATGCCGCTTTCTACAGAGCTGTCAGGATCCACGACCTGCATTGGAAACGAAAGATCATGAAGGATTCACTCCCTGGCTGTATGCCATTCAAGCCGGCGAGAAGGATGTGATGGACCATTTCCTCGAAGTCCATCCCAACATAGACTTCCAACAGAAAACGACCCTTGGACTGACCGCGGCACACTTGGTCGTCAAATCAGAGAGCGAAAACCTGTTCCATTATCTCCAGGCACACTCTGTGGACTTCAAGTCGCCAGCTGCAGATGGTCGACGCCCAATACATGTGCTCCTGGAGACCTTAGCAGAAGGTTATGATCGGCAAGTAAGGATTCAGATGTTGCGAATTCTTATCGTACTGGAAAATGACTTGAGTACGAGAACTGAATCTGGAAAGAACCTCCTCCATCTAGTCGTCGATGCAGGACAGCCGCTAGAGGATTTGAATGAGATCCTGCAGGATTTGTTAGAGAATGACCGCTATCGGAGTAGCAGAGAAAACGCCCTCATCTCAACCGACTTGCATTTGAAGACACCACTGCATCTCAGTCTGGAGAAGCTTTGTGAAAAGTTTACCAAGCCAGACTCGGAACACCTCCTGCAACAAGTTAGGTTGCTGGCTACTCCACCATCTGAATTCCGAGGCCATCTTTCGGTCAGAGGAGACCAGCTTCGTACGCCAATCCTGGCCTTTGCCCGCTCTGTAAGGCGAATTAAGGTCATAGAAACGTCAAATGATCAGTTCCAGAGCGTTGTTTCTGACGCATTTCGCATACTTGTCGAACTCGAAAAGGACGCTAGCTTCTCCAGGCAACAAGACAGTCGAGGGATGACCGCAATGCATTATGTCGCTAAAAGCAAGTCGGGATTCCCATTTGAGCAAGTTGTTTCAACTTTCCTCAAGCACCCAATTGATTTCTCGGTCAAAGACAAACAAGACGATACACCTTTGATGGTTGCTGCTAGGACTAAAAGCGAAAACATTGATTTTCTACGACTTACCTTGCCCTGCATAAAGAATGCTGGACTCGACGAATCTTGCGGAGACGGCGTCCCACTGATACATCACATCTGCAAAAAGACTGGGGTGGAGCAGTTGTTCCCCAATCACCTGGCATCATTTGCTCAGTCAACGGTTCTGGACAAAGATGGTTACATGCCGCTCATTCACCTTCTAAAGTCCATCACCGACATGGATGTCGCTTCCAGGACGATAGAGGTAGCTGGAAAAACGATCGACGCCTGTGACAATATGAAGCGCTCTTGTCTATATTGGGCTTGTCGATTGGGAGCCGATCCGGTGGTTGCTGCCTTGATCGACCGCTACAATGTGATTGACAACGCTTTATTGGATCCGCAACCGGACGGCTCGGTCAAGGAATATCCGCCATTGCTAGTTGCAGCTCTTCATGGCAATGTTGAGACTGTCAAGATGCTCATTCAAAAAGGTGCCAATGTTTTTGTAAAAGACGACAGTTACTGGCAGTTGCATCACTTCGCAATGGCGGAACACGGTTACCCCTCTCTCCTAGACTTTCTGGAGACGGTCGATGGACTCGATTATGAAGCGCCTATCACCTTTCACTGGAACAACCACAAGCCACCAAGGCGGTTTGAGCACTGCAAAGCATTGCACCTTGCTGCCGCCAACCAGCGCAACATGGCTCCTCTCGAGTGGCTGTTGGCAAGCGCCAGAAACCTGAACTTGAACTCGAAAACCGCCTGCGGTACAACGAACCTTGAGGCTTGCAAACTACTGGTCATTGCGGGTGCGTCTCCGTTTGAAACCGACAGGGATGGATCGACGCCATTTCATCTGGCCTGCCAGAGCGGTTCACTCGGAATCTGTCGGTATCTACTTTCGATCAGTGGTACACTCGCTGTCACAAACGAGCAAGCGCCGGAGTCACCTGCTGAGATTGCATCACAAAGAGGCGACATCGGCATGGTCAAGGTCCTTCTTCATTATAATTGCCCCGTATCGGCTCTTGCTGAACTTAACGCACTTCGGGCTGGAAACCTAGAGCTAGCGGAATTGATTAGGGAGGAGCTTCAAACGCAGCAAGTTGTTCCTGGAGATGAAGAGGGGGCCTCGGAGGAGATCGCCGCCAGTCGATTGGACATCATTTGTCAGATGGCAACATCCGAGGCCGCTCTGATCACGCTCGTTCCACACCTTAGGAACTTGGACCGACGGGTGACCACTCGAAGAGAGACTCCACTACACATCGCCAGCAAATCTGGATGGACCAGTGCCGTCAGCGCTCTGATTGATCGTGGTGCATCACTCAACCTGCTGGACATTCTGGGCAACACCCCACTCCTAACAGCCGCAGGAGCTAAGCAACTCGAATGCACAAGGATTCTTCACCACAACGGAAGTGATGTAACACAGAGGGACCAGAGAGGACTCACCGGGCTCCACTTGGCTGCCATAAGAGGTGACTGCGACTCTGTGGAATACTTTTTTGGAAAAAAGACTTGACGTCAATGCTGGAGACGAGGAGGGCAGGACGCCTTTACACTGGACGAGCGAACTTGAATGCGTAGATCTTCTTCTGAGAAGAGGTGCTGATCCCTTCCGACTGTCGAAGTATTTCGCATCTCCATTGGCGGAACTGAGTGTGAATGATATATTCGGACACCGAATTTGCAGAATGCTTACAGACCAGCAACCGCACAGGGCACAAGAGGTCATCAACGATAGGATCAGCTGGTGTAACACAACTCTCCTTTATCTCCACGCATTCCGCGGGAACTACGGGGCCGTCAAGATGTTACTCGAAGTCGGCGCCGACATCAACCAACTTGGAGGCAGATTTGGTACCCCTATTCAAGCTGCGTGGAAGCAGGCGCATTTCGAAATAGCTACTCTTCTACTTGAAAAAGGCGCAAAGCCTTTTCAGAGGGTCTACGCCGGGGTTGAACAAGCAGTATGGTACTGGGAGCTTGGCGCACAGAATGTGCTTCCATTGCCCGATGGCACCTGGACGGCGAAATGAAGACGAAGGAAATTGCTCGCATGAGGTAGACGATATCGAGAGATCAAATTTTGCGGTTTCGTTGGCGTTCCTGTTTCATTCTCATTCACTGGTTCTTTGCCTGTTTGTTTGGTTACGTACCTGCCAAGTTGATATGAGGTTGAAATTTTGTAGGATCAATGGCGCAAAAGGTCCACATTCTGTTTGAAAGGGGGGTATCAATCTTACGCTCTACGTACACTCGTCTTATCATATCTTTTACAAAACGTACATCCACCCAACCAACCTCTCTCCCTCTCTACTCACACGGCACCCACCACCGCCCTCCCCTCCGACCCCTTCCAACTCCCCCTCACAACCCCCTCTCCGACATCAATCCCCCACCTCATCCCCCTCCCCTCCAACACATCCCCCTCAGCACCCTCCTCCCCGACCTTCTCCCTATTATCCGTTCCTCTCCACCACCCCAACGCCCCACCCCTCCACAACCCTTCCCCGCCGCCGCTCCCTTCCCCAACGCCCCCCACCCCCCTCGCCCTCAACTCCGCCACCAACCCGCTCCCGGCCAACAAACTCGCCGCCGCCGCCACGCTCCCCGGACTCTTCGGCAAGACCGCCTCATTCGGGAACCTCACGGCGACCCACACAAAACACGCCAGCACGACCGCCAAGCACGCCTCGAGCGCCACCGTCGACGGCAGATCCTGCCAGATGCGCGACTGCGGCAGGGCCAACCTCCCTCCCTGCACGACGCGCGCCTCGTCCCCGGCGACCGACGACGCGTTCAGCGCCCACGGCCGGAGCTCGGTCAGCATGTTGGTCGCGTAGCTCTCGTACACGGCGGCCGCGGCCGCCGCGAAGCTCTCGTCGTCGAGCAGGGCGTCGAGGTCGCGCAGGTTGTGCGTGGCGTACGCGGCGAGCAGCTCGAAGAAGCTGGTGCTGCTGCCGCGGGTGGGCCACAGGGAGTCCGAGTCGAGCAGGCCGGGCGTGTCGGAGGACTGGTCGTACTGGTTGTAGTGGTCGCCGGCCTTGGTCTTCGCGAGGGGCGCGAGCCAGTAGGGGGCGTTGGGGACGGCGGAGAGGGTGGTGAGGGAGGAAGGGTCGTAGCGGATGGGGTTCCAGGAGGTGGTTGTGGTGGTGTTGGTGGAGTTGGGGGAGGAGGAGGAGGTGAGGGTGGTGGATTTGCGGGAGAAGGTGGCGTCGACGGTGACGCGGGTGAGGTTGCTGTAGCAGACGGCGGTGTGGTAGGAGGGGAGGGCAGTGATGTTGAAGTCGCTGACGGAGACGTGCTGGGTGGTGTTGGAGAAGGCGGTGGTGTTGGTGATGTAAGTGGCGATGGGGCCGAAGTCGGCGAGCGAGACGGTGTAGCCCATGTCGTAGCCGATGGAGGTGGCGCCCTGGAAGCGGTTCGTCCCGTTCTGGCAGTTGGCCTTCGAGTAGGCCAGCGGGCCGAGGGTGGCGCTGCTCGAGTCGGTGAGGTTCATCGTCTTGTTGCACGCCGCCGTCTCGCAGTAGCCGCTGAACTGGAAGTAGGGTTGCCCGTTGCTGCAGTTGGTGCGGTACGCGGCAACCCCGATATCGACGTAGGTGCACTTCACGTCGACGGCGAGGGCGGGGACGTTGACGGTGATCTCGCCCGCCGACACGTCCAGGCCGTCGGCATTGACGAAGTCGCCGACGCCGGTGAGGTTGCTGAAGACGAGGTTGTCGATGATGCCGGACCGCACGGGGATGTTGAAGTCCGGGTTCATCGTCCACTCGGTGAACTGCGAGGCTGTCTGCACGTTGGCGTCCAGATCCATCGTCATGTTCCACCCATACGAGCTAACGTAGCTGTAAGATTCAGACGCCGTGTCGAGTGAGAGGGCGAAGGTGTCTTCCAGGTGATCGATGAGGCTCGTGTCAACAAGCGGTTGGATGTCGTAGCTGGTCTGCACAATTGTGACGGTGTAGAGACCTGCGGTGACAATCTTGATGGCTGGGATGATGAGCACGACGGCCGACGATGCGGCAACGGCGAGCCCCAGTCCGTTCCTGATGGCACGGATAGGGGCCATGAGACTCGGGTAGTCGCGGAAGTTGAACAGCAGCGGCTGCTTCTTTCCCGAAGACCCCTTCCACAGGCTCTTGTATGGTGCCATGGTGCGCACAGCACCGTCGAGGCCGGAGCAAGCGTAGCCCAAGAGAAGGAGGACGACGGTAGGGATGAAAGCGAATGCATCCGAGACGGTAGGCGTATCTCTGCAGATGCCATTGTGAGCGCGGGAAAGAGCCATGAGCAACGCCAGCACTGCCATTACGATGACGGTTGCTGCGATGACGCCGAGCTTCGCCCATGCCTGAAGCGCCATCGGATGGAATCCTTCGTGGTTGTTGGTGCCCGGCGCATGCGAGGGGACGGGGTGAAGAGCCTCGTGCTGGTCCCGCTTCGACGCCTCCAGCATGATGGACCCATTAGCGCTGGGCTGCAGCCTCCATGCCTTGGTCGCCAAGACGTGTTCCATGGAGGAATCCGACGACACGGCTTCGCGCGCAAATGTCTTCTCCACCGATTTGGCCGACGAGGCCAGAACGACGGCTTTGGCGGCTATGGAGCCGGGATCCTCGCGCAAGATGGTCTTGGGCCTCAACAGTGTGCCCTGCAGAATGCAGACAATGGCGACGAGGAGCAAGAGACCCTGCAAAGCACGCAACGAGGCCCGACGGAGGAACATTTTCGGTCCATCCATCCAGAGTTGCCCATCGACGCTGCCGGTGAGATTGGTGCGCGCGAGCGAGTTGACCACTTGAGCCATGATCCGGTTGGCTTGCTGCTCCACCGCCGACTTGAGCTTTTCCGGATGCGCCAGATACGAATCAATTTCCAAAGCGACCTGATCGTTCATGAGGAGCGAGGAGAAGGGGTCGACGTAGTAAGATTCAACAAAAAAGCTCGCAGCAGCGGAGACGTATGTAAGGTTGGCTTGGGGCTTTGTGTTGTACGTCCACCCCAGGTAGTCGTGGGCAAAAGCCTCTTGGGTTCGACCGTCGACGGGATTGTTCAGGTAGATGTAGAGCGCATTCATCGATGTCTTGATGTCGACCGCAGTGGGAGCCGCAGAGCCCAGCTCGTACTGGACCACCTCTCCGGTGGACGCGTTGACTCTGACCGTAGCGTCCTGTAACGTGAAGGACGGCGAGCACATGACGCCGATCATTGTTGTGTCGAAGGTGTCGGACTCGTTCTTCGGTCTCACGACAGTGGTGTTGACTCGCTGTCCAAGCACGGAGATGAGGCGCAGGTCCGATTTGTTGTCGTCGCCGCAAGCAGTGACGTTGAGAAAGCCTAGAGCCTTTTTGTTCATGTCGAAGCCCTTGGACCAATCTATCTGCACATCTTGAGCGCAGTTCAACTCTGGTTGCTTGCTTGTGTCCGCTGTGAAGTAAATCCCGAATTCGTAGTCTCCCTCCTTCAAGTCGATGGAGTGACAGGACCAACCCGAGTACAGCGCCTTGGTCGGCGCCTCGATGGTAGCATTTTCGGGGAGCTTCGAGGTGTTGGTGAAGGATTCAAAGACGTAGCTGTCCTTGGTCCAGGCAGCGGACCGGCCGTTGGGCAGCATTTCAGCATAGATGGCGGCGTATGGCTTTTGACCGTCATAGGTGTACGCGATGGCGAGAGACTCGTTCGCCATCTCCAAGGTCTCGTCAAAGTTGAAGGTTGTTGCCCTGTTGAAAGTGGCGGGTTCCGAAGACGAGGCAAAGAGGTTGATGTAGGTCAGGGCGTTAGCGACAGCAACCAGGGCGCCGCAGATGAAGCACACAATCAAGCCGACGAACACGGCCCAGTGCCCCCTGCGCGCCGAAGTGAAGATGGAAAAGACTTCGATGCTATTGATGTAGTCGAGCGCGACGGAATGCGAGCTCTTGGACCATCTGCGCGACATGGATGCCCAGGGTGTGACTCTCTTGGCGTCGCTGACGACGGCTTTGCATGCGAATCCGAGCACGACGATGCCGACGGTGGGGATGTAGCGGGCGGCGTTGATGTTCCTGGAATGTTTGGCGTCGGCGGCCAAGCCATGGTGTCGTCGAATTTCAATGTCCAAGGCTTCCAAGGCGACGGCGAAGATGACGCAGTAAGCGGCCAGCGGCAAAAGACGGATCTTGCGCAGCCATGCCGGTACCCATTCTTTCGAGGGCGATTTCGGAATGCTGTTGAGCGAGCGGTCGCTCTCGTCGGCTAGCATGTACTCATGCTCGGGTGCTACGACACGGTTAGCGTCAAAACCGTGGACACAACACCAAGCGACATACGCGGCTTGTGCATCTTGTTGCTGCCGCCACTGCGACGCGACGCGAAGAGAAGAAGGTGAGGTGAGATGAGGCTCAAGAGTTGGTTGCGTGTGGCGGTTTGCATACTTATGAGGGTCAAGCTTCAGACCCCACGCTAAGAAGCTGCAGCAGTGAGCACGGACCGGTGGCTTGACCAAGCCCTGCTGGGTGCTCCTGCCTGTTTAGCGCTTACCCTTTGGAAGGGTCATTTCATGGCGGTGTGCACGAGCTGCTTCACGGCCACTTGGTCGGTTCAGGTAAATCTTGCGTAGATCGTTCCTCATCATTCTACCCATGGGTAGTCCTCCCTGATATCGAGGGTAGAAGATACCGGGCTCGGAGGAGATTTTGGCGTTCCTCTGGGTGTCGGATGTTCATCGGGCAGCAATATAATCGCAATCCTTCACGCGACTGCATGTTTCAATTTGCTCCAGTCGATTGCCCCGCAGCGAATCAGCGCGAAGCTGGTCGCGGGAAATCGTTGGTGCCGCATGTATTTTTAGATCGTTGCTCAGTCATTTACGTACTAGTAGCTAGTCCCGCCTCCAAAGCCAAAGCCAAAGCAGAATCCACTTCCTCATGACCTCAACACGCCAGATGCGGGGGCATACGAAACTTGTGAACGAACCGCAGGGTCTGCTTACGATGCGATACAATGTATTTTGGCAGAGAAAAGCGACGCTTGAGCCGCTGCACATGTTTCCCGCTCTCAACTTCCTGCTGACATAACAAGACTGCGGAGTTGCTCGCCCTCTTTCGCTTCCCCAATCTCATTTTCTTTTCGTTTCATCTTTCACTGCTGCAATCCTTCGAACAACCGTTCCCCTTAG
This sequence comes from Diplodia mutila, assembly GCA_022560015.1. NCBI lineage: Eukaryota > Fungi > Ascomycota > Dothideomycetes > Botryosphaeriales > Botryosphaeriaceae > Diplodia > Diplodia mutila. The sequence goes on along the minus strand of JAFISB010000060.1, from coordinate 141,354 downwards.
AGATTGATGTGGTGTGTTGGTTGATGATGCGCGCGATCGCCCGTGATCGCTTATCGAATTCGGTTATCTGTTCCTCCATGGAGATCAGCCCTGCGCATCAAGCAATCATTTTGTGGGACACCTCCGTGATCATCTCCACGTTGTCGCGTAGGTGACGTTGCAAAGTTCCCGACCAAGATATGTGATTTTTTACATGCCTTCATCTATCATACATCCTGTGTTGTACCAAAAAAGAACATCGAACATCTGCGCAACCTCCCCAAGAAGCGAACCCCGTCTTTCACAATCCGTATTTACAGTTCAAAGCCCTCCCGACAACAGATTTGCCAAAAGAAAGCCAATCCCATCCCTGCAGGACCACTCTAGTAAACAGGCACCTTGAACGCATCGAAAGTGTACGTCCAGCTGTCGATACCCGCCTGGTCGTACACGCACTCGAAGTCGGTGCTGTTGCCGCTCCACATGGGGCGCAGCGGCCAGTTGCACAGCATCTGCGTCTCGCCCGCGTTGTCGCCCGAGCTGACGGTGGCGTTGAGGCGCTCGGGCGCGACGCCGTTCTCGACCCAGTCGATCATAATGTCCATGTTGCTCTGCGGGTACGGGCCCGGCTGCAGGCTGTTGGCGCCGCAGTGCGCCGCGCCCGGCACGAGGAAGAACTTGTACCAGTCGTTGAGCGCGGCGACGGACTCGTTGTACGCCTTGTTGGGGTACATGGTCGTGCGTACGCTGTCGAAGTAGTGCACCGAGGAGCCCGCCGGGATGGACGGGTCGGATTCGCCGTGGTAGTGGAGGAGCTTGCCTGTTGGGGGTGGTGATATCAGCGAATTGTTTCAATGTAAATTACGTGATGGGCCGGTTCAAACTTACCACCAGACTTCTGGAAGGGCGTCAGGTCAGGCAGGGTGGTCTGCAGGCTGTCCATGTAGCGGACCATGGCCGTGTTCATCCAGTCGATCAGGGTGTCGTAGGTGACGTTGTCCATGCTGGTCAGGTTGTCGATGTCCAGCAGCTGGACGTACTTGGTCACGAACTCGCCGCCCGTGGACGGGATGCTGAGCTCCCACTCGCCCGTGCTGGAGTCGTACTCGGTCGAGGCATCGTCGAGCGAGCAGCCCGTCTGGTAGGACAGGTAGCCGCGCTTGCCGTCGGAGCCGATGAGACCGTCGTAGATGGCCTGGGCGACCTCGACCGCCTCGGCGGACACGGTGCCGTTCTGCGCGGGCGTGGAGCTCGTCGTCGAGCCCGACGTCTGCTGGCGCTTAACCTTGCCGCTGAAACCGAAGCCGAGGGAAGTGCTGTTCTCGGCTGCGCAGTAGTACGGCTCGCCGATCGTCGTGTTAAGGTTGAAGTTCATCTTGCACAAGTCAGTGCGAGAGATGACGCCATCGGTGCGGCCGTCGAGAGGGTCACAGGCCGCGATGGTCAGGTTGACGATCTTCTCAAGCTCGCAGGGAGGCGGGTTGTAGCCCAGGGTCTGCAGAACGGTGGCAGAGAAAACGTGGTTCTGTAAAGTTCGTCAATTCCCCGTCCCTCAGGGGTTAAAATTGTTGGAAATACTCACCACTTGCTGCTGAGCGTAGCGGAAAGCAGGCGCACCAGCGACGATACCGTCATACTCCTCACCCCAGCGCTGGACCTGACTCATGGCCTCACGACCACCGTCAGAGCATCCCTCGAAGTAGGTGTAGACCTTGTCGCTGGTGGAGTAGAAGCTCTTGGTGAGCTCCTTTCCGATCAGCGTCGTCTCGCCGAGCGCCTGGTAAGCAAACATGTACGTGGCATCCCAGTTGATCGAGCCGTTTCCGTAAAGGACGACCTCGTCGTAGCTGTTGCTGAAGCCGTCGTATCCGGCGTCGGTCGTGCCGGTCACGGCGCCGTAAGGCAGACCGCCGGTGGCGCTGGTGCTGATGGTGTAGCCACCGCCGCCCCCAACGTAGAAACGGTTCTTGAAGTCACTGGGGCTGGGGAAACCGTACCAGACAACAACGTTGTCGGTAGTCTCCTTACCCGGGCGAGTGTAGGCGACCGTGACGTTGCAGTAGGAGTATGTCGCCGAGCTGGTGGTGGTGGACATCATGCCACCGCCGGTCGTGGCATTGTAGACGGGGCTCGCCGTGACCGAGGACGGGAGGAGCTCGATGCCGAGAAGCGTTCCATTGGCGGGCAGCGCCGATTGGACGTTGGCCACGGTACAGAGATCCGCGAGCGATGCAGCCATTGTTGCGGTCGGGTCCGTTCAAAGAGCGAACAAGTAGTCAAACGAAGGAACCAGAATGTTAGTGCTGGAGAAAGAGTGAAGTGGCCGGTGTCGAGACTGATGCTCAGGCCGTCCAAAGCTATATGTAAGTGTAGCCATGCGGGCTTAGAGCACACAGACAAGTTGGGGCCCTTAGCCGCGTCATGGAGTACGTGTGTATACTGTAGTTCAACCGGAGCTCGCTCAGAGGAGCGCATCGGGATTCCCCTGCGTTGATCGAGGAAATGGCTGCTCACGGACCATGAAACAGTTCCGTTGTCGCTGTGCGCATATCGATCGGGTCGAAACGGACCGCAGTGCTGTTTGTTTCATTCGGTCCTTGCGTCCATGGAGCGTCGATGGAGGTCCGTGGCTCCCTGGGCGCAGCAAAACTCGGCGAACTTTTCCTTCAATGCTGAAGCGCTAGAATCCATCACAGCGGAAGCGGAGGGGATCAAACCTGCGTGGCTCGGTCCTGAAATCATGATGAACCTACGGAGTGACGCGTCCGCAGCTCTAGAAGGTGTTTAGTTGCGGCACGGACCGAGAGGTGTGGGAAGAAAGAAGCAAGAGGATAGTGTGGTGCAGGCTGGAGGTCAGTCGATGGGTATCTTATCTCCGGCTCCGAGGCTCGGGGCTCGCTGATAACGCTGCTCGGCTTTCCCGGATTTATGCTTAATGTGTCTATTTATTAGCTTGGCTATGACCGTTAAAGACACACGATGAGCCTCGAGCTCAGTTCTGGTCGTGGGAAATCCGAAAGACGCCCAACAATGGGCTACAATATCGCGTCAGGCTCGGAGTTAGACTCGCCTCGACTTGGTCTCGCCGTCAATACGGTAGCAACGCCTGTAATTGAGTGGTATGCGGTCCTGCTGCGCCGCAATACCAGCAAAGAGACGTCAGCTTTTACCGTGACCCTTGTCACTGATCTCAATTCCCGCGGATGGTTCCGTTGATGTTGGCATCAGTGTGTGCGTGGCTTCGGGATATGCCGACAAAGCACTGACGTACAGTCTTTGCACTCCGGAGGATCTCCGCTGGGAATTCCCCCGCAATGCTTCTTCTCCGTGGGCGGTGGACTTGTGGTGCGGTGTTGAAGAGGTTGATGGCGGTGCGGCGTTAACGGCGAAGCCGCCAAGGCGCTAAACCAAAGATGGATGACGGCCGTAGTAGTTAATTCTCACCAACCATTTGTTTCAAAGCCTCATGCCAGTTCCCTCCGTCTTTTCAGGGACCCTCAATGCTTGAAGAGCTTCCAGACCCAAGCTCAGAATACTTGTCGTCCTTCCGCCCTTTCGCTGTTACGGCCGCTCTGTCCCATCATGCGAACCCCTCCAAAGCCAAGGTTGAAAGATCGTTACACATTGTTGCCTCGCATTACTGGAATGCATGGCTACCGAGTGCGCCTCAGAAAGCTCGTGGGCAACCAGGATGTGAGTTGGTCTCGAGGTGTGAGTGTGATCGGACTGGCGCCGTCGGGTAAGAGGTGGGCGCCAAGCATCTCGGTTGGGAGTAAATTTAACCCGGTCGCGGTCGCGTCGCTGCTGCCTGACTCATCCAAACCCAGTCCTCCTGAAACATTCGGACGAAGCGTGTGCCCACACTCTCCTCTCTCTCCTCACGGCTCCTTGTTGCGTGTCGAACCCCTCGCGTTCTCACACCCCGGACGAAAGGCCGGCTCACTTACCTGCATATCCGTCGCCTGCAGGCAGGAGAGAGGATTCAGCGGTTCCGTGGCCCGGCTCGACGCGCTATTTGCAACACAGGGCGCACGTCGGTGTGACACGTGCACGCGCGTGCCGGAAGAGCACCACAGCAGCCCCCGCCTCGTATCGGTCTAGTGCGCCTTCAGTATCCTGCAGTGACCCCCTCTGTCTATCTCTCCTCTATCTCTCTAACCGGCTTCCACGTGCGTGCTATCTTCAGCCTCGGAAGTCACGTTACCCCGGCGTTAGGACAATCCACACCGGGTCTCCCTGACTATAATGATCTTGGAGTGCATACATTTACGATCCTGTCCTAAAACACGCGAGTCTTGAATATTACCCTTACTTAACGAGCAAAATGGTTATCCTCGAACGCATACCGGGCCTCGAAGTCGAGGTCCACGTGAACGGAGAGCCCGCCGCCGAGCTTGAGAGCACCGATCTGCGGGATGAGCCCAGGGAGGCCACGCGCTACATCGAAGCCGTCTCCGGTGCCGAGTTCCATGTCCAGTGGACCTTCAACGCCGCCGAGTTCAAGTATAGGAATTGGGCCATCAACGGTATCGTTTATGTCGACGGCAAATATGCCGACGGCCGCATCTTCCGCCCGGACGCCGTGAAGCACAAGGATTCCTTCACCGTCAAGATGTCCGGAGTGTGGAAGAAAGAGAGGGGTCGCTTTGTCGAGCGGCCTATGATGTTCTCCGACATCATGCTGGGTGCGTATTGTCTTCTTCTCTGCCTAGCTGAGAGCTACCTCTTCTGTGCCATGTGCTTACCGCAGATACAGACGAGGCTGGTCAGAGTGCCGCTATAAAAGGACTCAAAGAGAAGCTGGACCTTCTGGGCGAGATCACCGTCAAGCTTTACCGAGGCCGCGCAGTAGCGGCGCAGGGAGAAGGAAGCCGAAAAGCCTTCAGCACCATTGACAAAGTGCCCGAGAGAGCCCTGAAAGGCCGAGCTGTCTCTCACCAAGCAAGGTGCGTCAAGGTCGTGTTACTCTCTTCCCTCTCGAGGCTAACAGAAAACAGTTTGGGGAAAGCCAGGCATAGCGGCGCTTGGATTACATGGGATTTCGAATACGAAGATTATCAAGATGGGAGGAGGCATCCGTTCGCGGTCTTCACCTTCAGGTATCGGTCGCGAAGGGCTTTGCAAGCCGAGTGCATCATCCCGCGGACTCCAACCCCGGTGCCGTTGGAAGAGCGGCCGATTGAAGAGCTCACACCTGAGGACCTACGGGAGCTCGTGCGGCGCCAAAGAGTATGCATGGCATCTACCATTTTGTGGTCGTTCACTGACAGATAACTTCAGGAGCGAGAGGCTGCTCAATTAGTGGTCAAGCAGGAGCTGAAGCGCGAAAGAGAGAGCAGCAGCATGTTCACCCTCCCAAGCGTCTCCAGTGACATGATGGACGACTCGGACATGGAGGTCAACGACGGGCCTTCTCGGAAACGGCAGCGGACGACACATGTCGAGGTCATAGATCTGTGTGATTCGGACTGAAGGAATGCTGGGGGCGACTATTGAGTTTATTTGATACCAGGGCTTAGCACCACGCGGAAAGCAAGGGCCACTCTGTCGCGCGCATGAAAAATCGTTTGGTAAGCGGCGGCCTTCTCAATTACCACGTCGTGTTACTGACGGGCTAGTCTACCATTCTCTTGTTTTGTTAAAAATCCAAACCATTGCTCCACACGTATTGCTCGGCCTTTTTTTCTTTCTTTTCTTGTCTTTGTGACCCCGAGCCGGACCCCACCAACAGCAACACCACCCATCATCCTCTGTTCCGCTCTGCCTCACACACAGCACGTCTCGTACCGGCTGGTGCTGAGGCGCGTCTGTCAATCTTAGCGAGGTCGGGGGTGGAGGGAGGGAGGAAGTGGGTGGTGGCGGTACCGGGCGCGAGGGCGGGCGGGTGTTCGTTCATGTCGGCGTCGATGCCGTTGTTGGTGACGTGGTTCATGTCTTTGCCCGTGTTGTTGAGCATGTTGTTGTCGTCCGTGACGCCTGTGGAGTCGCGGTGGTCAGCAAAGGAAAACTCAGACAGGTGTTGCGGAAGCAGGCGCCGGGATGTCTGGAGTGCGCGCTTTTGGCCATGCGGCGACGCTTGGACGGGCTGCTATGGGCGAGGGGCAATGGAGTTTTACTGTCAGCCATCTTTGGACAGGTTGCGCTTCGATGCGCTGTGAGTCTGGCGTTGGTGTTGAGGTGACGAGGAAGTGGTGTGCGGAGCCGAGGCGTCCAGATATTTATGGGTGGTGAAGAGGGAGCGCACGTGATGCTGGAGCGCGTCGCAGCCGTCGGAGACTGCTGTTGTTCGTTGTTGTCGATGCCGTCACAGACGCCGAGCGCGGCAGGCGCGTCAAGGGATTTGCGGACTCGAAGAGGTGAAGTGTGGACGTCGATGCGGAGGTGAGGCGGCCGGTTTGGACGGGCACGTCGAGCGCGCGCGGGGGGGAATGTCGCCGTGCGCTCAACTGTGCACAAGGAGAAAGAAGCGGCGCGCGCGGTGAAGCTGCGTGGCTAATGGTGGTGCTCGGGGTGCGACCGGTGAGGTGAAGTGACGGGCGCGGGAGGGAGGGAGAATCGCAGGCGGGCAGCCGGCAACATCCCCAAGCATGACCACCGCATACGCAGTACTGAGCCCGACCCGACCCGATCTGACCCTGCAATATATAAAAGGCGACAGCGAGAGCCTCTTTCACGGACGGTTAGTGTGATGGGCATGCTCCGGCACTATACATTGCCACCGAGACCTTAAGGCACAAAATCCGAGGGTCTGTGATTCGTGGATTACCCCATTAGGACGGTGAACGCCTTGAAGCAGTTCACGGGTTCGATTCTCACTCGGTGTCATACTTCGGTTCCTGCGCTGGGTTTGGGTCTTACTTGTGGGCTGTGGAATGAGGAGTTTCAGCTTCCGGGTTGCTTTTTGCCTCTTGGATCCACTACGCTTGTCTCTTCGCCTATTTTTCCTCCATATTGCTCCTCCCTCCTACCACCTGTCGATGGCCTTTCTTTCCATACCGGAGTCAGGGTGACCTCCGCCGACGCCGTCCTCTCACCCCGCTCCGCCATGTCGCCCTTGGCCGCTCAATTTTAGCCAGCCCTCGCCCTCGCCATCGAAGAGAAGAGAAGAAGCCTTTTGGGCTGGACTATGCCTGCCTTGCGCATCTTGGCGCTGTCTCATATCTACGCTATTTAATTCACTCCTTCCGGGCCGCTGTTTCCACCGCGCCACCTATTCGCCATCGGGTTGGGTGGGCTCTGGCCCCCGGAAGGGCACCTCGACATGAATATTGCTTGACGTTTGACCTTTGACAATAGCTGATAAGCGTTGTTATTACAGCTCTTGCTCACACGTCTCATCAAGGCTCGTCAATTTAGAGTCGGATCCTGGATGGAGATGAGCATGAAGCGAAGCTTTTCCGCACAAAAGGCAAGTCTTGGCATTCGTTGACGACGACACGGCAATCTGGTACCGAAACAACAAGAAGCTCGGCCTTATTCTCCTACATGTCTTCTGAACCTCTCAACAAGCCACAAGGCCAAGAGCGAGCGCCGACGACTGAGGGCTCTTTCGGCCGAGGCAAAACCTCGGATGCGCCCTAATCACTTCATAGACTCTAAGACTGAGGATACTGTGAGCTCATCCCTCGGGGATTAGGCAGCCTTTCTCTAGATGTTGCGCGGTGTTAGGACTTAGAGGGACATCATGGTCCATGCAGGCTCGAGTACTTATATATCTCCCGCTCCGTCCCCAACGTCGAGCATCCGCACGCACTTCCCATCAATCACCACCACCACTTAAAACAACACTAACCAACCACAAAATGGCACCTCCCGGAGTCCCCGCCGACAAGCCCAAGTCCCTCTTGGCCCGGCACCGCCAACTCTCCCCAACGGCATCCATCCGCGTGTCGCCGCTCTGCCTGGGCGCCATGACCTTCGGCGCCAGCCACCAAGCACGCTACGGCGAGATCACGAAGGACACGGCCTTCGCCATCCTCGACACCTTCTACGCGAACGGCGGCAACTACGTCGACACGGCCAACGTGTACCAGGACGGCGAGTCGGAGATGTGGGTGGGCGAGTGGATGGCGGCGCGCGGCGTGCGCGACGAGATGGTGCTGGCGACCAAGTACACGTCGGCGTCGAAGCCGTACACGAACGCCGACGGCGCCGTCATCGAGTCCAACTACGGCGGCAACGGCACGAAATCCATGCGCCTGTCGCTCGAGCACTCGCTGCGCAAGCTGCAGACGACGTACGTCGACCTGTTCTACCTGCACTGGTGGGACTACAGCGTCTCGGTGCCGGAGCTGATGCACGCGCTGAACGACCTCGTCGCGTCGGGCAAGGTGCACTACCTGGGCGTCTCCGACACCCCCGCGTGGGTCGTCGCCAAGTGCAACCAGTACGCGCGCGACCACGGGCTGCGCCAGTTCGTCGTCTACCAGGGCATGTGGAACGCGTCCATGCGCGACTTCGAGCGCGACATCATCCCCATGTGCCGCGACGAGGGCATGGGGCTGTGCCCGTACGGCGTGCTGAATCAGGGCCGCTTCCAGACGGAGGAGGGGTTCAGGGAGCGCGAGAAGAACAACCCGGGGAGGAAGTTCATGCCGCTGTCGCAGAGGGATAAACAGGTGTCCAAGGTGCTGGAGGAGGTCGCGGGGGCCAAGGGCGTGCCGCTGCTGAGCGTCGCGTTGGCGTACGTGGTGCAGAAGACGCCGTATGTGTTTCCCATCGTCGGGGGCAGGAAGGTGGAGCACATCCAGGGCAGCATCGATGCGCTGAGCGTGGCGCTGACCGAGGAGGAGATTGAGAGGGTCGAGGCGGCGTATGAGTTCGATCCGGGTTTCCCGCATACCTTCCTCAGCGGCACCTTGTTCCAGGAGGGCGCGAAACCGAAGGCGGCACAGGGCCCGGCGGATGTGTGGTTGACGAAGTCGCTTGGTAACTTTGACTGGGTCGAGGCGCCGAAGGCGCTGAGGCCGGCGGAGTTGTAACTGCTGTAGTCCGAGGGAGGGATATTGCACAGTTATACAGGGGCTCAAGCCCTTGAACCAACTTATACAGCAGCATTAGTGAGTTTGTACATGAAGACACGCACAATCCATGACTTATTGGGCCTCACCAAAATGATTTGTTGCCTAAGTCCAATAGAGTGAAGTGAATGGTGCTGACTGAGAGGCGGCATGATTGATGCCTGTTGGCAGCCGCGGCGACAATTTGGTTGGGAGGGATGTGGAGTGTGGACTGAGCGGGAAGCGGGTGACGACGAAGGCTGAAAATTGAACCACCATCCTATTCAAAATCAACACTCGTATAATGAAGTCCGTAGGGCGGGGTAAAATAGCACACTTGTATACTTCTCCTTTTGGAGGACAAGTCTAATCTCTTCCTCCCTGACACTAATCTCGCCCCTTTTTTGGCCGTTTCAATCGTAGGAGAGATCTGAAAGCAGATTTCTAAGGCTCTTCCCGGACATTTTCACCGGATGGCTCTACGCGTTCTAACAAGTCCTACTCAATTACTCCTCCTTCCTCCTCTCTTTTCATGTTTCCTTCCCCCTTCCTTTCCTCCTCTTTCCCCTCCTCTTGAAGAGCGAGAGTGGATATCTCTTCTAAGTGTCTCCCGACATGACGACCTAAGTCATGAGTCAACAGTCCACACAAGTTGCATCTCCCGTTCAATGGTGATCGAACCCAGGTAGATGGATTTCTGACTTTGCCTTGTTCTACCGCAGTCAATACATCGCTGGGTAGGATGGAATGCTCCTCGTTCAAGTGACTTTTGAATTCCTCCACATCGGTAAAAGGAGTGTGCTGCACCGCGTGCAGATGACTTTGGATCGTTCCCATATCTTCGTCGTTGCTACGATGCGCCTGGGGCACATGACTTTCGACTTTGTCCACATTGGCGTAAGGATTAACGTGCGCGTCACCACAAGCAAACAAATCTCTGTGCGTTTCCAATTCATGTTCGAACCAGTCTTCCCAACTTTCGAAAGGACCCCGAGAGCGTATACATTGTGGGAATGTACAGATGTAGGGCTCCAGGTCACACAACACGTGGCTTCTGTGCAGCTTTTTTAGCCAAGATCTGTTCTATGGGCAGGATTTGTGCGCTCATGAAAGGTTTCACATACTTCCAGTCTTCTTGAGATCTCATACTAATCACCTCTGAGCAACTTGGACACAGAAAAGGACTCCCGCTTTTGCTCATTGGGCAAGGCGGTATTTTCAGGTCTTTGTATTCACTCAAAACAGATATGACCCGCCATTTCGGTCTGGTGGGCGTTGACTCGGGCTCCCTGGATCGATGCTTCTTATCTGCAATCCATTGTTTACGGCGCATTATCCACTTCGCCATCTGACGTGCAACCTGTGAGTCCATAGTGGGGAAGTTCCCTTGGATATGATTGAAGTCGGCCGGATGGTCTATGATCAGTTTTCCAAGTAGCTCTTCCATTTGTTGGGGCCTCTTCTTCAGTCGAACAACTGCATACACTACAATAGCCATGACGAAGAAGCTGCCGCCTCTTGTGGGCTCATCGTGTTGATCTTTCGGGGCCAAAGGAGCAACGTCTGTAACTCCAGTTCTGGCGTCACTGAATTTTGTTACGAAGCTATCCCAATCAATGTGTGACTCTGGGGGTTCGTAGTCTTGGCCTAGTTCATCGTCGACCGAGGTACTTGGTTCCGGGGTGGTACCTTTCCAAGCTGGTGGCTGTTCGTAGACACTCTCAGAGCCGAATCCCGTCGAGGTTCTGTCGGAATTCTCGTCAAGCCCGTGGCTGTGTTCACTCGCTTTCAACCTTCCCTGAGCGATGTTTGAATCTCCGTCGACCGTCTCATCATCTGCATTGAAGTGCGATCTTGGCAAAGCAAAGATTGCGAATTCTTCAAGATGGCGAGCCACATGTAGCTTCAAAAACTTGCTCGGTTGGGAGCATAGATTGCATATACCACCTTTCGAATGCAACGGGCGTCGAAACATATCCAGTGCTGGAAGGTATGATTGAAAACTGGGAATAATGCCGTGACTATCTCTCATGTGGTTCTCGAACTCCAGAGTATCCGCGTAAGGAAAATGGCCAACGGTATTGCAGAAGAGCTCCGTGCGGTGCAGTTGAGTCTCGTGCTCGAACCAAGCGTCACGACTCTCGAAGAAGTGTTCCGATAGAGGGCAATCAGGGTATGTGCAAGTATACGGCTGGAGGTCTGCAATGACGTGCTTTCTGTACAGACCGTTAGCATCGCTCTTTTACCGGAATTTTGTACATGCTTGAGCCGTACTCACTTCCAGTGCGGATCGGATGTGTGCTGAACCCAAAGAAAGCAGTAAGGGCATTGAAAGGCTCCCCTGAGCGATGAATCACCCACCGGGCACGGCGGAACTATGATGCGGCGCTGTTTTGTCGCCTCGCTGGCGATTATGGATGATGCTGTAAGCGATGGGGGTGCCATAATCGGGAACAGTCCTGCTTGGGGGATAGCCTTTGGGTCGAAGGTGCTTGCGAAGGTCTGAGGGACCATAAGGCTACTTTGCGCTTGGCTTCGAGCTTTGATAGTCGGTTGACTCTCATGATCACCTACTTTTCTGTCTAGCGCTTGATCTGCAGGTAAAGCTTCAGAAAGTTCTACTTTGACGGCCATTGAGTGCTTAGGGGCTTTGGTAGCAGTTTGAAGCTTTTCGTGATGACGTTGTCTGTATAAGAGCAGTTGCCTCCTTCGAGTGATCATTTTCCCCAGCCAATCGGCAACGACACGGGCCCCCAAGTGCTGTGCTGCATCGTTTTTGCCGGGTAGATTCAGCTTGTCCCTGACGTAGAGGCAATCAAAATGCTGGAAGAACGACACGTCGTCTGTTGATCTGTCTCTGAGACGGTCCATTGGGGCAGGCCTACGGATTGGAAGCTTATGGAGAGAATCGATGGTTTTTTGGAGCGAAGACAAGATGCTGCGCAGTTCGCTTGGTTGTTCGTCTGTTTGGAGCCTCGGTGACATGTCTGCTTCTTCCGTCTCTTCGCGTCCTTTCTGGTCACCTTGACTCCCAATGTCATCGGAAGGAACTTTGGCTGATCCACTGTCCGAGATATCCCAAGGCGATTCATCTCCGCCTTTGGCATTAAGGTCGAACGAAGCATCGGAGGAAGAGTCTCCGTCGGAAGCAGATTTCGAGACGAAGTCTTCGACGGGGGTTCTCTTTCCCCTCAGGATTTCGTCGGCACCGTCTATATGCTGGCGGAGAATTTTTAGCAGTCTGGTTACCTGTTCGCGAAAGAAAGAAGCCTCTCGGAGCCGGTAGTCGAGCGACAGTTTTTCGGTCTTTCCAGAATGCATTGCTCCGGAACTGCCCGCCCAAATTTTGTATCTGTCGAATTCTGTTTCAGCATCAAAGCCATCCGTGCCATGGTGAATGGCCGATTTCTGGAATGCGTCGCAAAGGGTCTCAAAGCCGTAGTAGCACTCTGCATAGTACTGGTAAATGGTGATATCCGGTCGATTTGCCATCTGGTTACGGCCTCGGGGATGATGCTTAGCTAGCGAGTAGAGGTTGATGTTGACGGTGGTGGTGGCGATATTGTTCTCAGTTTCCAGCCTGATTGTTGCGTTGCGGAGGCGCATGAATTGCCCCGCACACGTGTTCAGGTGGGAGCCAGGTGAGCCTCAGCCTCGTTGACGAAACGCGGAAATCTTCCCATCACATAAACATACGCCTACTTGGAAAGGCCAACATGTCAGGCCTCGAGGTCGTTGGGGTCGTGCTCGGCGGGATCCCGTTGATCATCAGTGCTTTGGAGCAATATGCCAAAGGGGTCAGTAATGTGATATCTATGAAGAAGGCCTTGCTGACTTACTGCTGCTGAAGGTCGAAACGATGAACAACATGCGCCACTATCAAACCGTTTTTCTCGATATCCAGCGCGAGCTCACGACTGCCAGCGGACTCCTCCGACAGACTTTTGAAGAAGTGTTGCGCGGCATACATATTCCCGATGCACAATATCGAGACCTTGTGGAGTACCACGAAGGTTGGGGGGACAAAGACCTCATACTGAAGCTTCAGGACAAACTCATGAATGATTTTGATATATTCCTGAGATCTACAGCGCGGCTCAGTGAAAGGATAAAGATCCTGGCGCGCAAATTAGGGCTGGTGGCGCAAACTCTAAAGGCAGGCCCAATACCATTCCCCCACAGCCGAATACTAACAAACGATACATATAGCCACAGTTCGAGAAGGGTGGGTCAATAGACGAGAAGCGCCGTACAAAGTTCCTGAAGATGTTGGCTTTGAAGCCGGCCTGGGTTGGCATAATGTTTGGCTTTGGAGCAAAGGAGCAAACGAAACTAGTGGAGAAAATCACTACTGACGTCAGCCGCCTCAATCATTTGGCCCTCAAAGCTATTGACTTGCGAGAAGAACGACGGGAACGGTCCTCATCATCGACATCGCGGTACTGGCTGGCTCTACGAGACCATACTGACCGCTTGTATCATGCATTACAATCCATTCTTACCCGCAAATGTCCGGCCCATCGTCACGTTGTGACACTCCAGCTGGACTTCCCCAAAGACGCTGCGACACATATTGGTTGTGCTCAGTTCGACATCTCCTTCTTCCGCAACGAAGAGTTAAATGGGCCGAGTTGGGGAGCAAGAAACGCCACTGTGCTCTCATTGAAGGCACCCTCGTTTCCGTAAGTTGATGACAGAATCGCCGTCACCCCGGAATAAGCTGACCCTCAATTATTGCAATAGTAAAACTGAAGTGACGAACGAACACAATAAAGTCAGAAAGCGTGTAGGCTTTCTCTCCGAGCTTCCTCCTAACGCCGTGGGCAAACAATCAACATGCGTCTCAACAAAACTAATTGACGACCTCTGCCTGTCTCTGGAACAGTGCGGCCAGAAGACTGAGTGCCTCGGTATCATGCCGCAAAAGGAATGGCATTATCACGTCCACAATGTGAGGGCTCACATCAAACCACCCAAGCTGGTTCCACTGCGGGAAGTGCTGAATAGCCGTGCCTTGAAACCAAAAGAAAGGTTGGAATACTCTCTGCAGGTGCATATCTGTCGGCTCTTGACTAACTCAGACAATTGTATGAGCAAGGTGTATATGGGCGCTTTCTCTTGCGACAGCTGTGCTACAGCTTTACGACACACCTTGGCTAAAGGATGACTGGACTCTTAAAGACGTCTACACCCACAGCGGCGGAAGCTTTCAGTTATTCATTGCTCCGAGCCTTGACCACAGCTCAAACGACTTACAATCAATCTGTTCTTCCAAGCAGCAAACCTCTCTTATCAGGAACCTGGCCATCTTTGCTCTGGGCGTAGCATTGCTCGAGCTCTCGTACGGCACAGACATCTCATGCTTCCAAACTTCAAGCGATCTCGACAACAATCAATGCGAACACGCACTAACACGCTTCATGATCGCGGACCGTTTGACAAAAGAGGTGCAAAAGACTGAAAGCTCGCGCTTTGCTGAAGCTGTTGGGAAATGCATATGCCCTGCATCTGATAAATATGATTTCAGTCTTTCCAGTGAAGGATTCCGGAGGAAATTTTACGAAGATGTTGTGATGAGGCTGAAGGAAGAACATGACTACTTGTTCGGGGACACCACACCGAAATACTCGTACTGAATGGAGACAATAGAGATTATTGGATCCGCAGCGACCATCTAGTCCTCCAAGCGTGGCAAAATTGATAAGCTGATCTGCTCCATACGTCTTGCAAGATGATTCATCAACTTCTTGACGGATGAAAAGATGTAGCCGCAAAAACAGCAATGCTCGTGCGACGGCACGTGGCCGCAGTATTTCCCATCACAAATCCACTTTTCGACTATTCGACGATGTGTCTCATTCTCATGCCTTTCCCAGTCGGCTTTTCGGTTGAACAAAGGCTCGTTGCAGTCGGAGAAGGTGCAGCTCCATGGCCGTATGTCTTCCAACACGTGATTGATACAATCTGATAACTTGTAGATCGTTGTGGCCTTGAAACAGAACGGGCATTCAACCTCCGCCGACAGATGCTGGCTTGGAGGAATAGGAAATCCTGTTGGCAGTCGTACCATAGCCCGAATCGGATCGGTAGAGAGGAAGGTGGCCAGTTCAGCCTTGCGCTGGTTCCAAAGATGCTCGCGGTCGCCATCAGACAGATTTGGACGCTCCCAGATGGACTGCATCTCGCGATGGAAGATTTGGAAGAAGGGATCCGAAGGCTGGAGGGTGGTTGCGGTAGTGGTGCCTTGCTCGTTGGCTGAACTAAGCTCGTCTTCGGGATCGACGGCAATCCGGAACCCTGCACTCCTAAAGCGACACAAAGTTCCTTGTGTGAATGTTTCCTGCCGATGTCGACGTGCGTATGGTTGAGATTTTTTTCTACTAGCTGTAGGTATCGTCGAGTCTGCTTTTCTGCTAACCTGCGGATTAGGAACTCAGCTGCTCGGGGAACCATACACCGGAGATGTCTACAGATCGCTTCGAAATTGATAGAAAACGGGTGAAAGGTGACCGACAGGTCCATAGTGTCACTGAGGTCTTCATCCTCTGATTCCAGTGCTCCTTCCTCGAGGCCCTTCCAATCTGACACTACGTTATACATTGCTGTCGATATCGAGCATGCGAGGCAGTGTTACCAAAGAAATATATTCCAGGTGGCGCGAGATATGAATAGCGAAAGAGGAAGCACTCGTCTCTGTAGCTACCATGCACAACGGACATTTGCGGCTCTCGTCAGTCCCATGACCTTCATGAACGTTGAGCATATGGTTCAAGTACATCTGGCGAGTGGGGAACGTCATAAACTTGCAGTCCTGAGCAAGACAGGTATATGGCAAGAGGTCACCGAATATGTGTACCTATCGTGATACATGCTGCGGCTGAACGGCTGCAGAGGAAGTGTGAATGTGCGATCGGTCCAGGACCCTAAGCCTTCCTCCCATCTACTGCATCGTTGCTGGCCGCCAGAATTTCAGGCATCGAGGTCGCCGGGCTGGCAGTTGGCGTGATCATTCCGACCGTGGTCGAAGCCATCAAAGCATACTCATCGACACGCAAGAAAATCAAGACATACCGGGAGTACTCCAAAGAGGTGCATCGGCTGTACCGACAGCTCGACGTCCATCGCCAGAACTTCCTCAATGAATGCGAATTGATCCTGCGCGAAGTAGCCGATAACTCGGAAGACATGATAGGCAACCCCGACGACCGAGCGTGGAGAGATCCCAAAATTTCCGCGCGGCTTGAGGAGAGGCTGAACAAGAACTGCCAGAGCTGTGTTTGGATCATGGAAAACATTCGGGACACGCTGTATACTGTGGACGAACAGCTTGATCCCTTCGATATCTTGCGGAAGGAGAAACTCTGGGTGAGCATCCTCCCAGCGAAACCAGAGTAGCTAAGTTTTTCGCTGATCCAGCACGGGTGCAGAACGAGCCATTCAAAGATACAATCTGCCGTGTACGCAAGCATGTCCGAGCTCGAAAAGTGCCTCCACATCCTCAAAACCTTCAATTCAGACCTTGCAAATATACGTTTCTACATCAGCCAGTTTCAGGGACGGAAAAGGGGTTTGCCAACTTCCCATCTGGTTCAGACCAGTGTGCCGAAGTAACATAGCGGCATTCAACATGCAGCTCGCACACTCCATGAAGCTCTGATGGAGTCTTGGCGTTGTGACACTCCAACCCACGCCGACCACAATGTGCTTCTGTGCCTCCAAGCTGAACCGGAAGCTAATAGCAGCATTTGTCTGGATGTTGCAATCTCTTTCCAGCAGGCTATACCAGCCCTAGGCAAGTAAAATTCCAGCTACCATCATTGGAAAGCCTCCAAAGCACTGATTCAGGCAGTTGTCTCCGTGGGCCCACAAAACCTTTTTGGCTCCAAATACAATCCAGCATCACAGACTTACCCGATTCAGTTGTTTCTAGAGATCAGGACGCTCTGCGCTCGTTGACAATGTCGCTGAACGTTCAAGACGATGACAACTCAAGAGCTCCCAGAAAACGGGCCGCTGAGTCGGATATTCAACCTGAGCTGCCGTTAACGAACCCAAAAGACGTACTATCAGGTTCATGGATGAACAGGTGCCAGATAGCCTTCGCTCAGCCCAACAGGCCCCTCAGCAACTTGCTAGCGATGATGGTCCTCCACTCACCAACCTCCGACAGAGACATGATATGTGCCTCCACCTCCAAGAGCATCAGTGCCATCCCTCGAGTGGTATGCAGAATTTTCACTGCCTGGGTTATCTGGAGATTCCACAAAAGTCGAAAAACCTCTTCTACTGCCCTGGAACCCCGGGAATTTCAATTAAACCTGCGGTCGAACCACTTAACGGCAGAAGCATGTCCATCGCGGATATCCTGCACAGCGTGCCGGATGACCAGTTCGAGCTTGACCGCCAGATACACCTACCCTCCAGTACAACTCCACTCCTTGGATGAGCGACGCATGGCGCACGCAAGATGTGTTCGTTCTGGTCGGCCAGCCTAGCATGTCAGCCTCCGCCCTGCGGACTATGCACTTCCAAAACCGCTTCCCCGAGGCTCCAACCAACCCTCTGTCAACATCAGCCCATGGAAGTACGGATGATGTTACCATGAGCTCCGCCAGTCCCTCAGATTCCCCTCTCGACCTCCTGTACGGCGTCAGAAATGCCTCGCTCTTCAGCCTTGGAGTTGCCCTACTGGAGATCAGCCAACAGCAGCCGCTCCATTTCGACGGGTCGGAGGAAGAAGTCGTCGTCGTGAGGAAGCTGGCCCGGAAACCGATGCGACTGGGGGGTCGGTACAAAGAAATTGTCAGACGGTGCCTGGAATGCGATTTTGGCTTTGGAAATGACCTCGCGAAACCGGATTTGCAGGGTGCCGTTTACGGACAAGTGGTGTGCCAGCTGGACGAGATGATGCGAAAGCTTTGTTTTACATGACCAGTGCTCGTATCGCAGACATGAAGAGCAACACTTGATGTCTCCTGTCAATGTCAGCGCGGTCTTTTTTATTTGCTCATCATTGACCGGTTGTCAATATTTCGATGTCAATCCTCAACCAGAACGCTACAAGATAGCGGCCATCTTGATGTTGTTGGAAGGAAAGCCGAGTTGCTGAACAGATGTGCTGTTTCACCCTGCGAAAGCCGGGTCCCAAGCGAGGCCCTTACACTTACCGGTCCTTGCAAGAAGACCAGATCTGCAGAGATGGCCTCGTCTGTTTGTGGGCCGTCTAACACCGCAAGAACAATTTGAGTAGGTCCAAGCTGAGCATTTTGGTCGTTCTTTATGGCTCCAGCAGGGAGTTGGAGGAAAGGCCCCGTGTTTCACGCACATTGATCGAAGATCTGCAGGGACGTGATTCAAGGTTTGGACAAGGAGACAACAAGATCAGTAGTGTATCAAAATTTGTATACTTTCCACAAGTGAAGCAGGCTGTTCGTCAGCTCATGCCTGCAGAGCGCTTCTCACACTTTGGGTTCCAGTACTGCCAGCACGGGCTTGGCATTATCATCAACTGTTCAATGGCCAACAACAAGCGCCTGCTAGACGCCATTACACGGTACCTGCGTCAACGAGAGTCGTGTTCCTGGGAGACATCGAGGAAAGGCGGACAAAGAAGGTCTCATGAGGAGAGTGCGCCGCGACTGGTGTGCTCGGGTAGGTGCCGAAGGCGTTGTAAGCGCGCCTCGGCATCCATACGCACCCGGCTCTGGAACTCGTGCGTCCTGCACCTGGGGCAGCGAGGGTTGCGGCGACTTGATTGGCCTCGGGCGCTCCAGAGCGCACATGGTTTGAACGACAAGATTGGCAGCCATCTCGAGTATACGAAATCATGCGCCTGTTTCCGGCGCGAAGCCGAGCGGAAAGAGGCAGCTGAGACAAGCGAAAGTCTAAGCCTCCAGAGCGCGTCTCTCGTGGGCGCTGGACGGCTGTGTTGGAGCATCCACCTACCCGCTCGGGCAAGATGGCGGCTCGACCCCTGTCAGGCACCGGGTCTTGCCCTTTGCGGCGGATTGTTGTGGAGGGGAGCGAGGAGAAAGCTCACCGGCCGCAGCCACCTGGCGCGGTGACGCAAGGCGGGCGTGGACTGGTCCCTAGCAAATTTCAGGAAACTGCGATCATCTCAGCGTCGTCCAGTTCCACGGCAGAAGGGCGTGGGCTGAGGGCAGCGTGCTGTCTCGTGAGATGGTCTAGACACGGCTGACTTCCTGCGCCCGTCCACCGTCTGGCACAAAGACGCGCCGCTTTGTGCGGAGAGGCCGGCGGCCCTTCGCTGGCGGACGTGCGCGGCGATGACGACGATGACGGCGCGACGGCTGAACCGAACAGGCTCGCGGGCTGCGGCTGCGGCGACGGCGGCGCGGAGGGCTGGATGCTGGATGGCGTGCGCATGCTGAGGAGTGTGCCTAGGACGTGAGATGGGCGGATGCTTGGCTGGATGCGCTGGATGCGTGCTGAGTGGTCCGCTTGCGCCCGGCATTGATGATTGCCCTGCCCTGCCTGAGGCCCAGCACGACGACGAGCTGCCTGTGAGCCCAGCCCGGCAACCTGACGCAGTTGTCGCCCACTCGCCCTCAAGTCTGCCCAACGCATCCGCCTCCGCGCTTCGCACCTGGCGTCCTGCAGCGCGAGCCGCATACGTACCCGCCGAGCGAGCGTCTTCGTGACTTGGCCCTTGACCAACTCGTGCCCGCCCGACAAGCCCCTCCGCCGCTCTGGCTCTGGTCTGGCTCCAACTGCAATCCTACCTATCACTATCTTTATCGCTGCTGCCGCGAACGACGACAACCCCAGGATTGACGCATCCGCTCCCACCACGTGTCGCCCGCCAGCTCCCTCTTTTCTCGCGCCTGTTCCCTCTCGCTGCTCTCGCACGCGCCCGCCGGGCGAGCCCTCTCCACCCAGCCACGCGCTCACGTCCTCAGTCCGAGAACGCCAACGCGGCCCTACCGCGACCGACAGCTTCACCTTATGCGCACCTGAGCCCGCCCTCCTCACCACCCCCGAAGCAGCCCCGCCGTTGCCATGGACTCGCAGTGGGCCTCGTACGTCGAGAGCACGCCCGCCACCCGCCAGACGCGCTACTACGCTGCGCCGCCCAGCCTGACGGCCGCCCAGCACCCGCAACGCGACCCGACCGCGCAGCCCCAGCCACGGCAAGATCCCTCCGGCAAGCAGGATCACTACGTGAAGCAGGACTCGTACACCACGCCCTCCATCGCCTCGCGCGCCGCCTCCATGCAGATTAGCTCGCCGCCCGCCTTACTGCAGCAGCGCTCGCACAGCTACCACAACGGTGCCAACGACCACGACGGCGACGTGCCAATGGAGGACGCGGATCCCTACAAGCCGCGGTACGCTGCAAAGTCCGCCCAGCCGAGTCGCACCTCGACTGCCTACGTTCAAGAGCAAGAAGCCTCGGCTGCCGCGCGCCGCTACTCGCCAATGAACCTGTCGCCGTCGTCACCCTACGGCTCTGCTTCCCAGCAAAACGCTGCCAACTATACTAGCTTTTCCCCGCAATCCAACCGTCAGTCGCCCACTCGCTCGAATCCTTACATGTCACCTCCTCAGAGCTACTATTCACCCCCATGTGAGTCATTCTCAGACCCATGCACTGCCATTATCGCTTTCTCTGTTGTGTGGTCACTATACTTATTGCCCTGCAAACAGCATCGCGAGCCCACCCGCCACAGCTACCTCCGATCCAATCCAACATGTCGTCCTCCGATCACTACTACCCGCAATCGGCCACCGCACAGCTCACCGCTGCATACGGACGAGACGCCCGGTCGCCGCGTAATCCTGCTACGCAAACGCCCATGTCACCACAGGCAGCCCGCGGGCCTGTGCCAACTTTCACCAAGTGCCTCAACACCGGAGATCTGCAGCCGATTATCAACGTGCAGCCGCCGTTTCGGAGAGCAAACCCTGAGGGCGGTTTCATAAGTGTGAGTGCGGAGTGAAGGGAACGGTCGGTCAGGTCGCTAATGGGCGTTGTACAGCCGCTGCAAGCATTGACGACCCACCTGCCTGCGACGTACCGCATTTGCAACCCCAACTTCAAGTACGAGTCTTCGAGAAATCCGCGCAGAGTCCTCACGAAGCCGAGCAAGGGTGTCAAGAATGATGGGTACGACAACGAGGATAGTGATTACATCCTCTATGTCAACGATATTCTGGGGTCGGAGGAATCGGGCCATAAGTACGGCCTCATGTTTCTGCTTGAGAAGGGCATCTTTTGACCGTGATGATAGGAACCGCTACCTTATCCTGGATGTCTTGGGCCAGGGAACTTTTGGACAGGTTGTCAAGTGCCAGAACCTCCGAACGCAGGAGGTTGTCGCTGTGAAGGTCATCAAGAATCGCACTGCCTACTTCAATCAGAGCATGATGGAGGTCTCTGTTTTGGATCTGGTAGGTTTGCCAACCGATTTATCTGAGACCCGCTAATATCTTTTTCAGTTGAACAAGCAAATGGACAAGAACGACGACCACCATCTCCTACGACTGAAGGACACGTTTATCCACAGACAACATCTATGCCTTGTCTTTGAACTCCTTAGCGTTAACCTGTACGAGCTGATCAAGCAGAATCAATTCCGTGGCCTGAGTACCACGCTCGTGCGAGTATTTGCGCAGCAACTGCTCAATGGCCTTGCATTGCTTGGAAAGGCCAAATTGATCCATTGTGATCTGAAACCGGAGAACATTCTTCTGAAGAAGTAAGTTTGAAATGATGTCTTGATAATTCGTCGGTTCCTGACCTTTACCAGCCTTGAGAGCCCGATTATCAAGATCATCGATTTTGGCTCTGCATGCGATGAACGGCAGACCGTCTACACCTACATTCAGTCGCGTTTCTACCGGTCACCGGAGGTTCTTCTGGGTCTCCCGTAAGTTTTTAGGCTCAATCCCGCAAAAGATGGCAGGAAATCTAACACGCGGCAGCTATTCGGCGGCTATTGACATGTGGTCATTGGGCTGCATTGTGGTCGAGCTGTTTCTAGGATTACCGCTGTTCCCAGGATCATCCGAGTACAACCAGGTCGCACGGATCACAGAAATGCTCGGTCTTCCTCCGACATGGATGCTGGAGATGGGCAAGCAATCCGGAGAGTTTTTCGAGAAAGTGCAAGACGAATTCGGCAGAAAGACTTGGAGATTGAAGAGTATGGAGCAGTACTCGCGTGAGCACGGCACCAAGGAGCAACCGAGCAAGAAGTATTTCTCCGCTACGACGCTTCCGGAAATCATCAAAAACTATCCGATGCCGAGGAAGAACATGAAACCGGCGGAGATTGAGCGAGGTGAGTGTCGGACATTCCGCACGCTTTCGGTACAACATTCTAACACGTTCCAGAAATGGCCAATCGCCACGCTTTCATCGATTTCGCTCAAGGGCTCCTGAACCTCAATCCTCTGGAAAGGTGGACCCCCAATCAGGCGAAGATGCATCCGTTCATCACGCAACAGAAGTTCACCGGGCCTTTCATTCCCCCGATGACGATGAGGTCCGGGGGCACCAGGTCTCCTGCACCAGGTGTTGTCGAGCAGCAGCGTGCCGAGGCTTTGAGCAGGCAACGAGCTCAACAGCAGGCCGCCCAAGCTCAAGCCCAGAGCGCCGCTTATGCTAACATGCAGATGAACCAGTATGCGCAGAGTCCACATGCTGCCCAAAGTCCGGCCATGTATAACAACATGTACAGTCCAAGCCATCAAGGTGCACCTCCTCCGTACCCCGCACAGGCAAACTACAACCAGCAGATGAATCTGGTCCAGCAGACTCCCCGCTATAACCCGCAACAAAATCTCTACGCACAGGCCACAACAAGAGCGGGTCGGCAAAGAGCATCGACAATGGACCAACAGCAGAATGGTATCCCACCTGCGCTGCAGAGAGTGATGAGTCACTTGGACCCCAATGCTCCGGTCAGGCTGCAACCCAGCCCTGCATACTACCCGCCGCCTCCCGATGGTGCGCCTGACCCTGCTGGTGGACGGAGACGTGATAGCCGTGCGACTGGTGCTGGTGGGCAAGGCCGTCACCGAGGAAACCGCGACTTTATCCGGACGCTCGAGGACCGAACTCTGGAAGAAGGCTTCATGAACAACCAGAACCATTGGCAGTGAAGAGCCCCAATGATGCCAGAAGAACCAAATTGAGATCTATTCCCGGAATCACGACCGTCTCTTTTCAAAAGGTCATTATCTTATGCTTCCATGGCGTGGGGCCTCCCTTTTGGACTTTTTCGGCCTCTACCCTTTGGCCATCACGAGCTGTGGACATCCCTATGAGTCGTTGCCGGATCAGCCCTGGGACTTGTTACAGGTTGTAGAGGGGGGAAAGGGGAAGTGCTGGCAACTTCTCCCGGCTGCAGGGGGGGGCATCATCGCGTCCCAATGTTGAGCGGGGGAAGAGGTTGATCGATGGCTTTCACCCCCTGTTTCGTCACGTCAATTCTGTCGACACGGACTCGCAGCGTCCCAGTGGAAATGGCCTACCATCAATTATTTGCTAGCAGAGATCATGGATCTAGGAATTTTATCGGAAAGCGGAGACCTAGGAGCGCAAATGGCAACGCGCAAGGATGGCTGTGGTGTGACAAAGATTCCGCGCGAAAAAGAAAAGGTTCCATGGGCAGAAAGCGGGTGGGGCCAGTGGCGAGGATGGGGGGAAGCCTTGTATTTGCTTTATCAGGAACGGCCTGGATGATGGATGGTACTGAGTGACGGGGGAGGGTC
Source organism: Diplodia mutila (assembly GCA_022560015.1). Lineage (NCBI taxonomy): Eukaryota > Fungi > Ascomycota > Dothideomycetes > Botryosphaeriales > Botryosphaeriaceae > Diplodia > Diplodia mutila. The sequence goes on along the minus strand of JAFISB010000060.1, from coordinate 117,637 downwards.
ATGGCTGTAGTAGTTGTTCTTTCTTTTTCCTTTTGTGCTTTTTTCCCCTTTTCCTTTTTTTTTTCTCTCTTCTCTCTTTTTTCACTATCCCTCGTTGTCGTCTCAATGGATATCGATGGATGGTACTTCATGCGTGGTGAAAGATGACCTGTTTTTTCTTTCACACAGTTTGAGATGACACTGGGGACGGTGACGACACGAGAGTGAGAGGAGGAAGGAGGAAGGGGAAATCTGCCTCTGGTTCTTTTTTTTTTTGTTCTTCTCGGTGCTGCTGCTGCTATTACTACCTCCACTACTGCTGCTGTTTGTCTTCATGTGCTGCTGCCAAGGTTCCTGATTTTTTTCTCTTTATTTTGGTTTCCCCGAGTGAGCGATCGAGCGAGTTAGTTGCAAGGAGATGAGAGACACCCAACATTTTGGCAAAGAAAAAGAACAGAACGATGATGCGATGCGATGCGATGCGATGCGAGGGGGTGGGATGGAGCGTTTTCGGAAGGAGGAAGAAAACACCACAACCAAAAAAAACTCTTCTCAAACTTTGTTCTCTTCTGGGTTTGACTTCTGGCTTCGTCCTGTGCCGTTGATGTTGATGTCTACGCATAAGTGTCAGTCTCGTTTGCATGCTCGTGTCTGTCCGTCCGTTCCACCAGCCCGCCCACCCGCCAGGCAGGTCATCATGGTGTTGAAGTCGAGGGTATTTGTTTCCCCCCTCTTTGCTTTGATCGTTCGCAACCAATCACGTTTCGATTGGGGGGGGCGGGTGGCTTCTCCTTCTCCTCAACAGGGGACCCTCCCCCTCCCCCACACTTTCTCGTCCCTGAGCCGCCTCCCGCCTCTGGAGCCGCTGCCGCCGCCGCCACCCCGCCCTGTGTCCCGCCTTCCCGTTTCCGTCGCTCCACAGCAGGTCCGTAAACGCCTCGCTCCCGCCGCATGAGGCGATGCGTTCAATCTTTTTATTTCTCTCCCCCTCTTTCCACTTCTCCTGTCTCTCTCCCAATCTAATGCCCATCTCGCTCGGTTTTCCCCCTTTCCTTGACAAATCGTGGTGGGTCTTCCCTTCCTCCTTTGGAGAGAAGGAGCGGTGTTCGTTTCATTGGTTATTTTTTGCAACGGGGCGGACGGATGGACGGATGTAAGGAATAGATACTAGCGGGTTTCTTCCCTTCATGGAGGAGGGAAGAAGCATTCGTGTCGGTTTTGGCTTTGCGATTTGTGGTAGGGATGCCGAGGGGTGGGGATGGGCAGCTTGATGTGGATGTTTATGCAAATTGGAAGGGGGCAATGGATATGGGATTGGTTCGATCAACGACCACGAATGTCATCTTTGTCGCTTTGGTTAAGTGGTATATTTTGCTACTCGCGAGACGAAGGAAGAAAGAAACTGCGCGGCTTCGCAGCTGCCAAACGGACAAAAGTCATTTCGAGACGCTAGAGAGAACGCAGCTGAGGATTATTCTAGGAAAGAACATGCGGAGGTTTCGGGATGCCAATCCAACCAGCGAGTGGGCCAACGACCGGGGAGGAAACGAAGATGAGGAACGGGGACGAGTAAAAAAGCAAGCAGAAGATGAAGAAGCAGCATCCTCCCCCCAACTCCCCCATTCCTCTCTTCTACCTCCTCAAGACCGCCAAACTCACGCCTTCAACCTCGCGCCGTGCAAATCCTCCTCGGCGTCCCTGATCAAGAACATGTACCACCAGATGGTAGGCAGCACGGTGCCGAGATGCCACAAGCTATGGGCGTCAATCACACCCTTCCACGGCGGGAAGTCCAGCAGCTCGAGGCTCATGGCCATGATGACCCAGGCGACGATTAGACCGGGCCAGGCGGCCCAGGTGCGCTTGAGGCGGCGGTAGCGCTCGATGGCGAACCACGACCACAGCAGGTTGTGCACGATGCCGACGGCGACGTTGGCGGCCATGTTGTACGTGTAGTCCCACGACCACAGCGTCAGGTAGGCGACGTGCGCGGCGTAGAGCAGCACGCAGGTGCCGGTCCACGCGCGACGCACCGACGGGTAGGGCGCGTCGGCGCGGTCCCAGCGCCAGATGCGGATGGGCGTGTAGTACAGGCCGTAGAGCACCGAGGCGCCCGCGCCGAAGTAGTCCATCTTCTCGGTGAAGTTGAAGTCGCGCGTGTGGAAGACCATGGACCACGTCCACGCGTTGAGGCCGAAGTAGCCGAAGACGATGTAGTAGCGGCGGAGCGGGTAGGTGTCCGGGATGCGCGAGCGCAGCGTCGCGATGCCCCAGGCGTGCGCAAGGTAGTTGAGCAGCGAGAAGAGGACGGAGAAGGGCTCCTGCATGCCCATGAAGCGGTGGAACGGCCACTTGCCATGGAATTGCAGCACCGGCGACCGGTAAGGCGGATCCCGCGACAGCCGCTTGTCCGTCACGATGTGCTGGCAGGTGTAGTCGCATTCCGACGGGCAGTCCCAGAGTAGAAGCCTGTGGCGGAGGGCTGTGAGGCAAGCATCATAGTGTCAGAACGGCTTTGCTATGTGTGGTTCAATTGGGGAGACGACTGGTTCGAAGTGGGTGCAATGGACGGGGAAGACGTACGGATGGGGGGCGGCTCCAGCGCTTCGCAGTTGGTTTCGGTGCAGACCTAATGGATAAAGCGTGTAAGTGTCTAGTCTTTCTCATTTCCGGTTGTTCTCTGCGCAGCCCAGCTTCGCTCGAGTCGAGACACAACTGGTGCATCCAGCACTCACCTTCACACAGTCCTTGAAGTCCGGCAGACGGTCACCCAGCGAGGCGTGCGCCGTGCCTGCGAGCAGCAGCAACGCGATGAGCGCTGCGCTGAGGAGCCATGGCGCGCCGGGAGTTGCTGCTCTCATGGCTGGCCCATGGAAGTTTAAGCTAGGCGGGTATGCAAGCAAAGCGAGGGACAGTTGGCGGGAAGCGCGGACGGAGAGGTGACGGGGGCTGGCTTGGCGGCGGAGACTTGGTGCGACAGACTGCCCGATGGGGAAGCTTTCCGCCCGCTTTACTTGGCCCCGAATCCCCGCCACGTACCGTCAAGCTGGCGCTTTCTCGTATGGCAAGAACCACATATGGCTCACCTTTTCACCTTGCTTCGGGCATCACGGCTCTCTAGAGATCAAAGCGTCTGTTTGCTTCGGCAATGGCATTCAATGCAGATTCATTGATATTTATCGCTATTTACTACAGTCCTGCCATCGACTATTCCCAGACACTTACTATTGTTATCCCCTTCCAAGTAGGCCACTTAAGTTAGAAACGAAAAGGTATCCTGCCTGAGGTTCCAGTTCAGCACCCACAAAACCTGCAATACAAAGAGGGAATCACGCTCTGGTCGAGTCAACGACCAAGCTAGAAGCTAGAACGAAACGGCAGCCTCATTTTCCTCACCCGAATCGACACATACGCCATCAACGCCGACAAAAAGTCGTCAAATCGTAAGACACTCCGACTCCAACAGCGCTCCTTCACGGCCTTTTCGAGCTGCTGCCCATTCCCCCGATCCCCAGGCCAATGCCAGATTCATTCACGCGACTCCTCTTCGCCGAGTTTCCAGGCTCACTATCCTCAACACCGGAAATGCTCCGCTTTTCTTTCTCTGCCGCGCGTCCTACTCCAGGTTTCTTGACCTGGCCGAAGAGTTTTGCTTGGATCGGGTTGCCTCTGTTCCCTTGGCTCTGGCTCTGGCTTTGGCTGGCGTGGGGTGATCCGCCCATCGTGTAATGTTGCGGGGTTCGGCGCAACATGCTCGATGCCATCTGACTGGCTTGTGACTCATCGATCTCCGTATCCTTGTCAGACTCATTGATGACATTCTCGGTGCTCGAAGCTGTGATGGTTGAGTCAGTGCTCTCCCGGCGACGCGTCTTGGGCACGTTCGCGACCGGAGCAGACCGCGGAGCTTGATTTGCAGGGCGGAAGCTCGGCGGAGTACGAGGAACAGCTACTGTGCTAGGCTGCTGCGATGGCCTGGATCTGCTGTTAGGTGTGGCTGGCATCGAGGAAAGAGACTGAGCTCCTCGGGTGTGACTGAAGCGTGCCTTGGGTGGGTGTCCCCTGGTAGGTGTCGTGGGTGCCGTCGTGGTCTTCTCACTCAACATCTTGTCGGCAAGCAGCAACGCTTCGAACGCTTGCTCGGAGCGATTCCGAGGGTCGTTCACAGTGTGGGCCCGGTTTCGGCTGCGAGGGGTATTTGGATACCGCGGCGTGCTTGTTATCGACATGGGCGTGCCGGTGTCGTATACATCGCCCAAAATGCCATTCAAATGGTCCCTGTTCTTCCTGATCCGGCCTCGCAGGCGGTCGTTCTCCTCGACCAAGCCGGCAATCTCCCCCTCTCTACGTTCAGTTACGCGCTTGGAGTGTTCCAGCATGTCTCTGAGTTCCTCGTTCTCGTTCTGGAGGATCTGAATGTGCCGGCTCATTTCATTCAACAGCGTAGCATTTGCGGGGCTGACAGTCTGCTGCTGCAAGCTCTGGTGAGGAGAAGCGATGACATTTCGTCGCCGCTCCTCAGCCTGCTGAAGGACTTCGACCTCACGCTGCGCCATAGAGAGTTCAACGGCCATGCGGTTCTGCGCCTCGACGCTATCCATGCAGAGCATATTGTACTGGAGCTTGTGATGGGCTGCGGACGTGCGAGATTCCCGTAGCGCGACCATCATATCTGCCGCCATATCGCGCAGTTCCTCAGGCGCCGCGCCATTGATTTGTTCGAGGGTGAACGACAGCGCAGGCGCGGCAACTTGGGTGCTGGGCCGCGACGTAGGCGGTGGCGACGATAGAACAGGCGTAGGCGGGGTCGGGGTGCGGATTGAAGTCCGACTAGGCGGAGCAGGTGGAACCTGCGACGAGGGCGGCGGCGTTATGGACGAAGTGGGCGGATTGGGCGAGTGGTACTTGTCACGGTCGCTCTTGCCGGCGCTGTGGTTTGAATCGGTTTCCTGCGACGGCATGCGCGGCGCGGCTGAGTGCAGGCGCTCTTCCTGCGACATGGCGAGCAGGTCGTGTGCAGCGGATTCGCGATGGTCCATAGTGGTGCGGTAGTAGTGAGACCTCAGGCAGCTCCAAAGATAGCCGCGTGCGCGAGCGGTGAGCTGGAGAAGGTGGGCCAGACGCGTGAAGTCGCGGGGCTGGCGTGGGTGATGATCTGGGTTGCAGGCGGGAGGTTGGCGTTGGACAGGCAACAGACGCGCAAGGCAAGGAGACGCGAACGGGGGCCGTCCCTTGGCAATAATCGGGAGGATGCGCAACGTCAACGAGGCCCGCGCCGCGACAAGGGTGCAGCAGCAGCAATTGAGGCCTGGGGAGTGGCGATGCTCGAGAGCGGGCGTCCGCAGAAGGGATGGAGGGGTCCTGTCTTAATGCCTGCGTTTAGCGCAGCGGTGGAGGGCGGAGAGGCGGTTGGGTGCTGGCCAGCCACGCTGGCGGCCCGGTGGAGGAGCCAGCCATTGGGCGTTGCTCTTCGACAGCTAGCGGCACCTAGCTCTCTCCCGTCGCATGTGCTGGAGCCCCAAAACAACAGCGCGCGTCTCCACAGCCCTGCCACGCCTCAAGCTCGGCTGCCGGCGGTGACGGCGACGGCCCGGCCAACAAGCTCCAGATCCTCCACACGCTGTTCCTCACACCGCGCCCGTGCTACCGCCAGCGAACCAGTCCATCCCGAATCGGTCGCCCAACACCAATGGACTCCTCGAGGCTCCCGCGGCCCTCAGGCATCCCGCGGGCCTCCGGCCTCCCGCGCCCATCTGGCATACCGAAGCCCTCCACCCTCCCTGTCCCGCAGAGGGCAGGCCGCGCATCCGTCAGCCCAGCGCCCTCGGAGCGTTTGCGCCCCAGCTCTTCCCTGCGCGCCGCCGCCGCCAGCCCTCGCGCCTCCTCTACGCCCCGTCCGAGCGTCGGTACCGGCATTCCCGCAAGACCCGCCGCGAAGAAGGACGACAATGTCTTCAAGAAGCCAATTGGGCGCCCGGCGTCGCGCCAGGCGCGGTCGCGGATCCAGCGCCCCGCCGTATCTGCGATCAACACCACAAATGTAGAGCAAGAAGACGACGTGTTGGGCGACTTGGACGGCTTTCGCACCTCGTCGAGGTTAAGTCACCGCGACGTCCACAGCGGTGAATTTGACTTTGGCTTCGACGAGGGGCAGCCCCGTGGTAAGTCCATAACACCCCTTGCATCGCAGATGAGCCTGACACTATTGTAGAGCAGCCCGGAGCCAGGCAGGAAGGTGGATCCACAAAGCGCGAGCCCTCGCTGACCGACCGTACTCTCGAGAGCCTGGGTCGTATTATGGCTGAGCCGACTTCGCCAACGTCACGTTCTACCAGCTGGTATCCAAATCCCACAAGCCCCGGGATGAGCTCTTCAGGGCGGCCCGCTTCTGCAATGAGTTCTAGAGCATCGCGGCCTGCTTCCCGTACTGCTGGCGCGTTCAGGAGCAGTAGTCAAAGGCCGACTACCCCTACGTTAAGGCCGCCGAGCAGCATGTCGCGTGCTTCGAGCACCACACGTAGTTCGCAAAACCAGGGACCAAGCTACGGCACTCCAGGTAGACGAAGCGCAAGTGCGGCGCCAAGGTCTCCAGCTGCTAGTACTGATAGTCAGCCGATGTCTCCGGCGGCATTTGAGCAAGATTCTGAATCAGAGGCAAACCTCATGAGCCCTATAGGTCTCAAGAGTCCTGATAGCCTTAAGAGTCCTCAACTCGCCGACACCACCGATGTTGCAAGCCCCGGTGGGCGAGTGTCGAGAACTCCGTTCGGCTTTAGCAAGTCTGCGATCGGCAAGCTGCCCAGAACCCGTCCGCCCGTCGCAACCAACTTAGATGATAACCTTCGTTCTCCAACTGAAGCTCCTGAGCCGGAGGTAGAGCGAACATTGCCAAGCCGGCCGACTACTTCGGCCAGGAAGGCACCGGCAAAGGCAGCGGCACCAGATCCCTCATCAAACGTTAAAAGCTCTTCCAGTGCACTAAGGGAGCAAATAGCAAAGGCAAAGGCAGCACGTAAGACCGCGCAGACAAAGCCAGCTACGCCGGTCACGAACGACGTACCCGTTGGAGGGGGAGACTTGGATCCATTTGAGGATCCCTTCAACCAAATGCCGAAGGGAGGAGAGGCGGTCATTAGGAAGAGAGTCGATACTGCCAGATCAGATGGTCGTCTCAACATTGCAAACATGGGTCTCAGTGAAATTCCCAAGGAAGTCATGGCCATGTACGAGTATAATCCTGATGCAGGAATCGAGTGGTCTGCATCTGTCGACCTTGTCCGCTTCAATGCCGCAGATAACGACATTGAAAAACTTCCAGAGGATTTGTTCCCCGACATTGATCCTGAGGCAGCCGCGGAGGATATGGATGCAGTAGGGCCGCAGTTTGGCGGCTTGGAGATGCTCGACCTTCACGGAAACATAATGAAGGAGCTTCCCGTCGGTCTACGAAGATTAGAGGGGCTGACGTCTCTGAATTTGGTAAGTTCGAATGCTCTGCATTTCTGTAGGAGTAGTTACATTGATCCCCAGCTAGTCGCGAAACCGCCTGCGCAACGATTCCTTCGAGGTAATTTCCCAGATTGGATCTCTGCGCGAGCTTAGGATAGCCGAAAACGATTTGGAGGGCGATCTTCCCGAGTCGATAAGCTCTCTTACCAACCTTGAAGTTCTGGAGATTCAAGGTAACAGGATTGCGCGCCTGCCAGACGCCCTGCGGAAGCTCGTCAACCTCCGAGTTCTCAACGTCAACACCAACGGAATGTCGTCTCTTCCAATGGAGACACTAGCAGCCTTGCCTCTTGCAGAACTCTTCGCTTCCAAGAATGCTCTTCGCGGAGCGTTCTTTCCGGAGACTGTAACGGAAATGCCTCGCTTGCAGACCCTCGACCTGTCTGGCAATGCTCTTACTTCCCTAGGCTCATCCGCCCTGTCCATGCCAGCATTGAAATCTTTGAATTTGTCGATCAACCGCATCGAGGCGCTGCCAGATTTGACTGGGTGGACCAGCCTCTTGACTCTGTTGATTGAGGAGAACAAATTATCCGAGTTTCCCACCGGCTTCACATCATTAAAGGCACTCAGGCAAGCCAACTTCAACGGCAACAACATCTCGAAGCTCGAGCCTGAGATCGCCCAGATGGATAGCCTTGATATGCTGACACTGGCAGCCAATCCACTGCGGGAGCGCAAGTTCCTTACTATGAATGCTGAGGATCTGAAGGCGGACCTCAAGAAGCGGCATAATGCAACTGCCACGGGGGGTGACGGTGCGAACGATGATGCCGAAGAGAGCGCCAACGGGATCATCCCCACCAACAGTATGTGGGCCATGAAACCGGGCGGTCTCCTCGACCTCTCCTCCAAAAACCTCGCGGTGCTGCATGAGAACGAATTCACGCCCGTCGCCTCGGCCTGCCGCCAGCTCGTCCTGCACCACAACTGGTACACCTACATCCCGGACGCCATCTCGCTCGCGACCGGCCTCACGCTGCTCGACCTCTCCAACTGCCGCCTCACCACCACCTTCACCGACGAGGTCTCGCTCCCCGCGCTGCGCGACCTGCGCCTCTCCGCCAACAAGCTCCCCTCGCTCGACTTCCTCATCACCAACCTCGACGCGCCCAAGCTGCACTCCCTCGACGTCTCCGCCAACCACATCACCGGCGCGCTCCCCGTCCTCCGCACCCGCTTCCCCCAGCTCACCACGCTGCTCGCCTCGGACAACGGCATCGACGACATCTCCGCGACCGCCCTCGCGGGCCTCCAGGTCGTCGGCCTCGCCAACAACAGCATCGGCCGCGTGCCGCCCGAGATCGGCCTGCTGTGGGACGAGGGCCTCAAGAGCCTCGAGATCGAGGGCAACACGTTCCGTGTGCCGACTTACGCGACGCTGAAGCGTGGGACCGAGGCCGTGATGTCCTGGTTGAGGGATAAGATTCCGGCGGAGGCGCCGCCGCCCCCGCCGAAGGAGGAGATGGAGTGGGACGATGAGACGTTCTAGATGGAAAGATGGAGGGACTGCTTCCTTTTATTTTCGCTTTGGAATGTTGATCGGCGAATGAGGTGGGGCAAGGGTATTTGATGGAGAGAGGAATGGATTGGGAGAAGAGCGCGTTTAACGGTTGGGAGGGTTTAGCTGCGCCTGCGCAGATGCATGGATGGTAGGGAAGGTATCAGGATCTGAGGGAAGGGTGCTGCGTATGCGTTTGACAATTCCTGTATCATTTTCAAGCGTGCATATTTTTTGGTCTTTTTTTTCCTTTCCCTGTATCCAATTTGCAAACTGGGGGTTGGTGATGGTGTGTTCGATTTAGAATCGCACGCAAGATTGGGAAGTAGTATTTGTAAAATATATATAGACTTCTTGTATCTTGCAAATGGTTCCAGCTTGTAGCATGCGGGTTTTTCCGCTTTCTTTGATGCATTGTGAAGTTAGTGTTCACCGTGGCTGGTTTGCCACAAAATAGGCTTGTATAAAAGCACTCAAGGTTCTGCTTTTGGTGCAGTGCCGAGAAACCTTCTCAGCATTGGAGACTTGGTATTAGTCCATCCTGTGAAGAAGAGAAGTAAGAGTAAGCCCAATCCGCCCCCAAAAGAACTCCAATATTCGCCAGTCCCGCTTTTTCGAGATTGTGACGCTTTGCATGCGTGCAAATATGCTAGATCCAAACAAATCAACAGGTACCGCGGCCTCCGTGTTCAAGTCGGAGGACTTTGCTTCCAGCTTTTTTTAGAAGTCGTAATCGTCTCCTCCACCGCCGCCCTCTTCGCCATATTCGTCGTCTTCCCCGTTGTCGAAGTAGTTCTCGGCATTGTAATCGTCGTCGTCGTCTTCGTCCTCCTCAAAGTCGTCGTCCTGCTCTTCTTCCTCGTGCGGGCCCGTGTCCTCGTCCTCATCCTTATCCAAGTCTTCATCCTCGTCGCGGCCCAGACCCTCGCCGTCCTCGCCCTCGAGCTCCTCGAGACGGGTCAGCTTCGTGGATAGGGCGATCTTGAGCAACTTGCGGCGCTTCTTAAGGGCGGCGGCGTTGGCGCCGGGCTTGGTCGTCGGATCAAGTGTCGTCCAGAGCTCTTCGGGGAAGAAGCGGAATACTGTTCCATCGCAAAAACCACATGGAGCATGTTAGTCACAAAGCGCCCAAACAAAAGCTCCACCATATGCTCGGCCTATTTGGGCGCTGGGCGGGCGTACCGTATGGCCTGGTATCCAGGCGCGGGATCTTGCGGCGCTGCTTCTTGTACTTCTGGCCGTAGGTCGGCATGCCTTCGAAGGGATCGATCACGACGGCGGACGAGGCGACGGCGCCGCGCTTGGTGACGCGCGAGTGGTCGCCGAGCACGGTGTATAGCGGACCTTCGTGGATGCGCTCGCGCAGCGCGCGGTAGCGTGCGACGGCGATCTTCTCGTCGCGCCGGGGCGGAGGTGCGATCGGAGGCGGGTTCGGCTGGAAGCGTGTTAGGCGGATGATCTCACGGAGTTCCACGTCGGTGTAGGGGTTTTCGCCCCAAAACCAATGCGAGGGAAGCTCCATGGCGAGAGGATTGAGGAAGAGGCGCCTGGTGGCATGGCATAGGGCAGGTGAAGCAGGCGTGGTTAAGTGCAATAGATGTTGAAGATGTCGAGCGCGTGCCAGGCTTGCGCGCAGCAGACTGGATTGAAGCGCAACGGAGCTCGACTTACGGGGAAGAGCTCAGAGGGTTTCGTATCGATCTTGAGCTCAGCATCGTATTCCCACGGCACGTCCACACCAGCAATCTTTCCGTGTCCACCGCTGCGGCTGTGGATGCCGGGCCAGGCTCTGCCAGCCATAGTGTAACCAGTCGTGAAGATGTATTCGTGGTTGAAAGGAGCGGTCGGTCGAGAAAACGTGCTACCGGTCGAGGAACAGCGAAGGTCGGGGAAGGGTTGGTGGGAAGGATCGATTGAAGGCGTGGAGCATGGTCGCAACGATGGGGATGAGTCGGCGGAGAGCGGGCGGGCAAAAAAGGCACAGCGTATGAGTCAGAAATCTAACAGTGGTAGTTTCGACTGACTCTTGCGCTGCCCCGCGGCCCGAACTAGCGCGCGGCCTCGCCTATCCCCGCCATCACAGTCGCACCTACTCGCAAACAAGAAAGCACGACACGGCCAAGCGAAGCTGCTCACGTACCGGGACAAGAACGCCGAGCTCCCCGAAGAGTGTTTGATTCGTGGCCACTTCATTAAATCTCACGAGCCCATCGTCCTGAAGCTGCAGACAACACTAGGCTGACATCGCACCCGTTCACCACGGCCGCGTCTACGCGCATCCATCGCCTGCATCTGCCCGCACCCCGGAAACAGCCATGTCCGAACAGCAAAATGCCGCCAACCAGGCGATTGAGAAGCTCACGCACCACCTGGCACAAGTTCAACAGCATCCGTCACTCCCGCTTGATGCCTCACTATTTGACGCTGTGGAACCTCTTGCGACTTCGAATTCCCTGGCCCCAAACACGGCCGATGAGCTCCTCTCTCAAATGACGCGCCTTTTCACCGTTCTTCAACAGGATCCCACCCCGGTCATTCAACTGGTGACTAAGATCGGGGCTTCCTTTGACTTTGACACTATCAGGTCGCTGGATCCGCCCATCGACTTCGCAGGCGCCTTGGTCTTGGCAGCCACGCCGTACCATGCCTTAGCACTGCAGACTCTGGAAAAGGCAGCTAAGGATGTACGACATGCTGAGTATATTGCCAGTATCCCGAACGTCATCTCCCGCTTGATCACCCTGTGGCTTGCAATCGACGACATCGGCACTGCAGAGAGGGCTGGCAATGTCCTGCATGAACTTCTCAAGGTTGACCGGGATCCTGCCGATTCTATGGGAATCGAGTCCGCCCCGGACTCCATGAGCAGCAGCAATCCTCACGTAGCAGTAGACGTGCTAGTCTCAGGCACGAGTGCGAGCCACGGCACCGGATTCGTATGGAAGCGCGTCTTTGGCGATCGAGACGTCTACACGCTGTTCTTCAGCTTGTGCGGCGGTAAAAGCGTGATTCACGGCATCCCTGATCTAAGTAGGTCCCAAAAGACAATTGCTCAGGCTCGGTTGATGTCATGGCTTCCCAAGGTGGGTGCGCTTAGCTGGGAAGCTATTACACGCTCGCATCACCCGGACATCGAGCAGGACTACGGACTGAAGTCACCTGGCCTCCTGGACTTCATAGCTCTGCACACTGTGGACTACGATGGAGACATCCTAATGCACATAAGCCTGATGGAGTTCTTCTCGGATCTTCTGCAGACGTGCAACCAGCCATCCAAGTAAGTTCCAGTCAGTTCGTCAAATATGATTGAAAATCTAACCACACATCCAAGGCATACTGCATCTCATCACGAGTCCAATGCGCTCGAATATCTCAAGACGCGCAAGTTACATGACAGAACTCTGAGCTTCTTCATAAACCCCACTGCTCACGAGTCCTTCGAAATCTCCTACCTCTACAGCCCAGCTGCCAAGTACCTGGCGACCTATGCATCGACTTATCCCACAGACTTCGAGTCCAGCGAGGTTAAATCCACGACACTCCGTCGCCTTATGAATGTGTTTGGCAGTATCAAGCCGGCCCAATGGGTCCATGGAGAATCGCCCCGCCACGATCTCCACGTCCTCGCCTCGCTTCCGCGTACCACTCTTCTTGCCGACTCTACCGCCATCTGGACTTCCTCGCCCCTCTCCCTCATCCCCGGCTCCCGTTCAACCAACCCGGATGCCCTCCACACTCTCGCCACCATCTTCCATGGACCGGAGGATTCCAGCAAGGACCTCGTCTTCCCCGCACCCGCCGCCCCGTCCCGCACCAGCGCCACTTTCCCCGAACGTCTCACCGCCGAGCGGTCCTCCGCCCGCGCCCTCTGTGCGCTCTTCACGCAGCACAACTCATCCTTCTTCCCCGACCTCGTCCAGCTCGCCGAGACGGTCGCCCTGAAAGACACGGCGCTCGCGGCGCTCAACTTCATCAACGCGCTCGCCACAGCGTCGTGGTCCACCGAGTCGTCCGCTGCGCCCTCCGACTTCCCTCCGAACGGCCTCGCGGCGCTGCTCCGGCCCGGAAATCCCGTCGTGCCGTACTTGCTGCGGCCGGCGCAGTCATTCTCGAACCTGGTCGGCGGCAGGGGCGACGCGGAGAACGCGGCGTACCAGGTTGCGTCGAGGAAGTTCGATGTCGTGCGCACGTTGTTGAGGAGGCTGGAGCAGAGCTCGGCGGAGGAGGTGCCCGGAAGAGGTGGTTTGCTGGAGATGCTCAGGGGCAGAGTTGCGGAGGGCGTCTGGGGCAGGGGTGGAGAGATTGGCGGACGGATTGGGACGTTGGAGTTGTAGTGGGTTGGGGGGTGTCATGCGGGTGCAATCGTGCAATCTTGAAGAGAGTGCCTTGTATGGATACGACATGATGAAAAGGGGCAAGGCGGGATTTCGCCCATGAAACGAATGCAGAAGACAGATTATTGAAATCTTATTCTTTTTTTTTCTTTTCGATTCCGTTGCCTACTTCAACCTTCCACCATCATCGACAACAACAACCCTCCTCCCACCCAAGCAGCCCTTTCTTCCCATTCGCATCTCAACTCCTCGCCACCACAACCCTCGCCTCCCCCTCCACGACCCTCCTCCCCGGCTCCCTCCTCATCACCGTATACTCGCACACCCAAACCTCCCTCCCCTTTCCCTCCGCCGCGCGCGCCTCCGTCCGCACCTCCTCCACGCCCTCGGCGCCGCTCGCCGCGTACAGCCGCCGCCCGGCCGGCGTCGCCTCGACGAACAGCGGCGCGAGCAGCGCGTCCGCCAGCGCGGCGCCCCAGCGCATCTGCAGCGAGCCGGCGCCGAGGCGCTGGTGGGAGGGGTGGGTGAAGAGGAGGGCGAGGACTTGTTCGTGCATGTCCATGGTTAGTTACCGGAGGGGGGTGTTGTTTTTGATCGGCGGTGGGGTGGTGAGCGTCTTGGTGGGTAAGGGAGGAAGGAAGGATTGGAGGACAGAGGGATTGAGGGAATGAGGATGAGGATGGGGATGAGGATGAGGGTGAGGATGGACTTACGGACGTGCGGCTGCCCGTACATGTGGCGCGCGCGCCGTGCCATGAAGTCGCGCATGAGGGTCTCGCCCATGGTGCGGTCGGGGCCTTCGAGGAAGTCGAGTTTGACGGCTGCCGATGCGGCGTCGGGAGTGAGGGAGGGGTTGGGGGTCCAGTGGGGGTAGACCTGTGGCGGGCGGGCAAGCGGGCCGGTTAGTCTGGTGTTGATATATGTTCATTTCCTTCTTTTCATTTGCTTTTGCGTGGAGGTTTTCGGTTTGATCTTGTTACTCTGGGGGTGTTTTGACTTCTCGGTGCTCTTGAAAGGGGTAGGAATGGAGCGTGGGGAGAACAGAAACGGAAAGAAATGATGATATTGAAAGAGAAAAGAAGAAAAAAGAACTGACCATCCACCAACTCCCGCCAACGATCCGCCCTGTCTCCTGGTCCACAACCTTAAGCCAGACGTTCTGATTGCCCTCACGCATCCACTTCGCAATGTTGGTCTTGGCACTCGTTCGGCAGGCTGGGGTATCGTGGCCGAAGAACATGGTGCGGATATCGTTGCCCTCGAAGGCGGCATAGATGGGGTCGAGGAACGCATCAATGTCAGCCTGGGTGGCGCGGGAGAGTTGTAGTGTTGGTGCCATTGTAGTTAGGAAGGATTCTGAAGGGGAGGATAGGATGGTTGGTAGGACGTTTTCTGTTCTCGCTCCTTTTGCCGTACTGCTCTATCTCCCACTTCTATGTTTTCAGAGCAACAGTGACATAGGGTTTTGGAGAGAATCTTCCAATAGTCTACGAAAGGAAAGACGATAGTGTACCAACTCAGGACACGTACATAGGGCAGACTGGAGGATGTATGAAGCCACAAGATGTAAATGCTTCAGGTGACAAGGGTTATGTAAAAATAAAAAAATAATAAGGAACCTGGCAGAAAACGGCGCCCCGTCCCGTTGGGCGCGAAGGATCTGCCACCTCGTGCACTGTGGAGAAAGAGCGGAGAGCCTGATGCCTTGAAACGACTCGACCGGGACCCAGTCGAGCGGCATTTTCTTTTTCGCGTCCAGATTTGATGGCTTTCTATGTGTACACTGAATGTTATAAACGACACGTCTTGTGTCAAACTAACCGATCTTGAGATCAACCTTTTAAAGCTACGGCTGTTTATAAAATCCGTGATGTAGGAGGCTTTGGAGAGGTGAGTGGGTGGGAAAGTGCCTCGTTCTAGGCGGTGAGCCATGACTTGACCCATGTCAAATCGTCGAAAATTAAATTTCGCCATGTCCACTCGTGGCGCCAAACGGCATCCAGCGAAAAAGCCGTTGCCAAGAAACATTCCCGCCAGGGCTCTCTGCTGTGCCACATCACTGCCAACACATTGACTAACACAGACGCTGAGCGGAATTCAAAGGTGGTCTGAGCGAGGAGACTGGGTCCACTATGCTGAATGCAGTGTGCTCGACCACACCAAATGTTATTTGATTATGCCACAGAAACGACCTGATGCTGTTCGTAAAACGTCGGCCAAGAAAAGGTTTGCAATAAGAGAAAAACACGTCGTCGATGCAAGACTTCCTTCGAGCCGTGCTACTTGGGTATCTCAACTCAGCCATTCGTCTCGGCTCGAGACCGCCGTTCCAAACATCCCTTCGTTTCGTTGACCCTCGACATCTCCTCAACCTTTTTGATCTCCAAACAAAAACGTAACCAAACCAGCATAAAAGTTTCTCATCCATCATCCCCAACAACCTTGGCGTGTCTGAAGTATTTCATGCCCACCCAAGCAACCACGACCCAAACCCACGCCATCACCGCCGTAAGCACCATCAAGGCGGGGTAATAACCGACAATGGGCAGCGTAGGATCGTCTTCCAGCTCGGGCGGGGCGTACGGCGTCTCGCCGACGTCCCAGGCCCAGCTCCACACCTCGAGGCAGCTGCCCATGCCAATGACGAAGACGATCCAGGTGACAATCAGGACGACCCAGCCCCACCACTCCGTCTCGCTGTAGTCCCATTCGTCGACGAGGTCGAAGGTCGTGGTGGCGGGCGGCAGCGACAGCGGCGACGAATGGCGCGTGGTCGACGAATTGGTCTTGGCGGCGCTGCGGCGGCGCTGCTGCAGGAGGCTGCTGCTGCTCAGCGCCTGCATGGGGAAGTAGCTCGGCGACAGGTGGCCATTGCCGCCGCTGCCGGGGCCGGCGCCGGGGGACGAGGGGCGGCGGAAGGTGAGCGAGTCGTTGTCGTCGTCGGTGGTGCTGGCGTAGGGGTTGGCGACGGGGCTGGTGACGGGGCTGGAGATGGGCGAGGCCAGCACGCCTGGACGCGGCGTCTCGTGCACGGCGGCGGCGGAGGAATTGTAATTGTAATTGGAATTGGAATTGGGCTGCGGCATGCGCGAGGCTACTGCGGCCGACGACGAGCCGCCGCTCCAGCCGCTCTCGGACGAGGAGGTAGCAGAGGGGTTGGCGTAGGTGAAGGGGCGTGGGGCGAGGGTCGCTGGATGTTGGTCGGGCGAGGTTGGGCTGGTAGCGATGGGGTCCATCTTGTGGAGGGCGGACTCGCTCGAGCGCTGGCGCGTGCCGAGAATGGCAGTCTTGCGCAGGGAACCGCGACGTCGACGGCCACCGCTGGTGGTGTTGGCGGCACTCTGTCGCACAGCGTGGGCGAGGGCCATAGACTTCGCTCCCAGGCTCAGCGGGCCGTCGTCACCAGCGCGCAGCTCCTCCTTGCTGGCCAGGGCGACATGGGCTGCTGTCGGCAGATCGCCGCCGGGGTTGCGCAGGAATGGCAGCTTCGAGAGAATGCTGGCCGACACGCTCCGCTTGTGGGCGCTGGACGGGCGGCGGGCTGGGGATCGAGGAGTTGGGCTCGGGGAGGTGGTCGAGGAGGTGGTAGGCTTGCGCTTATGCTCATGGTGGAGCGGGCCGCTGGGGGTGGGTGATGATGCTCCCGCATTGTGGGCCATCTCCCATGCTCTTATTTCAGGCTCGGCACGCAGCGCGGGGGCGCATTTTGGCAGTTGATGAGCTCTGGGGTTTGCATTGACAGCTGAGAGAGTCAGAGTGCGGAGATGGCGCGCGGGATGCGGGATGCGACTGCCTGCTGCTGCGCGCGGCTCTTGGTTAGTGATCGCCGCGCCTAATGCGAGTCAGGGGTCGGGCCATCTCCAAGTGCTCCTTGCTCCTTGCTCTCCTCCGCAGCGTGCAGCCGTGCACATACAGCCGACCATCTTCTCCACCACCCAACCGGCCGCTTCACCGCTTTGCCAGTCGTCGACATGGCGTCCGAAATGCCGATCCCAGTGCCGCCGCGGACGCCCACTCCGCCTCCTGAGGATCAGCGCAAGCCAGTTGGCCTGGGACTGCCCGACGACCAGCTCGAGCGCGATGCCCTGTCGCCCATGTCTGCTACTTTCCCGCCGCAGAGCTTTGGTGCTCTGAGTCCCTCGTCCGCCAATCTCAGCCCGCGCACGCCCAATTCTGCAT
Organism: Diplodia mutila; assembly: GCA_022560015.1. Classification (NCBI taxonomy): domain Eukaryota; kingdom Fungi; phylum Ascomycota; class Dothideomycetes; order Botryosphaeriales; family Botryosphaeriaceae; genus Diplodia; species Diplodia mutila. The sequence continues at coordinate 100,135 of JAFISB010000060.1, read as the reverse complement.
ACTACACGCCGCAGATGACCACCAATTCCGAAGTCTCCACCCCGCAGACGGCATCGTCTGAAACGCCGAGGAACCCATTCAACTTCCAGCCGCAGCAGTATGTTGTGGGCAAGTCGCCCGCGAAGTCGTCGGTACGTCGAAGCAGGTCTCAGCCCATTGGACGAGCTAACGTGCTCTGCAGCAGGACATTGGCCGGCGTCGTGGTCACAAGTACAAGCACAGCAGCGTCTCGCATCAAATCTTCCTCGAGCCCGCGCCCCGAGCACCTCTACAAGTCCCCGCATCTCTACCACTGCCCAATTGGTCCGAGGTTCGAAGTAGCATGACGCCGGAACAAAAGATGCGCGGCTTGTGGTGCGCCTGCCACCTGCTGGTCGGCGGTTACGTCAAATACAGTGCCCAAGGTTCAACCGCCATGACGGCGCTGTCACATCTGATGTTCTACGATTTTGTTGGCGCAACCGTATGCTGCATCGCCGACATTGGCAGCAACTTTGAGTGTTGGAGACGGACAAGTTTAAAAAGACCATTCGGGTATGCGCGGCCTTCATGCCATTTGGACCAGTGTGACTGACGTTGTGCTTGCAGGTTCGAACGTTTTGAAGTACTGACCGGCCTCGCCATGGCTGTGATCCTAATTTTTACCGGCTTCGACCTGGTGAGCCATAATCTCCAGCACGCTCTGGAGAACAGTGGCGGCCACGAGTCGCATCACCCGCACGTACACGAGCGTGTGTCGGCAGGTAGCGTTGACACGGCCGCTCTCGCAGCCATTGTTGCCACGCTGATCTCGGCCATTGGGCTGAAGAACCATGCCCGCATCAGCAAGGTGCTGCGCTTCGCCTACCTAGATTCGCTCCCGTCGGTGCTCAGTAATCCTTCGCATTTCCTCACGTTGTCGTGCTCTAGCTTGCTTCTGCTGCTGCCCCTCCTATCGATTGAGATGTACATCTGGCTGGACCGGTCCATCACAGCCTTCATCGCCATTTCCATGATGTTGTTGGGCTGGCGCCTCGGCTGGACGCTGGGCCGTATATTGATGATGTCCTACTCCGGCCCGGGGTTGGAGAGCCTGCTGCGGGTGATTGAAGCAGATCCTGCAGTGGCGTCTGTCGAAGATGCGAAGGTCTGGCAGGTTCACTATGGGTTGTGCCAGGCCAACTTCAAGCTGCGCGTACGCAGTCTCGACGACATGGCTAAGCTACGGGACCGCATTCAGAGCCTCGTGCGCAACAAGCTGGCGGGCGGCTACGGCCGTGGCGGTGAGAAGTGGGAAGTCAGCACGCAGCTCACGTTGGATAAGGATTGATGCGACGTTATGCTTTTATGTATGCGATAAAATATTACCATTTAGTGACGCCAGTACAGGATCAGCTCCGGGGCAGCCTAAGTAATAAGGCTGAAACGCGGCAGCTCACATCCGGCCAGCCGTCTGCAACCCGCCCGTCCCCAGCTTCTCCGCATCGTGAGCGCGAGCCACCTGACACTGCGTGCTTGTTCCCGCCCTGCTAACTGGCTTCAGCCATTGCCTTCCACGCGTCTGCTTCGCCCCGGCCCGGATCTCTGGAATCTTCCAAGACGCCCTCCAGGGAACTTCCTCACTACCACGATCGTCACCCACGACAGACCATCCTTGATCGAGCAGAGAGTTGCACGATGGCAGTGCCCCCACCTCCTTCCCGCTTTCTTGGCATCTCTAGTCTCAGTCGACATCGCGCACTTACGTACTCTCGCAGCTGTCTGGCCGCCTTTCGTGGTGGCGCTCCAAAAAGCCAAGAAGAGACTTGTATGCTTGGCCGGGCGTGGTCGTGGCGTCGACCACTCACGGAACATTCTGCATCGCGAGACATCCGATGCACCCGTGATAGCGCCTTCCTGCCAATGTTTGTGGCTCGTACTTCATCCTCCCAACTGGATCCGTCCAAGGCGTCATGACATCAAGAACCTTCAGTTGATCGCCAATGCATCGGCGAGCAGAAACGCAGGTAGGCTGGGCATCGAACGGTATTACCTACGCCCAGCCATTTGCTGCTTGCCGACGGCAATTGCTGTTGGTCAGTCGGCCCAGACATCTTGCGTTATGATGCCGCTGAATGGCGGAGGATTTCGACGGCCTGCTTAGGGGTGTAGTCGCCTCTTGTTTCCCTTCCGGTTGTCTTTTTCAAGTTTGACTTCATAAAGGTGGGGTCGTGCGCCTAGAGCTTCAGTCCTTAAATAGCTGGGCACCTACTCGACCCATTCTCCTCCAGTGAAGCCTCATTTCTCCGTCCCCAGCATTCGAATCATCAGTTGTCGGACTGAAGATGCTCAAACACATCATCCTTGCGGCATTGGCCTCTATGGCCTTTGCTCAAACGACGCAAGACCTCAATGCCACGCTCAGCGGCATTCCCGAGCTGTCCAACCTGACGACGTACCTGAGCTCGCTCCCAGATGTCCTGAACTCGCTGTCCAGCGCCAACAACATCACCATCCTGGCGCCCAGCAACGAGGCCTTCAACCAGTTGATGAACACCTCCCTCGGCACGGCGTTGGCGCAGGACTCCGGCCTGATTCAGGCTGTGTTGACCTACCATGTGCTCAACGGCACGTACAACTCAAGCCAGATCACCGAGGATAGCCAGTTCATCCCTACGCTTCTGATGGATAATGCGTACGCCAATGTTACTGGCGGCCAGCGAGTTGAGGTCGAGGAAGAAGATGGCAATGTTGTCTTCTACTCTGGTCTGCTGCAGAACGCGACTGTAACACAAGCTGTACGTGCATCTCCCTTCCCCTTCCTCTAAACAGTGGGCTACGAAGATGTCACCCTTCAATTGGCAAGAACGTTACTCGACTCAGGCGGCCAGTTGAAGTCGAGGTCTAGACGTTCACGTACAATCCCAAAACGTCCATCGTCCTCTTCAAGCCTTCCACATACCTTATTTTCCTCCGTGCCCCGAAATCAGAGCTAACGACATATCAACCCAGGACCTAAACTTCACCGGCGGCATCGTCCACATCGTCGACAGCCTCCTCACGCTGCCCGCCAACGTCAGCTCGACGGCGCTGGCAGCCAACCTGACGGCGCTGGTGGGCGCGCTGACCAACGCCAGCCTGGCCGACGCGGTCGACACGGCGCCGGACGTGACCGTGTTCGCGCCGGCCAACCGGGCGTTCGCGGCGGTGGGCTCGGTGCTGGGCAACGCGTCGGCGGCCGAGCTGGCGGACGTGCTCGGCTACCACGTCGTCAACGGCACCGTCGCGTACTCGGCGGACTTGCTCCGGGATAACGGCAGCAATCAGACCGTCACGGCGCTCAACGGCGGCGAGCTGACGATCCGCGTGCGGGATGGCGGGGATGTGTTCGTCAATGGCGCGAGGGTGGTCGTGAAGGACTTGCTGGTGGCGAATGGCGTGGTGCATGTTATTGACAGGTAAGAGTCTCTCTCTCTCTCTCTCTCCTCAAGTTCAATCTCCCATTTTCTGATACACCGCCCCAGTGTCCTCAACCCTTCCAACTCCACCGCCGCCCCCAGCGACGACGACGAGAACGACGACAACAACAACGACGACGACGACGACAATGGAGACGTTCAGTTCACCGGTGCTGCATCCGCGACTGAAGTCCCTTTCACGTCCAACGCGCCCACGCCGACCACGACGATCGCTGCTGCTGACGGTACGACCGGCGCTGGTGGCGGTGGCACGGCGACGGGTACGGGTGCTGAAGCGAGCGCGAGCGCGACGGGGGCCGCTGCTGCGGGCGTCGGTATGAGCGGTGGGTTGATGGGTGTGGCGGTTGGGCTCGGTGGGGTGGTGTTGGTTTTGTGAGATGGGGTTGTAGGTGGGCGAGTTGGATGGGAGAGGGGGGAGCGAACGAACCAAGCAGGTTTTTGGTCGTTACTTCAATGGCGCCTGGTGATATGAGAAGGTGTGAAAGGTAATCAATGCATTCGTGTACTATAACTCAATTATTTCCTTCCATGCTTTCAATATCACGTTTCTAAAACCAGGGCACCCGGGGAGACATTAAACCTTGATTACGTGGACTATTGTAACATGCATATGAGGGCTAACCCATATTTACACACGGCCAGATATTTACTTCACCTGCCCATGTTGAAAAATTGCAACGACTCTTATGGAACACGGAAATCGAGAGTCCAACTGTTAGTCCTCTTTGCTCTGCAATTAGCTGTCATTGAAAGCTAGAACATGATCCGCGAACAAAACTTTTTCTCATAGAGAGCGTGGACTGAAAAAAGACACCGAACTGAAGAACTCCTTATACATCATGACATTACGCACATACATTAACTATAGTTTTCATCTCACTGAGCTACATCCGCCCGTGCGCCATGGACCCATTCGTCAACGTCCATCTATTTTTACAACATCGACATGCTTCAGCTTTAACCGGACTGGTAGATACCCAAAGCGCGGACGTGCGGGTTGATCATGGACAAGTTGAAAGGCGTGAGGAAGAGGTCGCTGTCGGTCAGGGCAACGAACATGGTCCCGTTGACGGCCGGGTCGCCCTCGTAGACGTAGCCGGCGGGCTGGTAGGTGAAGCCCTCGCTCGGGCCGGTGAGGGTGAGCGGGGTGTAGGTGAGGTTGAGCTGGCTGACCCAGGCGACGAAGGACGGGTCGCCGGCGGCGGCGGTGGACGTGACGTAGCTGTTGTTGGGGCCGACGGGCTGGCCGGGGGCGTCCCAGGACAGGCGCACCTGGCGGCCGGGGAAGCTCAGGGGCTCGCTGCGGTTGCGCGAGATGGCGGGCCCGCAGCCGTAGCCGGTGACGTTGAGGTTGACGCAGCTCTGGTCGGGCGGGATGTTGGAGTCGGACGGGTCGGCGGTGCGGTTGCCGACGACCTCGCCGTCGGCCGTGTCGTTGGGCGAGAAGCGGTTGGGGTTGGGCTGGTTGATGATGTGCAAGGCGGGAAAGTTCTGCCACGCCAGCCGCGTCGTGTTCTCCGGGCACGACGAGATGTACGGCGCCAGGTAGGTCCAGGCCCACGACTGTGGGATGCCCGTCTCGAACCACACCGGGTAGGGGTGCAGCCCCAGCATCTGCCGGAACGACATCTGCTGGCGCGCCTCGGTGGCGATGGACTGCGAGAGCAGCTGGCCCACCTCGCGCGCGTCGAGGTGGTTGATGAAGCCCCAGACGCCCGACTCGCCCCACCGCGTGAGCTTCTGGTTGAAGTCGATGTACTCGCGCACCGTGGTGAAGGGGTAGTTGTACGTGCACTGCGGCGCCGCCGTCTCGCCCAGCATGTTGGAGAGCAGCGTGGCGTGGCCCGTCTCTTGCTGCGCCATGAAGCTGATCAGAGCCCGGTCCTCGCCCGTCAGACCGGCGGCGAGAAAGTCCTCCTCGGAGAAGGTGGCCAGGCCGTTGTTGAAGAGGTCGAGCTCGATCCACTCCTGGTACAGGCCGAGCTGGATGGACTCGTAGTCGAAGTCCGAGTTCACCATGTAGCGCGGTTCGGTGCCGTTGGTACCAAGGCCGCCGGCAGGCGTATAAGGGGCTGGGGCAGGCTCGTGGAGTTCTCCATCCGAGTTGTAGTAAGTGGCCGTAGGGTTAGGCGGGAGAGGGGCGACGGATTCAGCCTCAGTGGTGGGTGCCATGACAGCGCCAGTAGTAGTGGGCGTGCCGGAGAAGGGACCATGGCTTGTGTGACCAGTCAAGACGCTGGAGCGCCTGGGAGGAATGAGTGTGGCCGTAGTGAAGGTTGCAGCGATCTGAGAATCCGGACCGAAAGAGCTAACGAGGTGGGCGAAAGGAGTGGGAGTCTCAGTGGCGTACGGAGCATCGGCGTCGGTGTAGCCAGGCACGTCAGGCAAAGGAGCCGGGGCAGCTGCGGCCAGGTAGGCCAGGGCAGCGCCTGAAAGGACGGTCTTGGAAAACATCCTGAGAGCGGAAAATGAGGCTCAGGTCGTTATATGCAAGATGGAGTTCACCTGAGCAGGGCAGGATAGATTTATAGCTGGCATCTGGTCTTCCACGCGGCAACCAAGTAGCACGAGGTGACAGCGACACATTACTGAAGGATGATGGCATTGCATGTGGAAAAGCGAGTGGTGCTCTGACTTCACCATCGGCTCGAAGAGGAACTAGAGGACCGAGAAACAGGCGCTAGGCGGCCGTTGGTCGGAGAAACGAAGTTTGGGCAAGTGTGAGCACAGCCAGGGGGGTGGATTACTGCAGTGAGAAACCAATGGCCGGCCATGTCAAGACGGGAAGGATTGCGGAGTCGGGGCCGCATCGGGAGATTCGAGATGCCGGTGGCTTATTCAGAGATTAAAATGCGAAGTCGGGATGCAAGCTGCATGTTGCGCGAGGACGGATGGGGGGTGGGCAAAAGGCATAGCTGCGGTCTCGGGCGGTGACGTTCGGATGACACGGCCAGACCACGCGAACAGTGGGAGCCAGGTCACGGCTGCGTGGAGGTGGCGCCATGTGTTGAAAGGGTTGGTCGGTGCATGCTGATGGAGTTGAGTTGTCCAGACCAGCGGCCTTTCTCAGCAATAATAATAACGCTGCATGTTAATTTGGAGATCGTCGGGTCGAAGGTGCGAAGCTCCAAGCCGCGCGGCTCCACTGCCGAACGCCTTTCCCGCCCCCTCTTTGTCATGACGTCTGTCTTTCACTTTGGCCATCAGCCTCACCCCGTTCTGATTGTTTTTTTCTCTTCTTCCTTTTAGCCAAGGTAAATAGCCACTGTGCTCGGTTGTATGTACCGCCGTAAGCATTGCGTTCCGCATCAAGACCAGCTGTTGCTCTCTTCTACACAGACCGCCGGACCGAAGACAAAGCTTGTTTCCGTGCGCGTCTCTTGGTTTTTCGGGAGCGTGGCTGTCGTCAGTGCCATCCCTACATACTGCTGACGCCAAGATCGTCGTCTTCGATGCTCCCCGAGTCCATCCATACAGTCCGATCGGGCACCTCTGCGGACCCTTTGGAAATCCCACCACTCCATGTGACATTCCACGCGTCCCTGAAGTGGAACTGCATTCGCTCTTGATCCAGACTCCAAGTGATTACCCTAATTCTTTTGGGTAATCTGCAATCCATTGCACTCACGCCCTCCTTAACTCCGAAGGCAGGGCGGCTTTATAAAACTTCGCGTGGGCCCGCCATTCTGCCCTTTCCTTGCCATGCGACTATGCCTGTCAATCTCACTGTCACTGCAAAAGCTTGGCTCATTATTTTCCGCTTGGAGACTAGCCAAGTCGTGGAGCTGGGACACTACTCTGTATAGCCTTGGTTAGGGCCCGAGCTTGGTGGAGCTCGATGTTGCTCCTTTACTGCTGCTTTTTGACCACTTCTACTACGTCCATCAGTCGTTGTCGAAAGAAACACTAATCGCTTCCTATTTACTATCCTATCTTCACCTGCGGGGACTGCAACAATACTCACTGGACAGCAACCGATCTGCGATTATACATGATGAAAGCTAGATCCCTCAGCCGCACGAGAAATTGGAAGCCATCCAACCATGGGCATAATAAAAGCCGCCCAGCTATTCCCTCCGCCTGCGCTCCCGCGAATACATACATGCATACGCACCGACCAATAAGTATACGCTCACACAAGTCCAGCAGAGCCCGGGCAGCGTTGACGTGCATGCCCAGAGATGTTCCGACGACAGATCAACCCCCTGTTGCAGCACCCGCTGGTCGCTGATTGGCTGGAAAAGGCGGCATAATGGCCGGGTAGGAGCCACTTGAGCTTGTCGGAAGTGCTTGTAAGCGATGGCGCTCCTCCGGACTTAGGACTTTGCAGCCGCGAATCGTGAGGGGAGCCGGCTGGCGTGTGCGTTTTGCCTTATCAGAATCCGAACTGCGCTTTTCCTTTCAAAAATGGGGTGAAACCTAAGCCGCTGAGTATCTTTTTACCGTTGCTTGTCTCACTTTAACGTCCAGCCCGTGCTTTCCTCTTTGCGTTTGCCTTTTAAGCTTATCTCCCCGGGCTCGTCGATGATGCAAGAGAAATCGCCAAAAGCCGAGGGTCAATCCTCCCCCTCAACAACCCCGGACTCGCCATCGCGAACGTCGAGTAGCGAAGAAGCATCTGCCCCCGTGAACACGACAACAACCCCCACTAAGCCTTCAATATGGCGACGTGCGTACGACGTAGTCTTCTGGGTCCCGCCCAACTGCCGATGGGATCCTGACAATCCGCCGGGCTTTTCCATGTCGTTGAATTTCCTCTTCGCCTTTGCCGGAGCTTTTACCGTCGCCAACTTGTGTACGCATCACAAGACCGTCAATAGACAAACTGCTCACATCTCCCTGCAGACTATAACCATCCCATCTTGAATATCTTAGCAGTTGACTTCAATGTCACGTATGAACAGGTGGCGCAAATCCCGACGCTTATGCAGGCCGGGTACGCCGCAGGGCTGCTGTTTCTATGTCCGCTGGCAGACATGGTCCCGAGAAGGCCGTTCGTGACCGGACTGATGTTTTTCACCGCAACGATATGGTGCGTCGTCTCCTTGTGTTCACCCTCTTGCGCGGCGATTGGCCGTGACAGCCCCGTCCTACCAAACCAAACGCTAACTCGTCAACCACCAGGATCGGCTTGTGCGTAACTCACTCACTCACCGTCTTCTCCGTGCTGTCCTTCATCGTCGGCGCCACGACGGTAACGCCGCAGCTCATGCTCCCGCTCGTCGGCGAGCTGGCGCCGCCGCACAAAAAGGGCGTCTCGCTCTCCATCGTCACCTCGGGGCTGATGCTCGGCATCCTCATCGCGCGGCTCCTCTCGGGCACCATCACCGAGTACGCCTCCTGGCGGTCCGTCTACTGGATGGCGCTGGGGCTGCAGTACCTCGTCTCCGCCCTCCTCTGGGCCTTCATGCCCGACTACCCGTCGACCAACCCGGCCGGCACGCTCTCCTACCTGCCCCTCCTCTGGTCGATCCCGAAGCTGCTCGTCCGCGAGCCCGCCCTCCTGCAGGCCTGCCTCGTCTCCATCTTCACCTCGGCCACCTTCACCGCCTTCTGGACGACCCTCACCTTCCTCCTCGCGGGGGACGCCTACCGCCTCTCGCCGCTGTCCGTCGGCCTCTTCGCCCTCATCGGCATCGGCGCCATGCTCTTCGGCCCGCTCTACGCCCGCCTCGTCACCGACCGCTTCGTGCCCTGGCTGGGCGTCGTGTGCGGCGAGCTCATGGCCCTCGCCGGCATCCTCGTCGGCACCTACGCCGGCGAGCGCACCCTCGCCGGCCCCGTCCTGCAGGCCTTCCTCTCCGACCTCGGCTTCCAGGGCGCCCAGGTCGCCAACCGCGCCGCCATCTACGCCATCGCGCCCAGGGCCCGCAACCGCGTCAACACCGCCTTCATGGTCTTCACGTTCTGCGGCCAGCTGATGGGGACCGCCGTGGGGAGCGCCGTGTACCAGCGCCACGGGTGGGTGGCGAGCGGGAGCGTGAGCGTCGGGCTGGTCGGCGTGAGCTTGTGCTTTTGCGCGGTGAGGGGCCCGCATGAGACGGGGTGGGTGGGGTGGGGTGGGGGTTGGGCGCTCAGGCGGCGGAGGCCGGAGGAGGAGGGAAACGCGGTGCAGCAAGGGAATGGCGGCGTGGTGGAGAAGAGCCCGGTGGATGATGTGGAGAAGGGGAATGCGGAGAAGGCGTTGGAAGACGTTGCGGGGGAAGATGTGGTGGAAATGAGGAGGCCGAGGGTGAGAGGAGATGGCTCCAACGACGACGACATCGCGAGAAATGTGGAGAGCGATGGGGATAAGCGGTCCACGCTTACGGAGAAAAGCGAATCTGTCCGCAAGTAGCGGTTGCAGGAGGTGGAAAGGCATGACACATGAGCTGATGATTGTAATTTTTTTTTTTTGAAGATGCATAGCCGCATGGTAGGCGCGAGCATTTAGAGGGGCTTAGAACACGAATACTCTGTTGTCGCTGGGTTTCAAATCCCTCTTAGTCTTCGTGATTCTGAGATGGTGCCTTTTACTATTCCCCATTTCTGGCTGGGTCGAAGAGGGGCGAAAGCTTCTATACTTACCATACGCAAATCCCATCTAGACGTAGACTTTAACTGTCCGTGTAAGCCGGACTAAATCCTCTTAGAGGAGACAAGGAAGAAGGGGGGAAATAGAACAATCCGCTACAACGCCGTCGAACAAGCGTAAGAACTCTACCCACTTTAAAAAAAAATGTAAGGGACGCAGAGAATAGAAAGGCCCGTATTATCCTTCATTCAAGCAAAACTTCAATTAGACCACAGAAAACAGAGCGGGCGCGAATCCAATCACACTTCAAAAGAGACAAATAAAACAAACTTCCGACATCAAAGCCATAACGTTGAGGAAACTCATGAAACGAATCAAGAATTAGAACCTACGACTTGAAAAAAAAAAAAGGAAAAACGGGAAAAAGGTTACTACACTTCAAGCCCCGCATCCCAGCCAGCGAATCTACATACACATCATAGCCAGGGCGAAAGAGAAAAAAAAGCCCTATCCGGCACCCCATCTCTCCTTCTGCGGTATATTAAAACCTCATCCCGTCCCCAAAATCCAAAACATAATCCTCGACATGCTTAGCTCACCTCTTCCACCACCCACCTATGTATCACACCATCCTCTCATCAAGTCCCCCAAACATCGAGAGATATATCAAAATGCCGACTCTGTGCTAGAATCCCCTCTCCGGTTCAACAACGACAAGAAAGGAAACAAAAACATCGTAGAGAGAGAGGGACAGAAAAAAAAACACGTTCTATATTTCGGTATGTTGAACTTCCCCCGAACATTCTCTCTCCATCCATCAAAAGGTTGCAAGGCAGTAGAAACTAGGTAAGTAGTAGTAGTAGTAGTGGTAGTACTAAAGTCATGTGGTGGTACCTTTGACCCGGGCGGAGCGCGGACGCGGGCGGGTGGGATATGGAAAGCGGTGCAAGGAAGAAAGAGGGAGAGTGCGAGAGAGTGCGAGAGAAAGTAGTTGTGCATGCACTTTTTTGGTTTTTGCCACCGCCTATTGCAAACACGCCCCCTTCCTCCTCCCCTGCGTCTTCACCCTTTTGCCTCCACACCCCCCCTGCTTCTACTTCCATACCTCACACCCCCCTTCCTTTCGCCTCCCCCTATTCTTCCCGCTCGCTCTCGCAATTCTTTCCACCCCAATCCGCTCGCTTCCTTGCTTTGACTGCAACGACAAAAAGTATCATGCATACGAATGCACGTACGCACGCACATTCTCTCTCACACAGCCCTCCCCCAGTCCCCCCCTGGTGTCGTAACTACCTCTTCCCGTCGTCGTCAAGAAAAATTTCCTTACATCCTCCTTCCTCTCCTCCAACCACATCGGGCGTCAATAAACTAGAGACGTTCTCGCATAACAACATATTTCCCTCCCTCTGAGTGATCCCGTTAATTTAAAAGAGTAAGAGATGTGAGAAGAAAAAAGGGAAAAAGGAAGAGGGAAAAGAAAACCAAGCAAACTTGTAACCATCAAAAGAAACACAAAACAAGCAGAGGCTTCATAATCTAACAGCACTTGCCGCCCATACCGGCATTGGCGCCCGAATCGTTGACGTTGACGCCGCTGCTGCCCTGGCCGGGCGCCGGGTCGCTGCGCGCCGTGTCGATGATGCGCTTCTTGATGTCGGCCGCCAGCGAGTAAAACGCCTTGTCCACGTTGATGTTGCTCTTGGCCGACACCTCGAGGAAGGGGATGCCCAGCTCGTCGGCCAGCGCCTGCCCTTGCTCCGTCGACACCGCGCGCTTCTCCTCCCAATCGCACTTGTTGCCGATCAGGATCTTGTTCACGCCCTCCGTCGCGTGCTGCTCCACGTTCGAGAACCAAGTCCGTATGTCTGTTGCGCCGACGCCGGTCCCTCGCGCGCCGCACACCCCCCGTAGGGAGGGGTGCGTGAGGGGCCGCGTGTCATTAGCCTTCGTTGTTCCCTTTCTTGCGGATATGCTATAGAGGGAGGGGGAGGGGGATCTCCTTCTGTGGCTTGACCTACTCCGCCGAAGCTCTCCCGTGGGCCGCACCGCCGCAATCGGCGACGTGCTTGTGGAGTGTGGGGCGGAGGCGAGCCAGGAAGCTCCGGGCAAGTGGACAGATATTGGAAACAAGGTATATATGTGCAAACGAGCGGGGTGGCGAGGGGAGGCGAGGGGAGGCAAGGAGAGTAGACGTACTGTTGAAGGAGCGCTCATCGGTGACATCGTAGACCAGCAGGATACCCATGGCACCGCGGTAGTAGGCGGTGGTGATGGTGCGGAAGCGCTCCTGCCCTGCGGTATCCCAGATCTGCAGCTTCACCCGCTTGCCGTCGAGCTCGATGGTCCGGATCTTGAAGTCGATGCCGATGGTGGTGATGAAGGACGGCGTGAACGAGTCCTCGCTGAAGCGCAGCAAGCAGCACGACTTGCCCACGCCCGAGTCGCCGATCAGCAGGAGCTTGATCTGTGAGAGGAAGCTTGAATGTCAGCATGTGTGTATTGAGAGTGGTCGCAGAACGACGGCATCCTCGCCGCGGCGGTGCGTTGTCACGCTGACGGCGCGGCGGGGAGGTCAAGCACGAGAGCGGAGGGGCAGGGGACGTTGTGCGTGGCGGGTGTGGGAGACGGACAAGGAAGTCATAGTTTCGTGTGCCGGCCATGGTTGCGGAGTGGTGGCGGGCTGCGGAGCTGGGTAGGTGCTGGAGGGAGCCTGGAGAGCGGCGGGTGCGTCGTCGTCGGCTTGATGGTCGGTGAGGAAGCTCGGGGGGCTTTGTTTCGCGAGCTGCGTCGGGCGGGAGGGAGCGTGCGGGATTGCGGGGGGCTCTCGCGGTCGCAGTCTGGTGGTGAGTGCGGTGGTTGGCGGGGGTCGTTGGTCAGCGGCTTGGAGGTTCTGGCGGGTTGTTCACTCCTGGGTGGCTTTACCCAGAGCCAGATAGCGGCATGGGGAAGGACCACCAGCGCGCGGACCCGGACCTGCATCCACACCGCCCGCCAAGACCACCGAGACACCTGCCCAAGTGCGGCCGACGACCTGCCTCCGCCCACCCTCGCCAAATCTGCTGGCAGATCGTGCACAGCGCGCTGCTCTGACGTCTCCGTCTTTGTGCCGAAAACACCCTGTGGCTGGCGGGCGCACAAATCCAGGCTGACGGCGCAGGCAGATCATACGTAAACAGGGTCCCTAAGCCACGAGCACTCAGGCCTCTTCCCTGCACCACCCCATGCTTGTACGTCTAGCGCTTTCCGCGCGCCTGCTCAATTGCTACATGATGCCTTTATTCCTACATGCCTATGCACCGCATTCTGCGTCGTAATGCGTGATGTCGTTTCCTCGCTTCGTTAAAAAACAGGCGACGCCGCAGCTTACTCGTGCCGGCCTACGTCATGGGAAATCCTATGTCCAGACCGGTCCGGTCCATGCACTACCCACTTGTGGTGATTGCGCCTGCTCTTCACAGCCACTTTGCGTATGCCCACCGCATGCGCTTAACCACCTTGCGCTGCTTTGCCACGCCCGTGCGGATATCCACTAGGTCTTCCAGCTCCTCGAGGAAATCATGGAACGCCCGTCCCGGCATGACCCTGCTTGCGAGTTGCCGCAGAACGTGCACCTCACAAAGAAGCAGACCGTGGTCCTTGTAAAAGAGCTCGCCGTACTTGGTGGGCTGAGCGTTTGTTAAGATGCGGTCGATGTTCCTGATGCACTTGGTCAGCCTCCGAGACAACCCTCCTTACGCGCTTCTAGATTTCTGCTTGACTTACCTGAACACACGCACGATGTGGCTGGATACCTCCGACTTCCGCAATCCCTTGCGGCTGCCAAAGGTGCTCTGAAGATATCTTGTAATGCCGATGCACACCATGACGCCAGGCGTGAGGCCAATGAAGCTGTCCTCGTCGTTAGCCAGGTCCTCAGCGCCGTCATCCAAATGAGCTGTGACTTACCCAAACAGCAGCTCCTGACTCTTGAGGATCGAGTCAATGCCAGACATAGCCACCTCCACGTCCACCTTTGTCTTCTGGATCTGAATGAGCAGCGCCCTGATGAGATTGCCCGAGATGGCGCCAACAATGGGCTTCTGCATGTCCTTCTCGTACGCCTTCAGCACAGGTGTCAGATCGCCTTCCCGGACGTGCTGCCGGATCTCCGAGATCTGCAGCTCGCTGAGACTTCCGTTCTCCGGGTTCTGGACGGCGAAATCAACCACCATGCGTTCCAGACTCGCCCTGTCGCCCTCCAGACTGCGCTTGCTCATGATCGAGACCTCGCTGTCTTCGTCGTGACGGATGGTGCCAACGATCTTCTTTGACGGCTCTATTATCCAGTTGTTGAAGAAGTCTATAGTTGTACGGCCGAGATCGCGTATCGACGCAAGGATTTCGTTCCGGTGGCCCATCACAATGCGGTAGATAGTAGTCGACGAGACCTACGAAGTAAATTAGCTCGGGTCAGCGAGTCTCTTGCAATGGACTTACCAGTAGAACAGTTGCAGGCAGCCAGTAGCGGATGATGCCAGACGGTCTCCCATGCTCTCTCGTCCTGGTCCGCAACTCGGTCTGATAGCTGCTCAAATGCGTGTCGAGAATCGTCGTCAGGCGCTCGGCCACCATAGTCGGATTCAAGCTCAACGCGCTGTAATCTGATTCTTCCAGAATCTGATAATACCTATCCTGATCCGTCCTCGCCGCGACCGCGTCGTCGAAGTCGTCGACCGGCACGTGCGGGTCCGCGACCTCCTGCAGCACGATGTCCATCAGGGCGATCGACCGCGTCACCGCGCTCTTCCACCGGTGCCGCGCCGCATCCTCGCTGTGACCATGCGCCGCCGCCGCCGTCGTCGTCGTCGGCGTACGGAAGCCTTCGTCGTGCGAACTCTGGTTGCTCAGGCCCTCGCCCAGCAGCACGCCCAGCGCGTTGGCGTTGACCAGCCGGAGGCGCTTGAGCGCGCTCTGCTTCGCGCGCGCCTCATTGCGCACCAGCGCCAGCGGGCTCAGCACCTTGCGCTGCACCTGCACCAGGCTGCGCTCCCGCACCGCCTCCTGCACCAGCCCGTAGAACTGGGCCCAGCCCTCACGGCCGCCCCCCAGCAACACATCGCCACCACGGCGCTTCACATCCTGGTACACGGCCTTGGACCAGGCCCACACGCGCAGCGGGCTCGTCTGCACCGAGTAGATGGACGCGTGCCGCGCCGAGCCCAGGATGTCGTCCCAGTACCAGATGTCGTCGGAAAGCGGCAGCGTCTGCTCGAGGATGGCATTGAGCACCAGGCCGTATGTGTGGGCCGTCGCCTTGCTCAGTAGCAGCCACTCCAGCTCGTGCTCGTAGCTGGGCTCCACCGCGTCCGTCACCGAGTACCGCCGCTCCTCCTCCCAATGCTCATGGTGGTGGTGCTCTTCTCCCTCCTCTTCTCCATCATCGTCCGCGGTTTGCTTGTGGGCCACAAAGTGTTGTTGGCATGTGGAGCAGTCGTCGGCGATGCGCGCCTGCTGGAGCACCGCGCGGATGCGGTCGCGTGAGAACAGCGACTTCTTGTTCTGCGATGTCGACAGCGACTTGATCAGGCTCTGCAGATGTGAGATGCGCGCCTGGTTTGCGTGCACAACGCCCGTGTCCGTCTGCGCGCCGGCTTCTGTTGTTGTTGCGGCGGCGGAAAGTGACAGACCCGCGGTTAGCGGCAGGCGGTCGAGTTGGCTGTCGATTCGCTGGACCTGGCTGAGGCAGAGAAGAATGTCAGACACACAGTAAACTCCAATGGCAAGCGGCGATGGCGGGGTAGATTCTTACTCGGCCACGAATGACATGTTGACGGCGCGGGGCAGACGACAGTGGCCGGAGGGGCAAGATATCGACCGAGGTTTGACGATGGAAAGGTAGCAAACGACAACAAGCAACAGCAGCTCAGCCCGCCGCGTGCATGTCTCACAATTTTTTCCAAAGGCCTGTCGCGTGTTCTTGGGTGGGATCTCCTCTGCGTTGTTCGTCTTCTCCACTTTCCTCTCCCAGCCACCGACCCTAGCAAAAAGCAACCGCTTGATGGAGGCAGTCGCGGCGGGTGGCTCCTTCGCATGACGTCGGCAAGAGCCCCGGCCCAGAGGAGAAGGAGCGACGGAGCCATTCAGAACGGCCAAAACGGCGGGCGGCTGACCGGCCCCCAGCCCCCGGACTGCGGCCCGCCCATGGCAAGGAATTCCTACCTACCTGACGACTCATTCTCCAGTCTCGCAACTCAGCTCGCGCTTCCGTGCATATACACAAGCACGTCCCCGCTCCTTCTCCTGCACAGCCACTCTGCGTCTCCCACCATAAGATTAAAAGTCTGCTCGTGCTCAGTCTAGCAAGCCCTGCTACTCCCTTTCTCACAGTTCCAGCGGCTCCGCAGCGGCAGCGGCAGTCGACGGCGTGACTAGGTACGCCCGGCCTACCCGCAGAATATTTGAGCCCACCTACGTAAGCAGCAGGAGAAGATTGGCGGACGTAGCCGTGAATCTTCTGAGCTTGCCTACGTGGGCAGTCGAAGCAAATATCCGCATGTAAATGTAAGTGTTTAAATGCGTCCAGACATAGGATTCAGCTGCCTGCCCACGTGCGAAAGGTAAAACATTTCTGTCGGCTCAATAATCCCTTGTCCTGGCCTTGCTAAGAAAAAAACAATATTCCAAGTGAGCCACATGACATCTACCTTCTTCAGCTAAATAAAAAAGCAATCGACGGCACAACGGTCAGCCTCACGGACCCATGAATGGTATGCACATACGAGTTTGTAGTATGCCACAGGGGCTCCAGATGACCCATCATCTCCTCCGCGTGAGCATGCACGCGCGTCGTCATTGGTGCAATGACCTTTTGCTTCCTATGTCACCATGCTTCGTGTAGATAGGCGCGAAGCACCCGACCATCCTTCCCGATGCTGGAGTGTCGTCATAGTTGATAATACCATGTGAGGGGGAATTACGAAACTTTAGCGTATCATCGAATCTGCGAAACCATGGGGAGTATGCTGGTCGGAGCATCCACCCCGAGTAACGGATTCAGTGAGGCAACGTGCCGACGAGAAAGACGGGACTCTGCTATTAACCCTTGCTATCATATGTCGGTCTCCTTCGAGTCCTCGTCGCAAGTTCCAAAACTCGCTCGCAACATCATGCTTTCTAGTCTCAAACAGCATCCGTTTCGCAACGCCAAGGATCTGCGGATAAGGTTTATCAATTCATTCACACTTGTCAATCAACGTCACCGAGTCAACACCGAACGTTGTACGTTGAAATGGGGGGTATAAGCGTATCCATAGATTTGTTGCGTAGCTACCGTTCTCTGGGCGTCATGTTGGAAAAAGTTTGTCCCGAATTCCGCTCTTTCTCTTATGTTCTTTCCCGAAACAGGAAAACGCCTTGTTGCCCTTTCTCTGATGGCAACTAATATTCAAAACCCCATAGCACCAGAATATGTACTTTTTCGAAAGCCGCCTCGATAAAGGCGAAGTGTCGTAAAGGAAACACGGAAGATTGAGAAATGAAAAAGAAGAACAAATGGGGATATCAAGGAGTGACTAAACACTAAGCATCGAAGGAGTGAGGTAGAATCGAAAAATGAGGGTATGTAGAAGCATACGAACAGCACGATCCAGAAGGCCGTAAGTGCCGAAAAGGAAAAGACTCCCACAGAAACACCAGCCCAAATGCTTGTAAGTGGCTTTCCAGAAGTAAAAGCATAAGGAAAAGAGAATAGAGATACAAAGTAAACGCTCCGGGTAACTCCGAAATACTTTTTATGTGCATGTCTTTAGTTGCCCTAAGGCTGGTCGGTACGAGCTCTGCGCTTATGCTTGAAGCGCTTGCTGGCCGCTCTGCGGACTCCTCCTGACTTCGATCGCATAGATTGCGCGTCAACCTCCTTCTTGCCGAACTTAGCGGCCCAGTTGCCGCTGATACGGGCAATGTCTTGCTGATGCGCACGACGGCGCTCAACGCGGCGTGCGTCAATGGTCTCCTGCTTCACGTGTCCGAAACCGTTGCGACGGCGGAAGCACGCGTCCATGAGAGAGTTGGGGTCAATGAGACGTCGAGGGAGCGTTTGAATGATCTGGAAAACCTCCATAGGGTCTGAGATAGCGCGGATCTCGGCCTCACCAATCTTCAGAATGGCCAGCGCAATGCGGAACAACGTCTTGGAACCTTCGTAGAAAAAGGAATCCCACACACGCAGCACTGTCTCGATCGGGAAGTTACCGACGAAAAGAGACATGAACCACGAAGTCATGGCGAGCGAGACGGTGGGGAGGCGAGCGGAGGAGGTGGTGACGTTCGGCTCGAATTCCTTGGTATCGTCGATCTTATTCCAGATGGCCGGCATGGACTCGCGGATGCAGTGCATGAGAACACCAATGTCGATGTTAGCTTCCAACACGCGACCGTGGGTACCAGGAAGATGGATGCTGGTGATGATGTCAAGCATGATGAATGCTTTTTCCTCGTCTTCATCCAGGAAGATGAGCAGAAGACCGGCCAAGAAGTTGAGCGATTGGCAGTATCCAATTCCGGGGTTGTGGACGGCAAAGGCTTGAAGCACGCGACGCAGCGCACGTAGGATCGGTGTTTCACAATCCGGCGTCAGGTCGGTGGATTTCGTGTCAAGCAAATGCGCCGCGTTCATGGATGCTCTCGATTCGGGCCTGAACCTGACATTGTCCGGGAAGGTACGGTTGAGGTCACGCTCGATGTGCTCGCGATCTTGCTCGCTGAGCTGACCGTCGTTGACCTGCTCGACTAGTTCCCAGTACAAGCCAGGGTTTGCGGCCTGTCTGGCGGGGCCTCCGCCGTAGTAGAACCAGGCTGCACCCCTCCACTCCGGGGGAATACCTTTGCGGATGAACCTCTTCACCTTTTCACTCCGCGGCGGGAAGCGGGTAGGCTTGCTGATAGGAAGTCCATGCTGTCTCATGAGGTTTTGCCACTTCTTGCGTCGACGCTCGGTATATTCCCTGTAAGGTGCGTTCCACTTGTCGTATTGCTCCACCGTAATATATTGCGTGGCCTTCTTGAAACCATATTGGTCACGAGGAATCGACGACCCGGCTTTGAGTTCCACCTTCTTTTCCATCACCGACATCCTTGGGGCGAGCATTTGCGAAAACGTCTTGTCTGCTATCATGCTGATGGATCCCTTGGACTTGTTCGTTTTGCCCGATGCGGCTGAGCGGGCGGACCTGGCGGATTTGGCGGACCTGGCTGACTGGGGCGGCGGTAGTTGGGCGGCGAGATCTTGTTCGGCCATGATCTTGGACACTCGATCGTTGCGAGATGGGGTAACATAAGGGATATAGTGGTCTGCAGGGGCGTCGGGGCCAAGACCTGAGTCACGGAGACTACTTGTAGAGTGTCGTCGCACCCTTGGCGGTGTCTGAGCTTCTCCCGGGGTGGTGTTTGTGGGAACCTGAGACGCATAACCCTCGTCTGACCCCTCAGGCACATCTGCCGGATCATCCTCGAATCCCATCTCGTACATATCAATCGCATCCTCCACCGTCATCACCTCCTGTTCGGCATCGGTCTGCTCGAAATCTGTCTTCTCTACATCTGTGTTTTCATAATCGGTTGTGTAAGGAGTGGTACTCATCCCGCTCCTTTCGGAGATGATACTGCTGCGCTCGGTGCCGCTCGCATCGACAAAGCCAGAGGAAGAGTTGGTGAAATTCGAACGATAGCTCGACCGCATTTCCTCTCCAAGGACGAGCGGTCTGCCCGGTGGTTCCCGGCGGAGCATCGAGAGGTAGCTGTCGCGGACAGTACTCCTTCTCTCCCTTCTCTGTCCCTGGGCGGAGACCACTTCCCGCGCACGCAACTGAGCCAGGTTCGGGATCGACGTCGACGTCCTAAGCGCGCGCTGCGGCTTGCTGATCGTGTGGGAAGACGCACGCGGGCGAAGGCGAATAGAATCGGGAAGAGGATCCACGACGTCCTCGTCCTGTTCATCGGCATCCGTACGAGTCGAGATGGGCGAACCGAGCGGCGAAGGCTGGAGGCTGTACGAAGGCTCGTCGGTATAAGGTTTGGAGGCGGTGCTGGTCTGGCGCGGACGGGTGGAGCGAGTGGAACGGGTGGGGGAGGGGTAGTCCACGGCGGAACGAGGGATCCGGGGCTCGTTGAGAGGGGAGGACAAGAGAGGGGATGCGGCTCTTTGGCGCAGGCGCTGCGAGGACCTCTTGCGCAGCGGAAGATGCGGGAGCGGCGGCGCGACGGGAGGCGGCCGCTCTGATCCTTCACCCGCGCTGGCAAGCGAGTCTCTCGAGCTGAGGGATTCCCGGGAGGGGGTACCATCCAGGCCGACTGGGGGCCCGGAAAGAATGTTAACAGGGTGCATCTTCAGCCCGTTCAGAAGCGAGTGGCTCGGAGACTGCGGTGCGCTGGTCGGCGCCGTACTAGGGGGCGGCGACCTAACGGAACGCAGGTCTTCGGGGCGCTTAGGCTCCCTCTTCTTGTGGTGGAGGTGAAACAGCCCTGAATGCCCGCCATCGCTTGCAGGCGATTCCAGCTGCAGCGGTCCCATTGTCATCTGCGGCATGAGCGAATCTCTGAGGCCGAAGCCTGCCTGTCCCTCAGATTCCACGCAGCCTGGCGTTCGGCAATGCTCTGCATTCCCTGGGGCACGGGTCGTCTCGAGGCGGCGCGCAGAGTCGTCTGTTTGGTTGCTCGGAATGGGTGCGGCTGACGGGGAACCGGGAATGCTGCGCGATTACTGCAGGCCAATAAAGGTGGTCAAACGAGCGTCGGTGATGGGTAAAGAATGGACGGCCAGTTGCACGCAACGGCGACTGTGGGGCATGACAGATATCGTGGCTCTGAGGGACGGGGACGGCGGCAGCGGCAGCAGCGCAGCTTGTAGCGAGCGACCAGCGGTGTCTGGAGAGGTTAAGCAGCTTGAGAAAGAACGCTGGCGTTTGAGAGCCAAGGCGGACGTGCATGACCGAACGGAGGCACGGAGACCATCATTTCGCTCCGAGCGCGCAGGCCCAGCCAGGGGCGGAACAGCTCGCGCGTGATGAGGAGCACGCGCTAAGGACTGAACCTCCGGAATTGCGCAGTAGTCGAGATGCTGCGCGGCCCTGGCTGTCGGGCACAGCCCGCGCGGCCATCCTGAGGCAGCCCTTTGATCCTCCTGCCGCATGTGTGAGAACGCGACGGTTACAGATGTGGTCGCCAACGGGGCGGGAGCTAGCCGCATACATTACACAGTAATGCTCATCGGTGAATATGTGGCCACGCTGGTTGGCTAGTCGGCTGCGCTCCAAAGCCTCCGACTCGCGCAACGAGCCGCGTGCGCTCAGCTGGCCGCGCCCCAAAGACTTGCAGGCTTGACAGCCAGGAATGTTGGCCGATCCGGGATCTGCTTCTCAGTGCCAGCCGATGAGGGAAGCACGTCCGCAACGCGCTCCGAAACGCCGTCTCTGCCCTACGACTGTGATCCCAGTCGCCGTTGAAACCTGCCAAAAATCGGTCATCCGGCTTCTGGGGGGGTAGGCTCGCTCGGCTTGTTAATATCCTTTGGCCTCCCTCAGTCCACCACGAGGTCCGTACTGCCGCGTGCTGGTCCACGCATCCCGTCAAAAAAACGTCAGCGGCGTGTCGAACGTGGATGACACCCATGCTTCCCGAGCTTGGCTGCTCTGTTTGCGAGCTTCGCACTCGACATCTGCGGCCGGATCAGCGCCAATCGTGAGATCAGCGCCCGGGCGGGAGCATCTGCTGCCATGTGGTTTTTGCCGACGATGCCGACACAGGAGCACAGTACGAGCGACAATTATTATTCTGCACGCCGTGCATAAAATCACAGACCGCTGCATGGAAGAAGTTCTGGATTGCAGGCGGATTAGTTAGCCTTCACGACAAATGTCCGTAGGATTCCCGAGCGGTGAGGCTGAAGGTTGTTCCTTAAAGCGTCTTAAGGCCATGCGCTGTCCTAAGCACAGCCTCTACAGTGAAATGAACCGGCCCTTCCGGACGTACTACGTAGGCTTTGTGCGGCAAGGCTGCGATGCATGGGATGCATGGGATGCATGGCAGCCCGACGATGGTTCGCAGAAAGCGTCGTGTCTTCTACTCCATGACGTCCAACGGCCAACGGTCTCGACCAACGTATGCACGTGTACTGTGGTGTGAAGCCCGTTCCATTCGTCCTGCACGTACCTGTGCCCGCAAAACTCCGGCGAAATGCAACCGTAGAAGCTCCCAACATACATATCCCAGGCCTGCCTAGTTCTTGCCCGAAGCATACCGCTTCACCCAGTCCTTGGCCGTCTTCTCGAACTCCTTCTTGTCCCTCTTGTACACCTCGGCAATGGCGGGTTCGACGGGGTCGGCCACGTCCGGCTCGATCATCAGGTTGTGGACCATGTTGAGCACTGCGTTGAGCTTGTTCGGCGGCTTCCACTGGTCCGGGCGTAGCATTCCCAGGCACATAAGGCCCTTGTCATCGTTGCTGACATTTGGGTGGTAGATCTTCGTGTGGAAGTTGAGCACCGGCGGCTTGAAGGGGTAGTCCTTGGGAAGGGTGATGACGAGGCGGAACTGGCCGCCCTGCAAAGACCACGGCGTAAGAATTTTCTCGTAAAGCAAAAGAGCGATCAACAGGAGCACTCACGGCGTAAACGGACTGCTCGGGGCCCTCGATCAGGACCTCCCACACATGCACGTCGGACTCGTCGACGAGCTGCACCTTCATGCTCGACGGCGGGTCGTTCGTGACCTCCGTCAGCTCCTGTGGGGGCAGGTTAGTTACCGTGGCGCACTGCGACCGTAAGATGCGGGCGGTGTCGTACCTTTGTGATACGTTTTTGCGAAGCCATGGTGTCGGGGTGCTGTCGTTGGCTGGCGCGGGGGGAGGCAGAGAACCGTGGAGGCTGGCTAGCTTTGGCAGCCGACGAGTGGAGTCGCAGGGTCCAGAAGGCTACAGGTACAGGTACCTTGGCAGTCAAACTTCCACTCTGCAAAATGCGCACGTCAGGAAAGAGCGCCGTGGGGTGCTGGCTTTGAGCACCGTGATGCAGGAGAAGTCATCGTCGCGGTGCGTAGTGGCGGGGTATGCGTAGCTAGGTAAACAGCCACCCATGCGTCAGACCGTCTGCGCCTTTCTTTTCCCACGCACCAGCACCAGCACTGCCGTATGCAAACGGCCAGCCAACGCTCGTCTTTGCTTTGTTGCCAGCCCGCATGTCCTCCGTTCCACAAGCCCTCGTGCTGTCTGAGCGCCTGAGGCTGCAGCCTTCGCAATGTTGCTTGGAGCTTTGCGATAGATCGATAAGCCCCACTGACTCGCTACGCCTCCCTGAGACTCATCACGTCCAGCTCCTGAAACCAGCTTCATCTTCGCAACATGATTGCCAATATCCTTCACGCTCACAGCCATCCTTCTACGCACGATAGACTTACGAATCGCCGCTGCTTTCGGGGCGCTGCAGGTCGATCGGTCGGCCGCCGTTTTGCCTCTTGCGGACACCATTGCGGCGGGAAAAGGAGGATCGCTCCTAGACTGACTTTTGTGCGTCTGAGCGCGACTGATTCCAGAACGACGACGAGTTCTAGCGTCGCGGGTCTGACGGGAATGAGTTCTTCCTTTTCCCAAATTGATTATGATAGGCGGGTAATATTGGAGGCAGTCTGTGTCCTTAACATGCCTCGTCCCGAAGCCGCATACCATGGCCTCGGGAGCCGCCCCGATGAAGCGAGATGGCCATGTTCCATCGGATCTCGTCTGCAATCTTCAGACTGGGGGCCAAGTGTTAGTCGGGATTGAGGAGCACCATTCAACCTGTCATGGGTATAATAAGCATCCCCACGGGCCCGCAGCCCGCAGCCCGCAGCACCGCGACATTCCGCCGCCAAGAACGCTGAGGTCAGCTGGTCTTGCTCCAGTGAGCCTTCTGCCGCGATGCAACTTGACAGTACAGCCGGCGGCTGGTGTGCAGAACATGAAGCTGTTCACGGGGGCTTACTAAGCCGATATAGATGTTGGCGGACTGGCCTCGGTGCACCCCGGCGGTGGTGGTCAGACTGACATTGGGGTTACAAGCCTGAGGGCTAGGGGTTCCTTTCAGATTCCTTCGTTGAGTATAGAGCACTTGGCATCTCAATCGACAGCACCAGCGTCGCACCCAGCCGTCCACCATGCCGGCTCGGCTCGTTAGGCTTGTACAGGGGCCGCGGTGGCGGAACGAAGGCCGACATGTCCGCACTCACCCAGGAGAGCTTCAGAGGTGCAAAGAGTCTCATCCAGGTCAGCTGGCATCTGGCAGTGGCGCGCGTGGATAACAGCACACCGATAACGACGGGCTACGGATTACGGCGTAAGCGCGTGTAGCGAGAGGGACTGGCACACTTCCCGTAAATGAAGCGAAGAAGCGTGCGAATCTGCCGTAGACCTGCCATGGCATGTGAACCATCTGAGAGGTAGGCCGGCAATCCCACGAATGGCCAATGCCCGGCGGCGCACCATGTGGATGGGAGCGGAGACAGCACTGCAGACAGCTTGTTTAGGCTGTCCGTTTCGAAGCAGGACCGCTCTCGCGGTAAAGCTGGTGTTGTTTCAGGCAGCTGGGGTTGCGGAACAAGCTGGCGTCTCTGTGCTGCACGATGGCGCAAACGGCGGCAGGAGAGTTTGGAGCAGCCGGGACGCATGCGCTCATGGGCGGCGCGCGCACAGGAGAAGGGCCCGTCGGCAGGCGCGGAGCTGCATGAACCAGCGCAGGCGATCTGAGGCGGTCTGCGTAGGTGCTCGCTGCAGGGCATCTGTCATAGGGGAGAGAGCTGGTGCAGTGAGGGGCAGACGAGCTGCGCGCTGGCCTTCCGAGAAGCCCCCACTTCAAGTTTCCGTGCGCGCGCCCAAGTCAACACACTTACTTACTTGAACCCTATTGTCCCGCCGGCTCTCCTGCACCAGCCCAGCATCTCTTCTTCTGACACACCCGTCCCAATCACGCCCACCCTCACGCACTCCATCGCCCTCGCGCCCACCCTCCGCACAACCGTCCCTAGAAGTAACCATGTCTTGGCAAGGTGCGCCGCTGCCCCTCCGCCGCTTCGCCGTGTCATGCACTGACTGACGCCCTGAACAGCATATGTTGACACTAGGTACCGTCTTCCTGCGCGCCCTGGGCCCCTCCGAGCCGCCTGCTAACCGCAGCACCATAGCCTCGTCGGCACCGGCAACCTCGACAAGGCCGCCATCTTCAACTCCGAGGGCAACAGCGTCTGGGCCGCCTCCGCCGGCTTCACCGTATGTTCATCGCATCCCGAGCAATTCCCATGCCGCCGCCGCCAGCCTTCCCGCGCCCGGGGCTGACTTCTGCACGCCCGATGCGGTGCGCGCGGGGTTCCTCGATGTCGCAATCGACGGCGCGGCCGGACGGAAAAAGGATGGCATGAGACCACGGGGCTAACGATGATGCGTGCATCACAGGTTGCTCCCAACGAGATGGCCGAGATCGTGACCGCGTACAAGGACAAGGGTGATGCCAACGGCATCAAGGCGGTCCAGAGCAGCGGTCTCCACGTCGCCGGCGACAAGTACATCGTCCTGAAGGCCGACGAGCGGAGTCTTTACGGCAAGAAGGTTAGCGCATCTCTTCGATCCTCACTCAACCACGCATACTGAGACAAATGATTTCCAGGGCAAGGAGGGCCTCGTCATCGTCAAGACTACCCAGGCCATCCTCGTCACCCACTACCCCGAGACCGTCCAGCCTGGCGCCGCCGCCAACACCGTCGAGCAACTTGCCGACTACCTGATTGGCGTCGGATACTAAGGGAGCATTGGTAAAGGAAACGGGGTGAGAAAGAAATCCTGCTCGGCATATGGCTTTCACGGACGATGACGCTGTTGATGTTGTAAACCTTTTAACTCGCATACTCCCCCTTGCTTGCGAGGGGTTCCGGAGCCGGCTCATAGAAGAAGCTAAGTGTAGTGGATGTTGGAGGCATCATACCGCCCTCGTCTCGGGACGTTGGGTGGTGGTTGGAAGTAGCAATAAGCAGCAATTCTTTCCTCTCCAGGTTCTCGACAGCGGTAGTCCGACAAAATGACAGTCTGTCAACCAGTGTCCTAATAACAGTCACCATGTTTTGAAACGAAGCCCACAATCTTCAATGGAGGCCGTGGTATCAATTCGACTGCACCATGGCACATTCCTCCTCTACTAATACCCTCAAGTTTTTGTAGATGCGTTGACAGCAAGTTAAAGATGCAGAAATGTACATCTCTACCGAGAAGCTAACTATGTGACTCAGGCCAAATCATACAATAAGTTTGCTATCCACTATATGCGCCACGTGTAGGGTGATGTCGGCAAGAAAGGTTCATGCCACAGTGGATTAGAAGTTATAAGCCCACTTCGTCGGCAGCAGAAGCAAATGTCCAGACGTAAATATGAGTTTTCGGGATCCTCCTACGTGGGTAGTTGAAGCACATGTCCGGACGTAGATGTGAGTTTTCAGAGTATACATGTGCATAGAGATATATGATTCAGCTACCCCCGCTATCTCTGGATTCGATTCTTTTTGCAAACTCGCTGTGCCATCCCTTAGACCTTCACCTCAGCCAACTTCTCCACGACATGTTTGTAAAACCCCACCTGTAGCTCAGCCGCTTGGACCGGATCCTTCTCGTCGAATTCTCCGCCTCTACAACCGTCAACTAGCGCTTCTGCGCCCACCAGGCATGCTCGAATCACTTCCTCCAGCACAACGCCCGCATTCGACTTTACATGGGCCAACAGCTTGCGCTCACTGAGAAGCCGATTGCGCACCCTCAGCGTCGTGGACGGGCGAGCCTTGGGCAGATCGACTTTGAGTATGCGGTCAATCGGCTGCCAGTACGCGATCTCGAGGAGGATGATGCCCAGCGCGTAGATGTCGAACGTCTTCTGGAAGTTGGCGGCATTGTCTCCCTCGCCCACCCGGCTGCCCTGGACGAGCGGGTGGCGGTAGAGGTCGTACGCCGCGTTCTCCGGCGGCTTCTCCGTCAGGTCCTCGTTCTGGGCCGGGCGGGCGTAGTCGAAGCCCGACAGGTACGGCCTCGAGAGGTCTTCTGCCCCGGACGAGAGCGGCTCTCGCTGTTCGGCGTCGCCGTCGTCTGGGGGATTGAGGTCTTCCGGGTCGAGCTCGCCGTCGAAGAACAGGATGTTCTCGCTCCGCAGCCCCTTGTGGAGCCAGTTGACGGCGTGCAGTTCCTCCAGGGCCTTCGTGACGACTTTGGCCAGCTTCGCGCGCTCGGTCAGGCTGGGCATCTCCATCGTCCCCCGCTCCGTCGCGCGGAGCAGGTCCAGCAGGCTGATGGGCTTGGTGCGTGGCGGCACGGATGACGGCTTCTCGAACACGACGCCGAAACGGCAACGGTCTTCCCCGGTGTCTGCGTCGATGTCGCGGAAGTATCCAAGGCATCTGGGCGCGCGGAACTGGCACGATCGGCTGTTCTCCTTGAGCAGGACGACGAGGGCCTCGATCCGCTTCACGACCTTGTCGTCCGGTTCGCCGTCGAAGACACGCGGCTCGTACGTCTTCCATTCGATCCATACGCGCTTCCTCCCGAACCACGCCTCGGTCCGCCGGGTCTCGTCGTTGCCGTCCTCTTCCGGTAGTAGGTCGATTTGATGTGGTGATAGCTCGACGTCGGTAATGCTGCTCGCGGGTCCTAGCTGCAGAGCGGTTGCCCGGTCGTCGGTGAGAGAGTGCTGCCCGCTGATGGCCGTTTCGAGGGCTTTGAACTGAGCCAGCTGCGTGAGGCTCCTGTTACGCAAGCCTCTTTCTTGCGCCTCCCCCCTGACGTACTCCATGGATTCCACTCGAGACAGGGGCATCAGCGGCAGGTCTTGCAGCAACGCCTTCGCACGAAGAGCCAAATCCATCCGGCCCGGACCGTGAGTGGAAGAGGAGGATCCATGTGCAGCCGATCTCTCGCCGGTCAGGTGCGACCATTCACTGCCGGCTTTGACAATCTCGACCAGCTGGTCCATTTTGTTGTTCAGCTGGATGATCTGGTAGTAGGTCCGCTCCTGCCGCACGCTCAGGTAGGTCAGCTGCTGCGTGGTGAGCAGCTCGCGCAGGAAGTCGTTGAGCGAGGACAGCCGAAGCAGCAGCTTCTCCATCTTCTCCTTGTCGAAGGCCGCCCATCGCAGGCGCTTCGGAAAGGTGCGCGCGCCCTTGGCCCAGTTCAGCGCCTTCTTCAGCAGCTCCTCGCCCTCCGGGAAGCGCGTCTCGAAATCCGTGTCCGCGGCCCGCAGCAACGGACGGGGCGATGAGGACTCTACCGCGGTAGCTTCGTCGTCGACGTCGACAACTTCTTCGACGACGATCAACGGTTTCCTCAGCTTCTCGAGCGGACCCTTCTTGTAGCGGGCCTCGTAGCGGCCAAATTCGAGCAGGAGATTCTGCTGCTGCTCGAGCACGTCGTGCAGCAGGCCCTTGTCCGAGCTGCTGATGACGAGCTCGTCGTCGCGGACGCCCACGCCCGCCACGTGGCCCCAGTCGAGGAGTCGGTGCTGCTCTTTCTTCAGCTGGATCCGCATGTACTTGTGCTCGGCCTCCATCTCTCGAGCTTCGGTCAGGAGCTGATAGCCTGGGGTTTTGTGTCAATTCATGGAGCACACGAGGCTGGGTTTTGCTGGACGAACGTACCTTTCATGCATCCTGAGAAGACCTGAAAGGTCAGAGATACTGCGCCTATCCCAAGGTCCATGATGTGTAGTGAAGGTACAGCCCCCTCTTTCAAAAATCCAGGAGCAAGGCAAACACTCTGGGCAAGGGACACGAACAACTCGGCAGATGTCAGTCGATGAATCACGGAGAGAAGATAGCCAAGACGGGCAGCTCAGTTAACCATTTACTCGGCGTTCCGGAGGGCGAAGAAGAGGTAGAAAAGGAAACGCAGATGCGGCGGGGCAAGGCTGCGGCTGCATGCGTGGTGGCATATACACTGTACAGGCTGTACATACACAGCCCCGCAGCCACAACCACCAAACCCGCAAAGGCACACACGAGGCTCTCTCCCATCGCTCATTCCCCCCTTTCCATCCGCCTTGACGAGGCTGGATCACCTCTTCTCTCTTTTTGATTTCCCCTCAGGCGTATACTCGCTGCAAACGGTTTCCGGAAAGCCGCTCACATGCACATGCACATGCACATACACCCTGTCCAAAACCCCCGCCCACTCTTCTCCAAAACCCGCATGGGCCACCCGGCTCTGCCTCTCTCAGCCTCAACGCCCCTCTTTCCCCCAAATGCCCAGGCTCTTTTTCTTTCCTCCTTCTCTTTTTCTCTCGGCCAGCCTCAGGAGAGCAATGCCGCCTCGTCCAGGCGCTCACCGTCTCCGCATGACAGTCTCAACCCATCTCGATCGATCCGCCATCCAGCCCCCATCTCCATCGCTGACCCCCAAGGCTGAGTGAGCCCTGCTTCGATCATGAAAGCATAGGAAGGCAGGATGTACAGGCAGACAGAAAGAAGCCGCGGTGAAAGAAAGTTGCGGCGGCACCGGCTCTCTTGGCCCCCACCACCACCTGCATGTGTGCCGCAGGACCGCTCGCTCGCGTGGCAAAGCAAAAGAGAAAAAGAAAAAAGAAAAAGAAGAAGTCTGCCCTAGCCCCCAATATCCAGTCCAAAGGGGGTCAATGGGGAGGGAGACGCGAATAAGCAAAAAAGGTGTAGTAAGCAGTTGCAGCCTGGCGAGGTCGTGCGGCTGAGCATAAGTCATAGCAAGGCGAGGCGTGGAACACCATCAGTGATCGGCGCATGTGCCGTTGGTCGTGCAGCCCTTGGCCCTCTCCGTGCAGGGCTGAACCGATGACTTAGAAAGGGTGGCGGCGATCATACGAGTCCGGAAGGTACGCTCTCACTTGGTCGCACACGAAAATGCGAACATGGGGTGATGGGGTGACTGGGTTACCCAAGTTACGCAAAAAGGTTTCCCTTCCGCCTCCCTCGCATCTGCAGAAGGATAAGCATGACGAGAGGGGAATGCGATCGGCGCAGTTGGGGTGCATGGCTTATGCGAATTTAGCCCCCATTTTACACGGCAAGGGAAGAAGAAGAACAGATCTTAGGGCGCGTGCAGAGCTCGCTCAAAGTTCGACTGTAGGCACCGTATTGCCAAATTAGGCAATCTGGCGGCTTCCCTGTTTACCTCGCCGCGATGAGGGTGAAGTTCGATCAGCGATTCAGCTGCGGCACGTCCGAGTCGTGCTGCTCTCGATTCTAGCCAGCGCATACCGAATCAATCTGCCGTCGCCTTCGTCATCGTCATCCTGGTCCCTTCGGTGCTAGTCTCCCAGGTTCCAGCAAGAAAAAACTGATACATTTCTCGTTTGAGAAACGTGACGTCTGAAGATTCTGTCTCTCTTATCGCGCCTAGACCACGGCCGACCCCGCAAGTTTCAGCCTCAGGAACCAAACTTCGAGTCAGCAACATGTATGGTTACAGGGCACTCTGCCGCGTCATACGAAGAAAAAATCCCTTCATCATCAAGCACAGAAGCACACGAGTCGTATACACGGGACGACGTTCCTGCCACAACCATGGAACGAGCCGTTTTGAAGTTTCGGAACAGCCCCACACCATCATGACGACGAGCTACGCCTATACAGACGTTGCCGCCGAAGCCTCCAATCATTCCCGCCCTGTTTACCAGAGCGTCTCGCTTCCCCAGCCTCATCAACCAACCATCTACAACTTACTCTTCGCCTGCTCCTCAACAACCCTCACGACCGCCCGCCCGTTGCTCAACACAACCTTCCCGCTCTGCTCGACCCGCGTGACGAAGCGGATCTGGTCCCAGCCGGCGGGGAAGCCCTCGGCCGGGCCGACGCGCCACATGTCGGTAATCAGCGTGTCGCCGGGGCGGACGGGGCTGGCGAAGCGGGCGGCGAACTCTTTGATGTTCTTGGGGTCGGCGCCGCCGAACCGCTTGAGCACGCCGTGCGCCGTCGAGTTCCACGAGTACAGCCCGTGCATGATGACGCCGCCGAAGCCCATCTGCTGGCCCGGCTCCGGCGTCGCGTGGAGCGGGTTGTAGTCGCCGTTGAGGCTGTGAGTAGTAGCATTAGTTTACTGTTTTATCTCTGGGCCTTTGGGGGGAATGGGGTTAGCACTCACCGGTACAGGTGCGCCGTCTCCGCGTTCGTCTTCTGGACGAAGGTCGCGTCGGGCTTCTTGCCCTCGGGCGGCGGGTAGTTGACCGTCTTGGGACCTGGTGCCACACACACTCCCATCAGCGTCTGACTTTGATGAGACATACCGCCTCCACCACCACAACCAAACTCCAACAAAAAAAAAAGAGCCGCAACAAAACTCACCCTTCGGACCCCCCCAATTCCCCTGGCCCACCATAAACCCACTTCCAATCACCCTACTATACACGTCTCCCGTCTCCTTCTCAACCAAAAGCGTCTCCGTCTCGATCACGGTCCCGGGCTTCCCCTTGTCGTAAACGCCCAGCACTTTCTGCCTGATCTCGAACGTGCGGCCCTGGGAAGTCACGGGCAGCGGCTTGAGGACCTCGATCTTGCGCTCGCCGTCGACGCCGCGCTTCTGGTCGAACTTGGGCACGCCGGGGATGGGGATCGCCGACGAGCGCGCGAGGAAGTCTATGACATCCTGATCCGTGTGCTTGAAGGGGAGGATGAGCGGGTAGGTTGGGAAGGCGGCGAAGGAGGGGTGGAGCTCCTGCGAATCAATTCATACGTTTTTCCTATGGTTAGCTCACTTCCCTCAATAATTGGTTTGATGGTGGTGAAATCTGGATGAGAGAAGACGCAAAAGGAAAGAAAGAAAGAACGGCTCCTGGGTATGTGTCATGCTGGAGCAATTTTGCTCCCTAGCTAGTATTGGTGGTGTTGTTGGTGATGCCTCTGCCCCGCCCTAAAGTCCGCTCATCTCGTCCCATCGTAGCTAATCCCAGCAGCAGCGGTATCCATGGCGCAATCATGCAAGCACGGATGCAATTCCGACGGTGCGCGAGCTTGGACGGAAGGTGTGGAGTAGATAAGGCATGGAATAGGCAAGTAGCAGGCTAAAGCAGCAAGCAGCAAGCAGCGGCCAGCTGTTGCGGCAGCTGCGGCTGACAACAAGCGGGGGCAAAACGAAAAAGAGAGGGGGTGTGTGAGGCGAGAGATAAGGGCGCCAACAAATAAAACGGAGGATGCCAGACTTCGCCCAATGGTAAAGGCCAAAAACGAGCAAGATGTGCATATAATGAACCACACAACGTACATAGAGGAAGTGGAGCTCGTCGACGTTGACGCCGATGCTGTTGGCGAAGAGCAGCAGGTCGCGCTTCAGCCACGCCACCTCGATCGGAGGGTACTCGAAACCGACGCCGGGACCGCTCATGGTTGGATTTGGAGAGAGAGGGTTGATCAAAGGGTTGCACGAGGTCAAGGACGGGGGAAAGGTGAGGATGACGGCAGGGCTCTGCGCGGAAAGGGGCGGAGACGCAAAGGGCGGTTGTACAGATGTGAAGAGAGAGAGGTTACGCGTATAACTGCGGGGAGGGGAGCTTCCCGAAGAATGGCGCCAGAAGCTGTGAGTATGGAGAGCTCCTCACCTGTATAGCCGGTATCGCTTGCGGCCGCCGAGCTGCCGAAGCTGCCGAGGTCCCTCGCTGATGCTGAGAGCTGCAACCCCGACATGCACAGCAGCATCATCATCACTCAGCGAATATATCGAGCGAGCGAGCAAGCAAGCAAGCCAGCAGCCAAGCACGCACAGCCGCCCAAGCAAGGGCTGCGACATGACCAGCACCAGCACCAGCCACGCAGCTCTCTTCGTCCGAGGTTGATGACTAAGGCCGCACCCGCTGCCAACATCGATCAGCGGCCGATTTAGCTTGGGATGCTAGCACGCCGTCAGGCCGCACGCTAGCTGCTGGCTGCTGCCGGCTGGTGGCCGCATCCTTCGAGAAGGTGGGAAGGGGAGAAAAAAAAAGAAAAGAGAAGCCGTTCGGCCGTCGCCGTCGTCGTGTCGTCGATGCAACGACAACAACAAGACACGTACGACGGGACGGAGGACGGCAACAAGACGCGCCGGCCAGCTAACTCACCAACGCCCACCACCAAAAGGACGAAAAAACCGGCACAACGCGCCAAAACCCACCCATCACCCATCCGTGGACCCCACGGGCCTCAATCGGCCACACACGTCCAGCGTACAATAGCAGAGCCACTAATCAGCCCTGAGCCTGAGCCTGAGCCTGAGCCGCCCCGTCTTTTTCTTCCTTAATAAGAACGCGCTTCCGACAATCGAAACGAGGCTAGCTACCGTGAACCACCCATGTCATCCCAACCCACCGCCCGCAAGTCCCGCAAAGCCCGCAAAGCCCGCAAAGCCCAATAATGGCGCGCGCCAAGTGCCCGCGAATAACCCCTCCATTCCCCCGTACCCGTCCGTGAAAAATTTCACCACTGACACAAGAACCCGGCCCCAAGACCAGCCGGCGCGACATAACATCATCCTGCACGAAATTGTGGAAATCACATCACAGGGGCCTAATTTTGACGTTGCTTCCGAACCCGAATCATGTGTTCATTTGGTGCCTGCTCCCGGCGCGTTTCTGTTGTGTGTGCCTTGCCTTGCCCTTGGGCGTTGCTGCCAATGCCTTTCTCCGCGCCCGCCGACTACGAATGATGTATGTACACGATATCCTCCACGCTGTCTGTCCCTGGTTTTCGGTTGTGCTTTCTTGTGGTAAAAAGCAAAAAGAACGCAAAAAAATATACGCAAAGGACCAGTAGACCAAAAATCGGAGAACCATACGACAGAAAAACATGCTATGATGCTCCGTCCCATGCATGCAAACGACGAGTGAAAAATAATAATAACAAGACTGCGAGGGGCCGACGGGTAAAGCGAAAGGAAAAGAAACGAAAACAATTAACTCCAGCATGCTACCGAGAGCCATGATTGCGTCTGCGCGCGCATACAATGGTCGAGTGTACATGCGCCTGCCCAGCAATGGCGCACCGACGGCTCCCGGACACTTGCGGTGAAGGCCGACCAGCGTGCAGACGTGTCTATTAGTTGCAGCCGGCCCGACCTCACAGGAAGCATTTGCGATCCCCCTCCCAGCCCGCACTCGCTGATGATAAAACGAGCGCCGGGGTGTCGCAAAGGGCCAGAAGCCGCCCCAGAGCCAGTCGTAGTGCTGCATTCCTTGAATAACCGGAAGTCCGCGTCGAAACAACTTTTTAAAGTGACCCAATCCCGTGAGACCCGACCTGCTGATAATCAATAACCCTCGTCGCGCCCGCGACGCGATGAGCTTCAACGGGCCAAAACGTGCACCAAGTTCGCTCCGATTTCACCCGGTTTGACAGGATCGGCACGGCTAGCGTGCCTTTGCGCCGTGAGATCAGCATCAAACCTCGAAGCCGGCGCCATTCTGGTTGTTGAAGATAGAATCATCGTGCTCGCCGCTCGGCAACACGCCACTCATGCGCTCGGTCCGGGTCGGCGGGTTCGCCTTGTCCCACTCAGGGTCCTGCAGCCGCTCGTCTTCCTCCATCTCGAACTCACGGCCACCGAAGTGCTCGTCGATGTGGTTGTCGTCCACGAACGTGAACCCCTTGAAGTTGGCCTGCATCGTAGGCGAGAGAGGCGTCGATGCCGGATTCATTCCCGCAGCAAGCGCCGCAGCCCGTGCGTTGAGCGAAGTTGCCTGGTTCAGCGCATTCGTGAATTCAGGGTCAAAGTTGGACGTGTCCAGCTCGGACTTCAATTTCGGCTTGAACGGCGGGACAAGGTTCTTCTTGGACAGGGCCTCCCAGTCAATGTCTCCAAAGAAGGGGTGCGCCTTAAGCTCTTCGGCATCGCGGTTTGCGCCAAGACGGTGCTTGGGATTCCGGTTGAGCAGACCCTTGACGAAGTTCCGGCCCTCGGTGCTGAGCGCATCACGAGGGAAACGCACCTTTCCGAAGGCGATGTTCTTGTACATTTGCTGCGTGTCCTCGGCGTAGAAAGGGCTCCAGCCGCAGCACATCTCAAACACGAGAACACCAAGCGACCAGAAGTCGACCATCTTCGTGTATCCATGCTCGTCCAGCAGAACCTCCGGTGCCAGGTACTCGGTCGTGCCACAGAACGTGTTAGTGGTATCGTTCTCCGTCAGGTTGGCCTTCGACAGGCCGAAGTCGCAAAGAGCGATGTGTCCGTTGGCGTCAAGGAGGATGTTCTCCGGCTTGAGATCTCTGTAGACAATGTCGTGCTCGTGGAGATGCTGCAGCGCCAGGATGAGCTCGGCAATGTAGAACTTGGCACGTGCTTCGTTGAAACGCCCTTCCTTCTGCAGGTGCCAGAAAAGCTCGCCGCCAGACATGTAGTCGGTGACAAGGTAAAGATCCGTTGGTGTTTGGAAAGAAAACTTCAACCCGACAATGAAAGCCGAATCAGCCATCGCAGTGCGGACCAGGATGTTGCGCTCGCCAAGCGTGTGTGCGACCTCCTTCTTCTGCACAATCACCTTCTTTGAGAGGACCTTCATGGCGTAAATCCGACCAGTGTCCTTCTTGCGGACCTGGAAGACTTGACCGAAAGTACCCTTTCCAATGAGCTTCAAAATCTGGAAATCTTCCGGTCCATAGTGCTTCTTCTCCACCTTCTGGAAGTTCACCTTCAGGTGGATCTCTCCGGTCACAAAGTCCTGCTCGCCTTCCCGAGGTTCCAAGTGAAACCAAGCGTCAAGAGGCTTCTCGTACTCGATCAGGTTGGGGCAGAAACGAACGTGACCCAAAAAGGCCTCGTTGTTTGATTTGTCGTAGACGGAAACATCAATCTCAGCATGGTCGCCGACGACGTCACTGCCGAAGGCATTAGTGGAATTTCAGTGGGGGATGGGCGGAGTCGGCGCTTACAAAACGGCATTGTGGTCCCACTTAGGATCGCTGATCTCATTACGGTCCCTGGACTCCTGAGGGTTCCATCCGTGGTTGCTGCTTTGCCTGCTCTTCATTGGAATCGCCATGGCTCTTCCGGAGTCACTGTCCGTGCGCATCATAGCCATCGGCCCTCTCGGCGGCTCCTCTCCCTTCTTAGGGCCATCTGAAATGTCCTCGGCCCATTGGAACTGGCAGACCACATAGGGGTCGGTGCTGGGTCGCAAACCGCGACCCTCGGTGATAACAACAGACAGCTTGCCTTTGGGCGCGATGACGCCGGTGTTAGAGCCTCCAGTCGAGCCGCTGCTACGGGCAGACTGCGGAGGTTGAGGTTGAGGTTGAGGTGGAGGTTGGGGGTTGGAGGTAACCTTTCCTTCCTGAGACTGAGTTCTTGGTGTTTGCGGCGGAGTATTCTGAGTACGCCCCACGTTTTCAGTTAGCGTCTTGCCCTCCTCATTCGGCGATGACTCTGTAGAACACCGGGAAGCGGAGGGGGTTGCAACGTCAGAGTGAGAGAGGGTGGTCGGCGGGTTGCTTGGGACAGTGCTCGAAGGAGTCGAGAAGTGTGCAGCAGGAACAGCAGTCGTGGTGGTGACGCTGGACACGGGGTTGGAGATCGCAGAAGTGTGCCTTCGTGGGGTTGACGCGGAAGAAGAGCCATCGTTCTTCTCCTCCGCAGACTGTGACAGCGAAGGGGAAGAGGGGCCGCTCGTGGATGTGCTGTTCTCGCCCTTGCTCACTCTGTGCAGGGAAGATGCAGAAGAGGCTGGAGGCGTAGGGTAAGAGAAAGAAGCATCGCTCTGCGGCGCTGATAAGCGCTCATGCGGCAGCAATGGGGGAGAATCGTCCTCGCCACCCAAGTGCTTGCTTGGCGAGCTCGGCGCAGTGGGAAGGGCACCAGCGCCTACTGTGGGCTGTGGAGCGGGCCCTCTCTCCGCACCTTCATCGCGCTGCGCATCGCTGCTATCTGAGGGCTCTTGGGGCTCTGAGGGCTGGGCAGAGGCAGAGGGGCCGGACAGCGACGTGCGGGGACGGAAGACCGAGGGAATCGAGGGGAGAGAGGAACGAACCTGGCCAAAGTAGCTGAGGATGCCGGGCTGTCGCTTGTCGGTCGGGTCCGGACGTGGTGTTTCGATGCCCGGGGGCGTGGAGCTGTTGGAGCCGATGTGGTCGTGATCGTCATCGCCGACTCTGCTAGAGGCGACCAGACGGTTAGCGAAGCGCATAGCGAGGAACGGCATGCGGAGGGCAGAGGGCGCTGGGAAAGCGTTGCAGAGCGTGATCTCGCGGTGACGGCAGCGCGCAGTCTATTTCAAGAAAACCGTGTGTAACGCTATTGGCGGGCGAGAGCTGGTCGAAAATCGAACGACCCTCGTCCTCTCCCGCAGCCAGCTCGGCCCGATCGGTGCTGGTGCGAAGGGCTGGCAAGCGAGCGCGCCCCAAGAGCAACGCCCGTTTTTGGGTGTGCGACTCACCTCTGCATCATGGCCTGGCGCAGCAGGTCGGTGGCCGCACTGGGAGCCTGGTCGTGCGTCGCCATGGTGGTCCAATGCCGCGGCGGGCGAGGAGGGCGGAGGGCTGGGGGTGGTGCTGCTGTTGGGCCCGGCAAGATGGCGTCGTCGATCGACAGCGTCGGTACAGCGCTCAGCGATTTGGAGCTCTGCAGGTGGTGACCCGGGCGGCGGGCGTGGAAGGCACTCAGTCGTCGGGATAACGGGCGTGGTAGGCGAAGTGGAAGGTTTTCTGCGCTCGCTGCTGATGCTTGTGCGGCCGGGCGCTCATTTGCAGTGTGCGGGTGGGAGGGCGGTGCGGAATTCGAGGACGCGGGCGGCGTCGCGGCTTTGAGAGGTACTAATGGCAGCGTCATCTTCGCTCGCGTGGCCGGCAGGACAGCCCAGGAGGCGCCAGTGCGCAGCAAATGTCCGGCCGAAGAAAACGACCGATGCCTTGTCCCAAAGCCTATTGGGCGCTAGGTCAGAGGGCCTCCGTCGGTGGGGCTGATGAAGGCAGCCCGGCGAGGGCAAGTGCGCGCCGTGCTCTCCACCACGCGCGATAAACCTAGGAGCGAGAGACGTAAGAACTCGGCGCCTGAACCACACCCTGCATAAACGGTGGAGGATGTAGGCCCACAAGATTACACCGCTTCCCCTGGCGTGCATCCAGCGCCGCCCGTAGTGACTTCACGCACACACGCGCCACCCGCTTTGGGCGGCCATGCCAGTGCCCACCCACCTGCAAAAAGCAGACGGCCGCAACCACCGCCGTGGGCTGCGCTGACCGGCGCTGACATCGTCACTGCGTCGCAAATCAAGGAGCGCTGCTGTCACGCCATGAATTGTTGCACAGCTAGGACGGATCGTCAAGCATCGCCCATCCTCGTACAATCGCCTGCAGCTAGTCCAGCCGCGCACCAGCCTGCACATCCAGCAGCCAGCCAGGCAGCCAGCTGCGCCGCTCAACTCGCATTTGCGCCGCCGCGCCCGCAGCCCGGGCGGCTGCAGAAGCACCCGCAGAGCTTCCCGCCCGCGACTCGGCGTGCGTGAGCGCCGTGTTTGTCGCGAAGCTCTCCTGCAGGATGCGTGCAGCGTCGTCCAGGCTATGACGCAGTGCAAATCCACAAACATGTGATTCCTGGGATCGCGAGTAAGGCATCGTGAACCGAACCGCTCTGGTGGCGCGCGCCGGCGGCGGCGCCTCCGAGTGCTGACTCAGCTTGCGATAAGATAAGATCAGAATCCTTATCGGGCGTAGCGCGGATGGCCCGCCGTGCTGCGGCTGCGAGTTGTTGGCCGGCCGCGTCTTGACCAGCATCGCGCGCGCGAGCAAGAGAACGTACACCATCGCGAGCACCCGCGCCCCGCGTCTCACTCACACGTCCAATCTCGCACGTCGCAATGCCTCCTCGGCGATCGCGCGCAGCCGCCGCTGCTTCAACTCCCATCAGTGCGCTCAACGCCACAGCCCTTCATCTTTTCACCCAACTGACCGTGCTCCCAGGAACGCCCACGCCCGCTGTCGCCGAATCTGATGCCGACGCGCAGGAGTCGCAAGACGAGACGCCCGCCGAGCAGGACGCGGACGATGATGCTGCAACGCCCGCGCAGGAGCCAGATGACGAAGCCGAGGCTGAGGCAGAGCCCGATCCTCCCTCAGAACGCTCATCGCCTGTAGTCCAGCAGTTCCCGCGCAAACGCCGTCTAGGACGCCCGCCCAAGAACCGCCCGCCAGACTGGGACAATGCCGACTCCAACAACGACAACGACTCGCAAAGGGGCACACCGGCCAAACGCCGTCGCGGCCGCCCATCTACGGGCGGCTTCAGAGGACGACCTAGAGGGGGCCCGTCACACGTCACGCGCGTTCCTATTGACAAGGAAGGAAACCTCATGGACGTGGTTGATGACGAGGTTGCACTGCCTGAGGACGCCGAGGGAGAGCAGAAGGTCGACAAGATGGGCAACTTGAAGGGTGGCAGAGACTACCGCGTGCGCGTCTTCACCATCACTGGTCGCGGAGAGAAACTCTATATGTTGTCCACTGAGCCGGCAAGATGCTGCGGCTTTAGGGACAGCTATCTGTTCTTCACCAAGCATATGCAACTCTACAAGATCATCGTCAACGAGGACGAGAAGCGCGACTTGATCGACCGCGAGATCATCCCGCACTCGTACAAGGGCCGTGCAATCGGTGTGGTCACTGCCCGCTCAGTGTTCAGAGAGTTCGGAGCACGAATCATCATTGGTGGAAGACGAGTCATAGATGACTACTATGTGAAGGCAGCGCGGGAGAAAGGTCATATTGAAGGTGAAATTGCGGATCCGAACGACAGATTGCCCCCTCCCGGTGAACCGTACAACAAGAATCAGTATGTCGCCTGGCATGGTGCTAGTGCAGTCTATCATACAGGCGGCCCAAGCGTTCCGATGCCCAATGGCAAAGTTGTACCAGGAAAGCGAAGGATCAATATCACGTCTGCCAACTGGCAGTTTGAGCACGCACGGGCTGCGAGGTAAGACCGCCTTGCGCCATTGTTTTGGGCTGAAACTCAACGCTAACAATGCGTAGCCGCTTCAATTCGGCCCTTGTGGCTGCTCGACGCACTAACGTCGAGGGCGTATACGACCCACACACGAACCAGTTGCACTATCCCAAGATCATGCAGCCGACTCACGCCCGCTGGGAAGAGCTTTCGGGCGCGGAAGACGATGTTGAAGACGACACAATGCTTACGCAGAAGCGGATTGCGAATGGTACCTCAGGTCTTACCAACGGCACTTATACCAACGGCGCCACCAACGGGACGGTAATTGCGAAACGGTCCGGGAAGACCGCTTTCGAGCCGGTCCCTGGCGTTGTTGCACGCAATTTCCTCATTGTCGACACCTATTTCGAGTCTGCGCCAATCACTGGAGCTGGTGTGCCGGGTCCCGACGGTGACTTCCACGACGTAGGCGTGAACGGACTGCCAAATGTCAACGATGAGATTCTTGCAGAGCTGCCTCCTGAATGCCGGAAAGCACTGGACGAAGCGAAAGAGAAGGAGCAAGAATGGAAGAGCAGGTGGCATGGCGAGACTGCCGATGGCTGCAGGAAAGAACTCAAGATCGGCTTTACTGGCGTGCCGGTCTGATCTTCATGTCACGGTGCAAGCTTCGTATTTTCAGGGACCGAATTTTGGGTACGGACGGATTCACTTTGGCGTTCTGATACCTTTCGGGCGAGGGGGAAAGCAAAACATCCTTTTCTTTTTTGCTAACGATTAACGGGCATTCAATATCCCCAGATCAACGGGTGATGTACAATATTCATGCTTTCTGTTTTGCTATCGTGGGGAGGACAATGGGAGAACCCCATTCAGGAAGTTTGTTATTGATGATGCTGGGAAGGAGTACCATCAATACATTTCGCTGATAGACTTGCTAGGTATGCGAAGCCGAGGAAAAGGAAATCGGCCCACCATACCTTTTAAGATCATGTAATCTATCTCATCGAAAACGTATCGCCTACTGGCCTTAATGTGAGCCCATCTGTACAAAGCCAAGAAAGGGCATCGCTCAAAGAATCAGCCAAGGCACATCGTGTCCCAAACATGTGTCCCAATAACGCCGACTTCATCTTTGAATCCCGAATCATGCCGACCCCATACACCACACTCCGTACCCTGACCGGACACGCATGCTGGCCATCACCAAGCCCAGTCTGTCATTGGAACGACAATTACGTCCTTACGATTATAACGCATCACCTTACTGGACCCATTCTCTAGTTCCATCTAATGGGCCGCAAGTCCCACAGTTTCCCAACTCGTCCGCATTCCGAGGTCCTGCATTGCACGTCCAGAACGTCGTCTTTTCCCTCGAAACCCTCACAGATCAGCCATCCACTTGCATTTCCGCGTGCTAAAGAAAGGGAGGGGAAATGCATGGCAGCTGGGCGCTGGGAGACTTGGCGGACAACATGGCACCCAAAACCCTTGCGGACAAAGGAGGAAAAAGAAGAGAGGCTGCTTTCGGTCGACAAAGGTATCACGACAGCCACAGAGGTCCATTATGTTCAACGGTCACTAAACTTTTCTCCCTCCTTTCTCCGTTAGATGCAACAGCTAAACGTCTGAAGCCCTTTTGCGGCGGGAGAAAAAGAGAGTGAACGCAAGGAGAGATAACCGGTCGCAGTTACCCCGGCCGAAGAAGCAAAAGCAAGACTAAGGCCTCAAATCGAACACTGAAGAACTGGCGCGGAGAGACTAAAGGGAAAGACTCCGACTGCTTCTTGCTGGCCCAGCATGGCTTCTGCCAATGAAACGATATGCCCGCCACCGTTCATATCGGACGCGGACTTCCGGGGAGGAGGAGGATGTAGGTGTCAATCCCCTTTCACCGTCTCCACCCATCGCCAGTCCTACTCTATCGAAGCGGAGCAGGAAAAGGGAGCGTGAGGGACAACGAAAAAGACCATCAGACACTAACCTCTTCGACCCCTCCCACCACAGACATCGAGGGCCGCTTCTGCGGCATCAACCCGAGCGCAACCCCGGGCCAAAAATGCTGCCTGCCGTGCCCGGTGCAAGACTGGGTGTACCCGCCCGACTACGTGCGCAGGCTCAAGGTGGCCAACTACGTCGGCATCAGCTCCGTCGCGCTGTGCGGGCTGCTCCTCGTCTCCTTCCTCGTGCTGCCGCCCGCGCGCAGCGGCCGGCACTACCTGACCGTCGGCGTCACGCTCGCCATCACCTTCTTCTCCGTCGCCTTCGTCGTCCCGCTCGGCACCGAGCCGGCCATGTGCCACGACCGGATCACGCCCAACGGGCAGGGCTCGGACGCGTCGTGCGCCTGGACCGGCGCGCTGCTGCTGCTCGGGGCCATGGGATCCGCGCTGTGGAGTGAGTAGTGCATACGCAAAGCAGATTTTACCCTTTCGTCACTTCGCGACTGTGCTCCTCTCCAACATGATCTTCCGCCATGCACATCTTCAAGCCCACATACTAACAAGAAATGCTTAAATCAGTCCTCTTCCGAGCTCTCTGGCTCCACCTGCGTATCTGCTGGGAAATCAACCCGGGCCGGCCCTTCATGATCCTCTCCATCCTCGCCGGCGTCCTCGTCCCCGTCGCCTTCACCGCCGTCAGCATGACCGTGACCGGTGTTTCCTACCGCACCGGCCTCGTCTGCCTGCCCAACCACCACAAGGCCATCGTCACCTTCTGGGCGTGGGAAGTCGGCTTCGCGGGCGCCGCGCTGCTGGTGCAAGCCACCACGACGGGCTACTGCCTATGGGTGTTCCTGCGAGTCTTGGTTCGGGGAAAGAGGGGGGAAATAGCAGAAGGTAGTAGTAGCGGAGGCGACGATCGTGAGCGTGAGATGATGACGCCGGCAGTTGGTGGTGGTGGTACCGAGCATTCGAGCTTCGCGAGCGAGGGATCGGGGCCGGCGGGGCGGCCGCAGAAGACGTGGCGGCAAGTCAGGCGGATCTTGTTGTTGCAGTGGCGCCATATAGCGTTGACGGTGGTGATGGCGGTAGAGTCGCTGTTCTACATCATCGTCTTCGTGGCGCAGGACACGCGGTTCGGTGAAGTGGCGGCAAACGCCAACGAGCCGGAAGCGAGGACGTGGAGCGCTTGCTTGGTGTTGACGCGTGGGGATAAGGGGGCTTGTCTGCAATATGCGGGAAAGCTGGCCATCTCGCAGGATTTGGTGCTGGGATCGCTGCTTCTAGGTTCGGTAAGTACTCTTATTACCCCCTATCCTTCGTGTTGTCCTCCCGTACATTTATACTCCACCAAGTCAACCCACACTGACCTACCTCTTCCAGCTCATTGGCACTCAGAACTTCCTCCTCCTCGCCAAATCAAGCATCTTCCTCGGATGGTGGGATCTGCTCCGCCGCCCCTTCAACCGCCTTGGCCGGCGCGGCTCCGATCTCCCTTTGACTTCTCTCAAGCCAGAAAGGCATCACCTTGCCCCTGTCAGTGCTAAACCTCCCACGGCCGACGCTCAAGACTATGGAGCCAACGGCACCACGCCCCTCATGACGGCCACCAAGACCTCGGCTCCCTCCAGACAGTCCATTCTTTTCGGCGACCATCGCCGTCCGCGCTCCCGCTCCTCATCCACCACCTCCTCCAGCAGCTTCAACGGCATCACCGTCGACATGCCTCCCGTTACGGTGAACAACCCGTACAAACTCGCCCTTCCCTCCGAACGCGCCGCCTCGCTCATCGACCCAGCCGAGCGCGCCCGCCTAGCCCGCGTCGGCGACATTGTCGACCTGCACAACCTCTACGCCACCGACGTCCGCGACGACAGACAAGCCTTCAACACCGCGAGGCCGGAGACGCCGCCACCCCCGCCGCTGCCGCTGAACATCGCAAAATCTCCCCCAAGAACAACCACAGCGACGACGACAGCAGGCGGCGGCAGCAGCGGTGGTGGTCCGAGAACATCCGCCGTCCAACCCCCCATGGCGACCTCCGCCGCCGCGCTCTCCCTCCCCTCCCCCTCCCGCTCTCCTTCACCCTCCTCTTCCTTCTCCTTCTCCTCCTACACTCCCCCAGCCCTCCGCATCCGCCCCCACGCCCACAACGACACAGCACCGCTGCCGACATCATCGTCCTCGTCATCACTACAGCCACATCGACATCCGCCACATCCACCACATCCACCACATCCACCACCACCCGCCACCCTCCCCACCCGCAGCGCAACCGTCCACCACTCGCCCACCCCACCCCCTCCGCCCCACACGCCCGACTTCCTCCGCCCCAGCCGCAGCATCGGCAACATGGCCACTGCAACCATCGGCAGCGGCGGCGGCGGTGGCGGCGACGGTGGCGGCGACGGGATCGCCAACAGGCACCGCCTCCCCTCCTGGGCGCGCGGCGGCGGGGGCTCATCGTCCATGATGGACCTGCGGGACGCGATGAGGGGCGGATTGGGGCTGCATCCGGTGCGGGCGGATGAGTTTGACTTTGGCGGGGGGTGGGGTGGAGGAGGGGGGCTGGAGAGCGGCAACGGCGGCGGGGCTGGGGGCGGCGTCGGTGTCGTGAGGGCTCGGGGCGGCGGCGCTGGGGAAGCTGTTGGCCGGGCGGCGGGTGGGATGACGAGCGGCGATGCGGAGAGGGGCGTCTTTTCGAGCGGTGGGAGCGGGAGGAGCGTTGACG
This sequence comes from Diplodia mutila, assembly GCA_022560015.1. Classification (NCBI taxonomy): domain Eukaryota; kingdom Fungi; phylum Ascomycota; class Dothideomycetes; order Botryosphaeriales; family Botryosphaeriaceae; genus Diplodia; species Diplodia mutila. The sequence continues at coordinate 55,617 of JAFISB010000060.1, read as the reverse complement.
GGAGCGGGAGGAGGAGGATGAGGGGGAGGGGGAGCGAAGGAGGCGAAGGAGAGGGAGGAGGAGGAGCAGTCACGACATTGAAGGAGATCTTGGACCAAGGACCCAGCAGTGCTGATCAGGCTGGGGGAGGAATACGATGAGCGAAAGATGATGAGTTGGAAATGGTCGGCTCCACGTGCAGATTTCTTGTTGGAAAAACACATGAGAGCAATGAAACAGGCGTGGAGAGCAGGAGCGTGTGGAGTGGGTGGTTGATGCGTGCGGGGAAAGAGAGTACGTACCCACCAGGCCGTTCATACCTTCCTTTCCTGGTTTGATGCTGGGAACAAGCAGCTCAACTACCGGTACAGACATCGTCATCATCATCATCATCAATGCAATCGGAAGCCAGTCTTCTCCCCCATCTTCTACACATCGTCAAGACAACGCTTGACACGACGTCGAGCTTGGTATCATCCAAACCGCCATGGGTGTGTATGTGGTCATCCGCCAAAGGTGTTGTAGCGTCGATCCATTCCATCCAGACGCAGCCGACCAGAAAGAGAAGCAGCCAGCAACACGCCAGCCCGCTTCCGCCCCCCACCCCCCGACCATCCAGACGGAACTCCACTTCCTTGATCTGACGGAAGGAAGAAGGAAGTAAAAAAAGCCACACCCGCGCCGCAGTTCTGCCCGAACCCCGACGACGGGATGCACTACTGCAGCAAAGAAAAACGGCGGGCAGAACCGCTCCGCAAAATGGCGAACTCCCCCTTTGCCGCGAGCGAATGGGCAACCGCCCCATCACATCACCATGCAGCCGAGCTATTTTCGCCATTGGGAGAAAACGGACCCCCGCTTGCGCCCGGCCAATTTGTTGACCCAAGTACCATGGCACGCGTGCATGGCAGCCGAGCCCGCAACGGCAGAGACCGAGAGGGAGGGCCGAACAGGGAGTGGGAAATACTCGGGGCCTGAACATGGGACGGCGAGTACGAAGTACCCTAGGACGAGGCGCAGTGGGTTTGGTTCCGAGTCTCAACGTTCGCATGGCAGTGGCAGTGGCACGGATGGATGACCGCCCGTACAATAAAAAGAACACTTGACAAGGATCACGGTACCGAGGGTTCGAACAAGGCTTAGCACAATCCATGCACCTCACACACTCTCACACACCAAAATTACACACACACACACACACGACACGCCGCGTGTGCAGCCGGCCGACGCGCATCCCACACGAAGCAGGATTCAGCCCAAAGGACGACGATCGGGCTGAGACGCGAACCATCTCCCCTCGGTTCGGCCGTTGGTCGAGAAACCCCCCCCCCCCCTTCGATTATTTCTCTCCACCAAAAACTGCAACGCTGCCTTGGTTCGGAGATGAAGGGTATTTTGGCTTTCAATGTCGATGAAACACCATCAATCCCTTTGACGTCGTCTACATGCCCGTATCCAGACCGACGACACGGCAAGTTCCAGACAGAAACGAGGTCACATGTAACAGTGGAGAGAGAGCCGACTTTTGTGGTGCGCCTTCCGCCGGTTGACCGGCAGAAGGCTCAATGTGTTGTTTTGTATTCTCAAATGCTTGTGTAGTGAAGCAATCTGTCTTTCGGTATGGCTTTTTTGTGATTTTTTCCTTTTTTTACTTTCGGTGAAGTCAGTGAAAAAGAACCCAATCCCTACCCCAAGCATTTGCTGTAATGCCGTCACCGTCTTGATATGTTCCTGAATTAATTCCAAACCAATGAAATAAGAGAGAAAGAAGCCGAAAAACAAGGGCTCTGTGGTTTGGGTATTTGCAACGTGCAGTAGTCTGTAGGATGAAAGCCCTCCTCCGGCAACCATCAAATGCCATTAATTACAATCAAAGCAGAACGAATCGAACCTCCCAGCGATGCAGGAATGGGAAAAAAACAAACTCGGAATCGCCTCCGTAGGTCCGCGGAAAAGAAGCTGCTCGAATCGAACAAGTAAAGTCGTAAACGTTTAGAAGGGTGTAAAGGCGGAAGATCGGAGGATCGCCCAGGGTCGAAGGAATGGAGGCGGTCCCACTAGGTGTCGCGGGGCCGGCGACCGTCCGCGAGGGAGAAGAAAAGCCAGAGCGGCGCTAGGCGCGCCTGAGCCAAAGCCCAGACCCGGCAGCGAAGCGCGGCGCGAACAGCAGATTTTTAAGGGCGCAAGAATGATGCCGAGAAGACCCCGAAAGCAGAAAAAAAACAAGCAAAGATCCCAGCCAACACCCCTTCCGGTAATGCCTTCCACCAGCCAAGTCCGTAGTCTAGTCGCTGAAAAGAATTCAACGAGAATTGGAAAGAAAAAAAAAATTGCTGCAGCAATCGATGCAGCCCGCAAGAAAATGAAAACCTCGTCAATGAAATCTATACAAGCCAGGAGCCAGACGCGATTTCGGGGCGGATGCGTGCTTCGTGAAAAACCAATGGGGGGGAACGTGTGCCGGAATTGCAACAGGAAATCTGAAGGGTAGATCCGCGTCCGCTGGAGCGTGTCTTCGTAGGGGAAACGGGCGCAGGGTATCCCCAATATGAACAGTAAGAAAAGACTAAGAAGGGGGAATCAGGAAATGCGCAAGTGCTTTTGTGTGTCGATCCCCGAGAAACTTTTCCGTGCCAAATGGGTGCAAGCCAGTGAAAGAACAAAATGTGTCGCGGCACTTGGACAATTTCCAGGTGCCTGACAAAACGGAGCCCAAGGATCGTCCGATCGTGCAGATCACGGCTGGGTTACGCCGTGACCGACTGAGGACCGAAACCGGGGGCCATGAAGTACGAAGGGTGCTGGCGTGCGCAGTAGAGGCAGTTGCAGCCCGCGCCGTGACCACCCCACATGTGCTGTCCGTAGTGGGCGTACGCATGAGGGAACATGGGCGCCTGCTCCTGAGGGCTGGGAAGCTGGTGGAATGGAGGGAACCCGAAGACGCTACGACGGGCGTAGCCATCCGGAGGCGCCCAAGTGCCGGGGCCGCCATAGTACTCCGGAGTCGTGGGTCCCGTGTGCGGGGGAGAACGCTCGTTCGCGGAACGCGAGACGTGCCAAGGGTCGAACTGAGTGTAGCCAGGCGTGCCCTGCTGGGAGAAAGAGTCGCACGAGGACAGCGACTTGGCGTACGTGCACTGGTTGGACACAGGGGAAGGCAGCTTGGGCATCGAGCGCAAGCGGTTGAGGTTGCCCTGAACCCTGGTGTTAATGGGAGCCAACTTGGTCGTGTTAGCGGCGCGAGCGGCCACACGGGCCTCGTACTCCTTCCAGTGGTCGAGCCAGGAGTTGAAGCCGCGCGACTCGGTCGGCTCACGGTGGAGGTTGTAGCCAAGGGCAACGAGCCAGTCCCTCTCGAGCTGGTTCAATTCCGTGACACCGATGCCACTGACCTCAGACCACGATCGGTTGATGAAAGTGTTGTCGTCGAGGAACTTGCTTCCCAGCATCAGGGCAGTGGTCAGGAACCTGTAAACCTGCGAATCGCTGCTCTTGAAGGGCGTGCCCGTCGAGAGCATATCCATGCGGATCGACAGGTAGTTCATGCTGAGCAGAATCGTCGCGGAAGGAAGGCGCGTCGCGCAGAGGACTTGGTGGACCCACTTCCGGAAAGACGGAGAAGATGGACGACCTGGTTGGATGCTTCGCATGAGGTCAATATCTGCTAGGCAGATCGGGGACGAAAAGAGAGCATACATTCCCTGTGCCATTTCAGACACGAAATCCGTCATCGTCTCCATGTCGTAGTCAAGCTTGGCAGAGACGCCGCCGACGGGCTTCTCTTCCTTCATGTGCGAATCAACGCGCTGCTGCTCGTGCTGGATCTGACGGTGCATGTCCATCTCGGGCATCGGAAGTGGAAGGATGGAGGCGCCGACGGAATCGTAATAGTGAGGAGGCTGAAGGCCGGACGTATTGGTGCTCTGGTAGGCGCCATGCTGGGGGTACATGATTGACGGGGGAGCCATGCCGGAGTTGTGGCCGTAGCGCTCTGTGAAGTCGTAGCGAGGTTCCTCGTGGCCTGCGACGCCGTGCTGGGCAGCGTAGGGGTTCTGCTGGTAGTGCATACCTCCACAGCCGTTGCTATTGTAGCTAGGGATGAACTCAGGCGGCGAGAGAGGCAGCTGCCGAGGCATCGGCGGGCGGTAGAAAGAAGGCATGCTGGACTTCGCAGTCGCAAAGAAATAAAAGAGTCGGTGCGAATTCGCCCTGTTGAAGGTGTCAGCGGCGCGTCGATCGGCGCGCGGGTGAGGGAAACTGACCGCCTCTTCTACTTCCGACCGAAGGGGATTCGAGCAAATGCTCTGAAAGCGAACCTGACCAGAGGATCTAGTAGCTGGCTCTCATGCGCGGTGTGTTGTCGCTGAGCTGGCCGGGTCGGAGTAGTTGCTGTGCAGACTAAACGCTGGTGCTTTGGCTTGAGGGGCGCGCGACACCGATGACCTTGTCAGTGGCGGTGGTTGGACGAGGTGCAGCCGAGCGAGAAGTTTGGCGTGGTTGGAGATGGAAGGTGACGGAGCGAGCTACAAAGAAAAGCTGCGAACGCGTCGAGGCAGCGACGGTGAGTCGGCGGAAGGGGTTGAAGCGGAGTTGCGGCGCCGTGAAGGAGGCAAAATCCGTCGGCCGGGACGAATCTAAGTGAATAGCTCGTCGCGGTGAGGTGGTTGATTGAGCGGTCGGTCGTGGCCTGCTGGGCGACGAGCGACGATTTGAACCGCGGAACGCTCAGAGCAATAAGGGCGAGATGCGAAGAGGAAACGCAAGGGAATAAAGCAGCGGTTTGCAATGCGGATAGCAAGCTCCTAAAATGGTGGCAAGCGGATGGGCCGGTGGTGAGCAATCCAGAGGTGGATGGCGTCGACGCGGACACGACAGCGGGTACAGGCGTGTGTTGCGTCGCGGTTTCCTTACGGCGGCCCAGACGCAAGGCAGGAGGTGGGAAGTCGGCGATGGACGATTTCGCTCGAGGACAGCCGCGATGCACGGAGCAGGACGTCTCGACAGGCAAGTTTTCGGGCGCTGCGCAGGGTGGCGGGCTCAGTGCGGCAGCGGCTGGCCAGACGAAAATGCTCGAGCAGACGACGCGTCGGGGGCGAGCGAAGGGTGAAGAGAGGGAGCGCTTCGCCGGGCGCGGAGTGGGATGGGGAGGCGAAAAGGGAAGATGGACGAGGAACAGAAATGGGCGGAGAGGTGACAGTATTCAGGGCCACGGCCAGGGCGCGGCGCACGCACGCTAGCCTGTCGCTCTGACGGCTTCGGGGCGTGAGAGCGCTTGGGCTCCTTGGGTTCGTCAGTTCGTCACCGGGCTGCTCCACAGCGGTCCCCTTTCTCAGTACGAGCGGATCCTCTGGCCAACCAAGATCGGAGCCCAGCTGCAGCGCCGCCGCTGGTCTCTGCCACGTCGGCTTCTCGTGCCCGCCTCTCCAGCCCGCGCCGGCCTCCGTTCATTTCTCTCGCTGCGTACAATACCTGCCTTTGTGCACCTGCATTACGGACCTCCCCCCCGCGCCCTTCATTATTCAGCGCCGGCAACGCCCCTAGCAGCACCCAGTCGGTCCGGCGCGTAGAATTTACCGGGCGTCCTTGCAATCTTGCGCGCCGGAGACGGCAGCAGCTCGCCCACCACGTCCGCAGCAATAATAATCACACGCGCCGCGATGGCCGCTGAGGGCGGCGGCAAGGAGCACGCGTTGCAAGAGTCAGTCGGTGGTGGCTGCATGAGAAACGGTTGGTGGCCTGCGCTGGGACCGCCTCGAGCGTGACTGCAAATGCACAGCGCCGCCCGGGCGCCGAGCCAAGGCTTCTTCCGTCAGGCGCGAGGGCGATGCAGAGGCGCACCACGCCGGCGATCCGAAGCCCGTCGCGCCCATTGCCCGGCCGCCTCTGCGCGCTCACGACCGCAGGCAGCGTCATCAGCCCGGCTGCACAGGACCAAGGCCTGCTCGGTGGTGGCAACGGCTGCGTATCACATCACCAGTCGACCCGCGCAGGCCGGTCGCTTCCGCAGTCGTCATATCTCGATGCACCACCTGTTTTTGCGGCCAAGCCACGTTGGGCGAGGCAGTCTGGCCCTGAGCGTCTCCACCGATGTTTCATTCGCCCGGTGTGCGCCAGCGGCTCGCAGAGATTCGTTGGGAGGACCCTTCGTGGCTGGGACGTGTATTGATTTTTTATCCGCGATCCACGCGTGAGGCAGGCCCGAGCGCGCCGGACCGTGGAGGCGACCCTCGAAGCCCTTCATAACTCCAGACGCACCACGCTCACCACCCGCCGCCAGCACCGCTCAGCCGGCGCGCAAATGCCTGCCGGGCTGCCGCAACCAGCAGATTGGCTGCAAATTGTTGCAAATTTCACCTGCGACCCCGGACCAAGCGCGCGCCCTGTCGGCGGGAACAGCGGTATGGTGATCTGAGCAGCCGCGGTCTCGCCCACACAGCAGAGGAACAGGCCGGAGGCTGCCATCAAAGGCACGCATGAAAGCCCGTTCGGGCAGGATCGTCGAGCGGCAACGGGGCCCGGCTGGAATCGTCTTCGTAGTCAGCGTCGCATGGTCATCTCCCATCTGTCCACCCGCCTCGAGTCGACCCGCCTATACTTGCTTGCAGGTCGGACGACGAGCACGAGCACCACACGGAGACGGTGTACATGCAATATGCATGGCTTTCGCCAGCAGCCACCCCATTTTTCTCCCTCAGTCGGCCAGATAGGAATTCTGGAAAAGGCCGCGACCACCGACCGCTCTCTCGGAATCGCGGTGCCTGCGCCTGACCACGTCCCTCCCCGCTGTTTTTAGAAGATCGGTCAACCGGGGATGGCGGGAGGGACGGCCTAACGGGCCAGCGAGGTGCGAAATCCGTGCTCGTTCGGAGCGGTCGCTACCGCGCGGCATTCTCGAACAGATTGGGTTGTTAGATGAAGGGTGTGCAGTAATAACGGGAGTCATCAAGCATTCCACGGCCGCCTTGTGGCCTCGACAACTGTCTAGCGCGCGTCCGGCGTGGCGTGGACCCTGTGTGGTGATGGCTTCTCCGCGTGCGCCAGCCCCCAGCACTGCCGCTCGTGTGTCATGGTCCGGTGCCCTGCGGGTGGAAGTCTTCTCGAAGATCAATGTCAGCATCAGCAGCACACCCTCCCCCCCGATCGCAGCTGGGAGCGTCACTGCATGCCGGCAGCCATCATCATGCCTTGCATATGTGAGATGGACGTGATGCGAGCCGTGCGAAACCAACCGCGGGCTGCCGAGCCTAAGCGTGGTCAAAGGCTCAGCCTCCCTTCTCTCCTCACACCTCCATGCGGCTCGGCACACGCCAGTAGCTAGCCGTCGCCAGGCCGCTCTGCGACAAGCCGCGCCGGCACAGTCACGAGGAGCGTCGGACCGCCGAAAGAGGCTTCTCGGGCACCGGTGAAGTGTGAACCGCATTGAGCATCCAGCAGCCATACCCATCACTCTCGCTGCAACAGCTGACCACACCGTACCAACCCTCCTTCATATCCTTATGACCGGACCTGCTCTCCGCGTGCGCGTCCAATCGCACAACACGAAGGTTGGCGCTCCAACATCATGACTCCGCAGGAAAAATGCCATCACAACCGTCATCTCGCCCCCGGGGCTCCTGCCAATAACGTCTTGCCCACGCACTTCGCAAGCGGCGCTATGCCGAATCTCGCTTGCAGCCGGCTTCACTCGAAGAGTTGAAAACGGAACGTTCCAAGCCTCGCTCTCCCAAGCCCCGGACCCGTGTTGCTAACACATCCCGCACACTCAACCACCCCATCCCCCCAAACTCCTTACGGACGCAACTGCACTAAGCTGCTCGCGCCCTCCTCGGCGCCATCCCACGCTATGCTGCATCCCAGCGCATTCCATCACATCATCAGCGACGGAGTTCAACTGCACGGCGGGCGGCGGCAAGCGGGGCGGAGCAAGTTTAGCCCCGGCCACCACCCAGTCACGTATTTTTCCTTTCTTTCCCACCCTCCTGCCTTTCCCAGCCATCCGCACAGTGAGACATTTCCCACGCCGAAATAAGAAACTGCAAAACAATTTCTAGCTGCCTTCTGGTGGCGACCGACGGGCCGCAGCGCAAGCCAAACACGCGGTATTTTGCTCGTTGCCTACGGCTGCCGCAAGCATTCATCCCAGCAAAAGACTCATCGGTGGAAGCGAAGCAACGATGGATGGAAAGGAAAAGAAGAAAAGGCAACGAGCTAAAAGTTGCCAGCGTCATCGCGCTGCTGGTTGTGTAAGCTGATCGAGGCGCGACCGCCGCGGTCCCTGCTGCCCGACAACGACCAGGGCGCTAGATGATGGATGGAAAATCCGGATCCTGGTGAACTCATCATTACTGCCTGGCGATGATGCTCGTGGCTCCCTTACCCGCCGGAAAGTGGGGAGCGGGCAAAGTGGGAAAGCGGGCAGAAGTGGATCCCCAACCGAGGATCGTATGGTAATGAGGGAAAAACGAGGCGGTGGTACAGGGCGGAGGCTGTTGATGGACGGGGAGGGGGAGGCGTGAGGCCAAGGCCAAGGTCCGGAGTAGTGGTTGCCGGCTTGACCACCAGGCCTTGGTCGTCACAGCGGCCAGCATGGACACTTTTTTTTTTGGACGCGGATCCATGGCTGACCTCAGGCCGATGCAGCTCATCAGCTATTCCCCCTTCCCCCCATAAGCTGAGTCGTCTGCCCACGGTCGCAGCGCAACACGAGGGAAAACTTGCTTTCAGAGACGGGTCGTGATCAGCATTGTCGAGGGGCAAGGAGTCCGAAAAGAGTCATGCTGATGTACGGCAGACCAGCAGCGCGCCGCCGGGCCCCCCGACTTTTCCCTGCAACCTCACACAACCCCAGCTCAGATCCCCGTGCAAGACACGACACGGGGCGAAACGTCGACGCCTTCGTGAAACCTCGGCCAAATGCAGTGAACGTTGCACGAGAGCGCCGCAACCAGAGCTTTCGCTGTCGGAGCCGCCCGAAATACCATCGGTTTCCCACCCAACAACCACGGAACCTTCCAATCTACCCTCAAAATGCTAGAAGCCTCGGTTCCATGTGCACTGCACACTTTGCATCGGACAGCAGCGGCGATCAAGGGGCAGTAGCCACTAGCAGTGATGGGATCGCAATCAACTCCATTCCAACCAGAAACGAAACCAAAACACCCCTCGCACGTGGCAGCCAAAAGAAACGCGCCCGGATATAGCGCAAATCTTGGGGGCCCATGCCTGTGTCCCTCAACGGCCGGAAACTTGTTATAGAATGATCTGCATGTGGTTTGGCTGCATGGTCTCATACCAGAGCCTGCGGGAGTGAGGATCGTAGCCGCATGTACATACATACGTATTGCCACCCGGATCTGGATCTCCCTGCGTGAAGTTTGTTAACCACTCCAACAACACATGGCGTGTCGAGAGCCATGACAAACGCAGCTGAAGCATTGCGTATGGGCGTCTATGCGAAGCCACAAGTCCAACCAAACATATGAGGTCGGTTCGCTTGATATTGCAACAAGGTGAGGTAGCTGAGGCTCTTATCCGGATGTCACGGCGGGTGACACAAGAATTGAACCCACCCATGTCTGTCTTAAAGAGGTTTTGCACGAGACTTAGATGGGCAGTTGAAGCCAATATCAGGATGTGTTTGTGTGGTTTTAAAATTCACGTCTACGTCCGGACATTGGATTCAACTACCCACGTAGCAAGAGTTTAGCATCCTCGATGGGGCTGAGAGGGCTCAAATTCTGTTACCCGCTGTGGATGCCTTTGTTTACAGATATGTTGTGCATTCACGTCCAGATCCTCGCTTCGGCTGCCCGCCCTCTCTGTTGCAGTACTCTGTTCACCGACCTCGTACATTCCGCTGAAAGCTCAAACACTTCCTCCATGTTTTCGAAGCAGGTGCGGATTTTCCTTACTCGGATGACAATATACTTGTTGTCACTTCTCTGTGCAGGCAGAGTGTTAGTGAGTTTCCGGGCTCACTCTGTTATGCAGCCATGCACAATTTGCGCAGCTGCCAATCTTCTCTGTCCAAGTCCCGAAGATTCAGGAACAAAGAGAGCCCTCAAACCATCCGCTACTTCCCGGAGACAGCACGCGGCCGACAGGCGACTAGCCCACCGCTGGTGAGACATTGTGAAAGCCTTCCGCCTATTGTAGCACAAAAGCTCTGTGCAGAAAAGATTTATACAAACCTCAAGTTGGCACGTTCGTCTTTACCTCCAAAAAATATTTATTGCAAGTACGATCCTGTGGGTACAATGATGGCGGACTGACTTTGGTTTCCAAGGTGACACACCCTGGAGGCATCAGCAGAGCCGCCAGGCTAGAAACAGGAAGAGGATAGAAGAGACAAAGTAAATCCCAGAATGCCCTTGTTCCGCCCTGCGTACCGTTTTCATTGTTCTCCCTCGTTTTCCCCTCCTCGCGTGGAGTCACAAAGAAAAGGTAAATGTATATGTTGTACAAAGGGGGTTCTCTATGTTCTTTCGTTTCCAAAAAGGGGTCTGTTTTCCTTGAAAGTTCCCGGGCATTCTACTGAGAAGATTTAGGCTTGATGTGCAAATTGCCTGATGTCGCCACCTCGCCCTCTGACCCCGAAATTTTGTGAACGTGAGGAAAGGGACATTCCGCGGCTTCTCTTCCCACCTCAGCTTTCAACCTGGAGCCACGTCGGCACAAGAAAAATTTGTAGCGAGAGCGGTGACTATCAACGGGATTGCACGGCCTCTATTCGGAGCGGGGCGAGAAAAATATACATAAACGCATACAGTTCCGGGGTGGGGAGAAAATGGTGGCGTGTGTGGTGGTTTGATATTGTGGTGTGGGGTGGTGTGGAATCATCCATTCCGAAGGAAGCGCGCTCACCATCCCAAAAACTTGATGAGGCGCAATTGTGAAATGGTCCCATGGAGGGTGCCGACCTTACCATGGCTTGCGGCTTGCTTGCCTGCCCTGCACTGCCCTGACCTGATCACCCTTGGTTGGTCCGTCGACACGATGGTCAGACCCAAGTCCCCCTTGCCGGCAGACGCGGGAAGAGGCATCAAAGAGACAGAAGAACGCATATACATACACGAGATGGACGCGTAAGGTGCGCGCACGCGCGTCTATGGCGCGTAGGAAAGGAACTATTTTCGCCGCCCTTGAGAAGAATAGAAAGGGAAGGGAAAGGGGGCCATGACGTCGAATGTAAGGCGAGCTTGCCTGGTTGCACCCGCCGGGCGCCGGGACACGAGGATTCATTGTTCGACGAAGTGCCATGTTTCACTTGCATGAGGATGAAAGGCAGGCAGAAGCGATGGGACGCCTCGCGCGTTAGGCGTCAAGTTCGTGTTCCTGTGAGACACTGTTGGGCACGGACACGGATACACATGTAGGCAGGGATGGTCATTGCAAGAGCATTGTGAAAGTAGTGAACCACTCAATTCGCGGTTACGCCAAAACGCCATAACGTGAAGGATGAGCGGCTGTGCGGCTCCCATGGTATTTCAGCCAGCTACCTACGTTACAGAGACGCCATGCCCGTCATAAACCCATCCATATGAAGAAACTTTTTGAGAACCACCGACGACCATCCCAGCAGCACATAGCGGAGTAACAGCCCGCTTAGTTCATCTGCCTGATGAGGGCGTTGATGTGCTCCTCACGGTTGCCAAGGTCACCACCCTCGATGAAGTGCTTGAACTTCCTGGTGTGGAACCCACCAGTGGGGTTGGACAGCTTGAAGGGCCAGAGGAAGTTGCAGGCCTGCTTGAAGTTGGGGCCGACGGTGTAGATCTCGTGGATCAAGTCCTCAATGCAGACAATGCCGAACTTGCCGAGGTTCTCCTCGATGATGGCGTTGTCAGTGAGCGGGATGCGCTGCTTGTTGATCTTGCCGTAGCCGCGCTTGTAGACGAGCTCACGGACGGACTTGAGGTTGGGGTAACCGTAGGCGATGTAGGGCTCAACGATCCTCAGCATCTCAGTGGTGGCCTTGGTGATCTTGACGAAGCAGCCGTTGTTGATCTGGAGAAGACGGAGGAGCTGCAGGGTCTTGCGCTTCTTGGGGTCGATCTTGTTGATACCCTTGATGCGGACAACGAAGGCGAGCTTGGGCTCGGCAGGGACGTAGAAAGAACCCTCCTGCTTGGCAACGCGCTGAAGGCGGACCTTCTCGCGCTCTGCGTCGCGGTACTCCTTGACGTAGGACTCGGCGCGCTTGAAGATGACCTCACGCTTCTTCTTGTTGGCCTGTGAAGAACACCGTTAGCGTGGTGAACCAAAGCAATCCATACCCGAAATATCCCGGAGAAGTAGGTGTAGTCAGTCCCGAAAGATGGTTAACGTAGAGACAGCATTGACCCGAAGGTCTAGTCATCTCGGTTGGTATTATCATCACCCCAGCCTACTTCTCCAATATTCAGGTAATCAATGGAGGAATGTCCTTACATCACGCTTCTTCTGGAGCTCGGCAGCACGGTTCTCGTGGTCCTTCTGCTGAGTCTTGCGCTTCTTGAGCAGGGTCTCAGGGACCAGGACCTGGTCCTTGGTGGGAACGGTACTACAATCACCCAAGAGAGAATGTCAGCAGTCTGGTGGAGGGTGGTGGTGAGCAGCACAAGGCTTGCTCCCAGACGAGAATTGCAGCAAGTGCGGCATTCCCGACTGAAGAGTGGACTCGACGGAAGAAAGGTTTTTGATCGATGAGCAGTCCGGCGCTGTCAGGCGCAATGGGCTGTAGAATCTCAATCGACAAGACCTCGAGCGGAGCGCTCGGGAAATTGTATGCGCGTACTTCGTGCGAGCGTGGGATTACCCAGCGCTGGCCGACTGCGTACGGCAATATTGATTTAAGGGAGAAGACAATTCGCCTTCAACCCCAAAACCCCAGCCTCGCATTCTCAAGTGCCGCGCGCGAGTGTGCACACGACCAAGTGAGGACCGAGGACCGGGAGGGAGAGTTGTATCGAGCTGGGCGGTGCCAAACGGGGCAGCCTTCTCCAGCGAGGAAATAACCACGACCAGCTGCATTCTCATCCTTGGGGCTCAACCGAGCGGGCGGCGAAGGGAAACGTACGACTTGACAACGGCCATTGCGAGAACTTTTCCGGCGGTGCTGCTGGATGTTAGTGGTGGGACGGAGGGGTCGTGGACGTCTGGTTCTTTTTCAAAAGAGGCGCGAAGAAAATTGGAGGTGCGGCCTCGCTTGTGAGCGGCCCGTGCTGCGAGTCCGTGCACAGCATGCCGAGATATCCTCACCGCCTACCGCTGCCGCCAACAACAGCCCCGCCGCACCTCCAACCTCAAGTTCAACCTTGCAGCGACGACGCCGCGACAGAAGACATTTATAACCCCCATTCGACTACTAGCGTTCTCCCTTCTCCACAGCCCAGAGCTCCGTATCTCCCGCCATGTCTTCCAACCGCCGCGGCGTCGGCCTCTCGGCCTTCGATCAGCACCGCATCACACAGGCCCAGTACGCCTCGCACGGCAGCAACCTGCGCACGCAGCAGGCGCGCTCGCTCGAGACGCAGCTGTCCGTCTTCCAGTCGCTGCTGCACCAGTTCAGCATCACGCACGCCAAGGACATCCGCTCCAACCCCACCTTCCGCGCCGAGTTCGCCCGCATGTGCAACGCCATCGGCGTCGACCCGCTGGCGTCGTCCAACCGCAAAGGCGGTGGCGGTGACGCGAAGAACGGGGGTAGTGTATGGGCGCAGATGCTGGGCAGCAGCGTGAACGACTTCTACTTCGAGCTGGCAGTGCGCGTCGTCGAGGTGTGTCGGGAGACACGGGCGGAGAACGGAGGCATGATCGCGCTGAACGAGGTCAGGCAGCGCGTACAAAAGGGCCGCGGCTTCGGGGGCGGCATGGAGGCGTCAGAGTATGCAGGCCCCTCCTCGCCGCTCGTTCGTATGAATTCAATCGTTGATCCTGATATGCTCATTTTTGTGTCTGCCTACTATAGTGACGACGTCTTGCGAGCTGTAAAGTCGCTCGAGCCGCTCGGGTCCGGCTTCACCATCATGAAGCTTGGGCATAAGCAAATGATTCGCTCGGTTCCAAAGGAACTCAACACAGACCAGTCGGCCGTGCTAGAGGCTATACAGGTGTTGGGCTACGTCACGGTATCCATGCTGCAGATCAATCTGGGGTGGGAGCGGGCAAGAGCAATGGCTGCTATCGAAGATCTCCTGGCAGACTCGCTGGTTTGGGTGGACAAGCAGACAGAAGAGACTGAGTACTGGTCCCCGACGTTCATCACGGACGCGGCAGCGACCGAAGGAGACTAAGGCTTAAGTTGTGACGACTTTTGATTCCTCTCTACCCATAGTGTCTGATGATACCCATGAAGCGTATGACGCATTTTGCATCTCACATGAGCCATTAGAAAAGCAACATAAAACCCCCTAATGCCAAATCAAAGAAAAACCATTCTTCCACGTTTATGCCTGAATTGCCCGTCCCAGGGCACCACCAGTGAATTGCTGGCCACGAGGCACGCCGCTCGATCCACCCCTGCCGCGACCACGGCCACCACCGCGTCCACCACGGCCGCCACGGCCTGAGCCTCCTTGCCTCTCGAAAGCGTTGGCCATACCTTGTGTCCGCTGCTCCAGAGTCTTCTCGTTGGCCTCGATGAGGCCGCTAGCCTTGTCACTAAGAGTAAGGGCAAGGCTCTGCAGGCGAGAGAGCTCAACACCCTTGCGGAAGATGATGGCGTTGTTAACCTGGTCAAGCGCCGCAGCGAGCTCCTCGTGAGAGATCATCTTGCTGACAACAGCAGAGACCTTGCGATCGGAGAGCTCGAACATAGAGGCCAAAGTGGCAATGGAGAGGGTGTCGTAGAACGGCGCGTAAGTGAAGAGGTAAGTCCTGAGACCCTCCTCTTGGATCTGCTCAGCAAGCATGACCTTGATCTTCTCCGACTGGGCCATGAGTTCCCAGATCTTGATCGAGTTGATGAAGTCCGCAGACTTCTTCCACTCACCCGCAGCAAGAGCCTTCGAGGCCTGCATGACGTGGTCGCGAGTGTTCTCAGGAGGACCGGTGAAGATCTGGCGCTCATGGTACTCTAACAGTCTGCGGTAGGTCTTGCTGATGACGCGCTTCCTGATGTCGGGCGAAGAGCCAACTTGGGCGAGCAAGGGGATCTCGAGCAGCATAGAGCAAGTCAGGTAGACGCACTCCAGCAGCTCGAGGTTGATGTGCATGTGGAAGGGCAGCTGACGCTGTCTCTCCAACCGCTCCTGCTCAGGCGAAATCTGAGAGTAACGCTGCATCTGGAGACCCTGCGCGAGAAGCTCCTTCTGCCTGTTGCTACCGCAGATCTCTTGCAGAGAGGTCTGCGCCTCATAAACAAGACCAGCCCTGAAAGCGCAGAGACCAACCTGGACAAGCGTGCGGTTGAAGAGGATCTGAGTGTTGACATCGAAGTTCGAGATAGACTCCTGCAGATGAGACATGAGCATCATATCACGAGCCTTGTAATAGTGGTCGTGCAGCGCCAGGTGGTAGATTTCGCAAAGCATAGCGCGCGCCCTGATGATGCCCTCGCTGTGCCTGAACAGGTACGTGCAGAGAGTTGCGATAAGGTCGGTGGGATCTGTGGAGCCATCACGGGGAGTGACGGAAGAGTTGAGGCTGGAGGGGATGGCCTTCCACGAGTTCTCCTCCAGAATCTTAATGACCAGCGAGGGCTTGAAGTACAGGTGCTCGAGGCGGCGCATGACCACACGGTTCGAGCTCTCCTGAGTGCTACCGTGCTTCTCAACGAGCCACTCAATGTACACTTGGGTCCGGGCGATGCTGGTGTACAGCGTGGTCTCGTCCGTAAGCCTCTCGACATAATCGGCGGTGTGGGGGTCGATGTGCTGGAGGGCGCGGGTGAGCTCATCGTCAAGGCGCTCGATGAAGGAGGTGATGCTGCCGGGAACCTTGAAGGTCTCGCCAGCGGTCAAGACAGGCTGCTTGTCATCATCCTCCCACTCCTCAGCACCCTCAATGACAATGATGTCATGGTTGTTCTCAAGAACCTCGAGCAGCCGGCGGAACTCATTCTCAGCCAGCTTCCACTGCTCCTGGGTCATCTGGTTGGTGGTACCGGTGGTGAGGTCGAAGCGGGTGGAGATCAGAGTCAGAAGCACGCGAATCTTCTGGTAGTCGGTGTTGGCGACATCGTACAGCTTCTCCATGGTGCGAATCTGCTCCAAACGGTCGGTGTTCTTACGGCCACGGGCCTCGATGATAGTGCGGAGATGCTTGAGGATGCTCTCGGGGGTGTAGACCATGGCCTTGCCACCAGCGCCAACCATGGTGAAGCCGTCATCATCGCCCTCCTCAGCCTCGGCGCCCAGAGAGGGGGCGGCCTTCTTCACCCTCTTGGGAGTGGGAGCAATCTCCTCAACCACCTCATCCGCCATGTACTTCTCCGGGTCGGCCTTGAACTTCTCGATCTCGGAAGCGTAGTCCTGCTTGAGCTTACGCATACGCTGGCGGACAGCGTTCAGACCGCGCGTGTTGGTGGCGTTCATCTTCTTGGGCGAGACCTTCTGCTTCTCGAGCGTCTCGATCATGGTGGTTTCCAGCTCGGAAATGGCCCTAATGTACGGCTTGGGCGACTTGCCATTATTCTGCCTCATGAGGGCGGGTATTTGACGGTTCATCTTGTCGAACTCTGCGTTGAAACATTAGCAAGCCGTGGCAAAGGCGGCGCGCACAGCTTGGAGTTTACCTGAGGCGATGACAGCCCAGTCGTTGATCTTCTCAGCATTCTCGATTGCCTTGATGGTGGCCTCGAGTTCCTCGAACCGCTTGTCCTTCGCGCTCTTGACAACGGTGACGCGCTCCTCGTCATCGCTGTCGCTTTCATCGGACACATCCCTCAGGAAGCGTCCAGCGCCGGTCTTTGTTTCATCGTCGTCGTCGCTGCTGGAACCCTCATCCGACTCCTCCTCCTCCGACGAGCTTTCCTCTTCCGACTTTTCTTCATCCTCAGACTCAGAGTAGAGCTGATGCTCGTCGTCGGAGCTGCTCTCGCTGGAGCTGTCGGCGGCGGTGAAGAAACGAGACATCGTGGAGGCTAATCCGGGGCCTGCGGGGTCGGTGTCGCGTGGAGGTTGAGGTTGTGGAGCGCGTCGATGTCGCGATAATATTTGCCGTTGGAGGGGCCGGCTGCATTTCGCGGTTGAAGCGAACGCACCGCATTTTGATGCGTCCGTGCGCTAAATGTCACGTGACAATCCTGCTGCTTCCGACCATGGATCGCTGTCTGGCAGTTCTGTCGACTCATTTCCAGCGTCTGGTTCATTCTCACTCATAATCAGTCATATATGAAGACTCACATTTTGGTCGCTGCAGTCATCTTCCCACATTTCTGTGCGGATGGTCTTTTGCCACAGTAAGAAAAAAAAGTAGTATTGGGACAAAGATCAAAGAATCTAAAGCCAAACTCGGTATAAGCTACGCCGTCTACGCCACTCTTTTAGTATTTCCTGAATTCGAGCCTCCAGATTAACCCTCCTCGTGGTCCATGTCATCACGACCCCTCTTTCCACTGCCCCTCCTTCCGAGGAGCACACTGCCCTTTTTGCCTCTCTTCTCGTGCAGATCCTTCATCTCTCTGACTGCAGCCCTCTGTGCCTCACCAACACGCTCAGCGAGAATCATGACCTCTTCCTTCTCTACCGACTCTTCGGATAACTTCTTACCCAGCGCCGTCTCGATGCGCAACCAGAGCTCCACATCATACTGCGTGACCACAGAAAGCGCTTTACCAGACTTTCCAGCACGGGCCGTACGTCCGACACGATGGACGTATGTCTTCGAATCCGGAGGCAAGTCATAGTTGATGACGTATGAGACGCTTGGAATGTCGAGACCACGAGCAGCAACGTCGGTAGCGACAAGAATATCTCGCGACTTTGCCTTGAACTTTCCGAGCGCGCCCAGTCTTGCAGACTGCGAAAGTTGGCCGTGGAGGGGAATGGCACCAAATCCCAATGTCCGGAGCAGAATCGCGATCCTTTGCGTCTCGTTGACAGTGCGTGTGAAGATGATCGTGGGGTGGCCGATCATGTCGTTAAGCAGATGGATTAGATACAGATCCTTGTGCTTGTGGGGCACGAACAGGAAGTGCTGAATAAGGGTCGAGACTGTCTGGTGGGAGGAGCTTGAGATGGACACGCGGAGGGGATTGCTCAGACTGGCCCTTTGAAGGCTCTCGATCTTTGAGCTCATAGTGGCCGAGAAAAGATAGGTCCGTCTGCCCTCCTTCGGCAGAACTTTAAGGATCTTGTCGATGATGGGACCGAAGTCGAGATCCAGCAGCCTGTCTGCTTCGTCCATGACCAGATACTTGAGCTGCTTTAGAGAAAAGCCCTTGGTGTTCTCAAGATGGTCAAGCAGACGCCCGGGGGTGGCGACGATGATGTGTGGGTTCTTTCCTAGAGCAATCTGCTGGGGCGTCATGTCCATACCACCGACCAGGACTGCGCACTTGACACCGATCAGGCTGCCCAGCGCCTCGAACTGTTGTGAGATTTGGTAGGCCAGTTCGCGAGTTGGTGCCATGATCAGGCCGAAAAGCTTCTGTTGTCTCTCCATGAGGTCCTGAAGGATGGGCAGCGCAAAAGCTGCTGTTTTCCCCGAACCAGTCTCGGCGAGACCGATCAGGTCCCGTCCTTGGAGAGCCAACGGGATGGATTCGGTCTGAATGGGAGTCGGGTTCTTGAATCCCAGAGCTTCACAGCTGTTGCAGAGCTCTTCTATGATACCAAGGTCCCTAAAGCTCTTGCGCGCCTGTTCGACCTCTGCTTCCTCGGTGGAAGGCTCTTCGGCATCGCTTTGCGCATCGTCGGAGGTGGGCTCGGCAGGCATCGTAGGCTCGGTCTTCTTCTTTGCGGAGGGAGCGTCGCGGGTACCGGCAGCAGCCGCCTTAGACTTCGCGGCAACGGGCTCGTCGCTGACCTTGCGCTTCTTGAGGGCGGGCATCTTTGGTAGAGTCGGGAAGTGGCGCGCGGGTGCTTGGAGTCGGTTGCTGGGAAAAATCACGACCTAATCGATAAGCGCGCGCGCCTTCCCGGGATTTTTCTCGCAAGCCTCCGCCGCAAGCTTGCATCCCAAACAACTTCCTCACATCCACACCACAGCACACCATGGCAAAACGGAGAGTCAAGAAGCGCACGCACGTCGGCGCCACCCTGCCCAAAAACACAGTGAAGGCCAATGATGGCGCGCCGAGGAGCATGGTCATTCGCGTCGGAGCCGGAGAGGTCGGCTCCAGCGTGTCGCAGCTGGTCAAGGACATGAGGTCGGTCATGGAGCCTGGCACAGCGACGAGACTGAAGGTAAGATCCTTCCGGCACACAGCCTTTCGCCTCCGCTAACCGTTCCTGCAGGAGAGGAAATCCAACAAACTGCGCGACTACACGACAATGGCTGGTCCTCTCGGTGTGACACACCTTATGCTCTTCTCCAAATCCTCCTCCGGAAACACAAACCTGCGCCTTGCAAAGACCCCTCGCGGACCTACGCTGCATTTCCGCGTCGAGAAATACTCTTTGTGCAAGGACATCCAGCGCGCCCAAAAGCACCCCAGAACCGGAGGCCATGAGTACCACACGGCTCCTCTCGTACGTACATAGCAGCACCAGTCCTTACCGGCACCCTCTAATAGTGGTCTTTAAACAGCTTGTCATGAACAACTTCACAAGCTCCCAAAGTTCGACCGGCGCGGAGAACCCCATCCCGAAGCACCTTGAAAACCTTACGACAACCATGTTTCAATCGCTCTTCCCGCCAATTTCTCCTCAAGCCACCCCACTGACCTCGATCCGCCGCGTCCTGCTCCTGAACCGCGAGACTTCTCCCGACGACTCGAACTCCTACATCATCAACCTGCGGCACTACGCAATCACGACCAAGACGGTGACGAAGGACATGCCCAAGAGCCTGCGTCGCCTCAACAACTCCGTCAAGGACAAGAAGAAGCGGGGGTTGCCGAACCTCGGCAAGCTCGAGGACGCCGCCGATTACCTGCTGGACCCGGACGCCGGCGGCGGCTACACCAGCGCGAGCGACAGCGAGGTCGAGACGGATGCCGAGGTCGAGGTCCTGGAGACGACGCGGAAAGTTCTTAATCGGAAGGACAAGCAGCGCGCGGCTGCGGAAAGGCAGGGTGCTGGCGGTTCGGCCGGCGCGCGCAGTAATGTCGAGAGGAAGGCTGTGAAGTTGGTGGAGCTCGGCCCGCGCATGAAGTTGCGTCTTCAGAAGGTTGAGGAGGGCCTTTGCGGTGGAAAGGTCATGTGGCACGAGCATATCACCAAGACTGCCGAAGAGGTCAGAGCGATGGATAAGAGGTGGGATCAGCGGAGGCAGGAGAAGGAGGAGAGGAGGCGCATTCAAAAGGAGAACGTCGAGAAGAAGAAAAAGGAGAAGAAGGCGCGCGGCGAAGATGCCGGCGAGGACGACGACGAGGTAGACTACGACGAGGATATGTCTGACGCCTGGGATAGTGAAGGTCTTGACGACGAGGGCGCTGGTGATGTAGAAGAGGACGAAGATGAGGATATGGAAGACGACGAATGAGCGAGAGCTCTCGTGTAATCGTTTTTTAAAGTCTATATACCCGGTCTTTTGAAACTCCATCCAGATACTACAAGGTCGGTTCTCTGTGTATTGCAGCATGGTCACGGCGTCGACTTTGGGTGAACAATGACGTCCCTTGAGAGAGAAGATGTTCGATGGAGATGGGCAGAGGCTTCGGTGTTGGATGCCTTTATTCAACTTGTGGGTGGGTTTCTTCTACGGGCAAGGCTCCATTAGTTGCTTACGCACAAGGGCGCAGGAGGCGTTGACTTCTATCCTGACAACCAAAAGTTATTAGAAATTGAATTTGCTATGTCCTCAGTCGGCGCAATTCACTGGCACGCCCACCAGAAAGATTGAAATTACGTAGTCGTGGAATCATATGTCCGGACACGTTGTATGGGTTTAAATCTCACATTTGCGTCCGTATATTTGCTTCAACTATCCATATAGTAAGAACAAGGCCTGAGAGTAAAATCTCTGCAACCCACTGCGGTACCGGTGGACGTGTCGGTGAACGTGCCGAGTGGGGAGATTAGAACGCCAATCACGAGTGATTGGTGACATAATGAACAAAGTTTGAACATATCGTATAGAACCCATTCTTCGTTCAATCATCTCGCTATCTTACAAAATTGAACCAACACCGTCTCCACCCACAGAGGAGTTGGATACCAGAAGAAAATGACCGGTCACACCGATTTACTTCCGGATGGCACTTGTCCCGTCCTCGGCGCCAGGAAGACCCTCTTCATCACCAGGCTCCGTATAGGTACCGGCCTTCTTGGTAGCGCCACGCGTGCGGCCGGACAGAATGTTGCCCTCGTTGATGGCTTCCTTGTCGTCGCGAGCTTCAGAGAAACGAACCGACTTTAGCATATGGAGGTTGTGTGCAGTAGTTTGAGATGGAACTCACCCAGCTGCTCGTCGGTGTCAGCGGTGGCGGGGTCGATGGGGTCCTCGACGGGCGCCTCATCCTTCTGGACGCGGATTTCGGACTGCCCGGTGCGGCTGACGTAGTCGTTGTCGCGGGCGACGCCGGAGGGGATATCTTGGTTCTCGTAGTCGGACATAGCTACAGTACAGTAGATAAGTGTCTCCTGGAAAAGGTTGGAAATGGAAAATGCGAGGCGAATGTTTGGTTTTTGGTTGTGATGATTGGGCTGTTCTGGGAAGTAAGGAAGTAGGGTGGTTTATGTATGCTCTGAAGGTATAAGACACGGACGTCAGGCCTTGGACGTCACTGGCGTCTAATGCTGATGTCACTTGTGATATGCGTGATAGCTCACAAGTCTCGCAGCACGAGGCTGTAAGCAGCAGTAGACCCTTGGGCTGAACCTTGGTGCCGGACCATTTCTGGTGATGGCTATGCCGCAGTCGGTGTGGACTGCATCAATCGCACGTGTGGGGAGAGAGATGGCCATCATGACTTCATTCAATCATGATTAGAAAAAGATGGCTTGCATTGGAACCCTGGGAAAAGAACGGGTCGCTAGAAGGGAGCGATGGAAGCGTGACAAGTGACAGTCTCGTAGTCGAGGCAGAAGCGTCTAGGCTTCGTGAAGCGGGGTGTATAGTGGTGGACGTCAACACTCGGTCCTTTCAGGTTAGCGTCAGGAACGGCTCCGGTGCCGACCAGCCACCGCGCAGTACCTATTCGATCTGCAAGCCACCAGATCTCGCCAATCTGGAGCTGATGGGGAAATCGAGAATGTTGGTCGATATGGAGAAAGAACGGAATGACGCGTTAAAACGCGAGAGCCTGTGACGACGCGAAAAAGATGGTCTAAGTGGGTGCAGCTGACTATGTCGTCTGGGCTGATCATCACGTCTGCAGCGTACTACGGTTTATGCTACATGAAGATGCAAAAGCTGCATCGCCAGTAGTGTGCAATGTCTAAAGTCTGGGTACAAGTACAGAAACAATAAGAACATAAGCACATGGTCGTCATCTACAAATATGGTACATGTTGGGAATCATTGATCCTTCCCCTTCCGCTCAGCTCTTTGCGCCGTTCCCGGTTCGACAGAAACACTTTTCTCAATCTCATCAGCGGACTGATCGAGACTGCTGGCCTTCTTTGCTCGCTCTACCACTTGGGACTTCCTGTTTGAGGGTCTCATCTTCTTCCTGTGTAGCGCTTTCGCTCGATCCCACAGTTGAAACCCCCTCGTGATTCCATCCAACTCGTACCCAATCTCCTTCGTGGTCAGACCCAAGGACCTTAGACCTGTAAGAGCCCAGCTCAAAACCGACCGGACATGTTGTTTCTCCCACGCAACCACGGGATCCTTTTCGATTTGCCTTAGCGCGGCCCGATACACTGTGCGAATGAGAGGAAGCGTAGGCGTGAGGCGCTTGCCGCGAAGAGTCAGCTTAGACTCGTTCTCTCCTTTTACAGTGACTTCCTCGACTTTCAAAGCCCAAGGCACGTGTCTTTCTGCGTTCTGCATGTAGTATCTTTTCTCCAGAGTCCGGGCCATGGACACATCCTCACACCACTTGGCCATCAGTTTCATGCCACTATAGGCACCACGGGTCTCTGTGACGCCCCGTAGCAATTGCGCGAAGTCTTCCTCTTTGACACACATCTCGAGAGACTTCGTGTCGCGGTAGACGAACAAACGGGAGCAGAATTCGCGCCACTCGGGCCCAATCGATGAGAGGACACATAGGATACCATGAAAGCGGTAGTAGCGTTCCTGATCGCCAGGGCCGAACCTAGCTTTGATGAGCTTGCGAAAGATAGAGGCGGCCCTGGCGAGAGGATGTTTCTCGCTCACTTTCTCATCTTGCTTGAGCACTCTGTCTTGGAGAATGAGGAGCTGCCTCGCTATGAGTGCACTGATGTTCGCAACCCGTCCTTCTCTGCTGTGCAGGGCGAGATTGTGAACTACGTTTTCAACAATATCCCACTGTTGTCGTTGCATTTGGATTTCGAGAACTGCCCAAGAAGTTTCCGGGACGATGCCGCCTCTCTCAGACTGATGAGTTGTGACGCGAACAAGCAGATTCGCATCGTCTACAGTATATGCGTATTTAATAATCGCAGCGGCAATACCACTATGCCCGTACAGTTCCCAAGGAATCAGGGGCCCGTCAATATCGTCCGAGTACAGTAGCTGTTTGGCAACATCATATGCTTGAGTTTGTGTTGCCAGATCCAAAACGCCGGCCAGAAGTGTGGGTGGTATCTGTGGGAAGTAGGTGGGATAGTCCCTTGGGTGAACATTGCTCGAGAAGGATTTGGGCGCAGGGTCACCCTCAGATGGCCTGTTGAGCTTTTCGAAGAACTTTTGAATTGATCTTTTCTTGTTCTGATCCGTGAGCGATTGAAGTTGCGACACCACTCCAACAGCGCCCGTGAGATTGCCGTTCGTAATGTTGATGCGCAAGGCTTGATGCAACACACCCAAAGAGATTGACGAGGGATCAAGGATATATGATGGCGAGCCTGGGCTGTCCTCGTACTCCAGAGCAGCATTTTGATAGTTGAGCTCTTGGTCGAACTTGCTGCTGAAGTACAACAGCTTCTCCAGCCAACGAGCTTCAATGTTTGGGTCAATACCGCCGCTCTCCATGAAACGTGCGATAATCGACTCCCACGTAGCAGTCCCCAGGCCAAGGTTATCGTGATCGAGCAGATTTTTGAAAGTAGTAACATCTTTGAAAATGTCCGCAACAGGATCTCCACGATCACCAATGCCCACCATGATTCTGTTAAATAGGCCGTCGATGTAGGCAGCAACCACTTCACTGCTGATGGTTTTGTCAACCATAAAGCGTTCGGGAGACTTCGCCTGTGTTCCGCGAGCCCTAGCAAAGGACCACAAGTCGGTCCAACTCATGGTGCGAAACGAGGATCCGGAGCGATCGTGCAAGACGTTTTTCCAGTGAAGGACTGACCATCTCAAGTCGTCCTTATAGCCTGTGAGCTTTTTCAAAATAGCAGCGCCGTCTATGGTCCAGTCTCCATGGAGGCACGACCAAAGTACAAGCTCCAACCAGACTTCTGGACCAAGTTCTGGTGTGCGGATCTTGTATCTTGAGCCGGGTATTTCCTGGCCAAAGATATTGTACTGTGCTTGTGTCTTGTTCTCTGACGCTGCTGCCAACTCATGTGCTCTCCAGGCCGCGTCCGACAGTGCCGATAGGATTTTGGACGAAAGAAGGTAGAGCGTGGGTGGTTGCTGAAGAGAGTATTTGTCTTTCGGAGGCTCATAATGGTACACCGACTCGGGAATAATGCCAGCATGATGAAGGTGGGCAAGAAGCTCGAGAACATGGCCCAATATTTCATCCTTCTCCTGAGGCCGGTCCCCGACAGCGATCAGAATCATGTTGCCCAAGCTCCTCCATACCTGACCAAGTGCGCCGTTTCGGTAGGAAAATCCGTCATCGCCAAAGTCCCGCGGGTTTGTCAATTGATCTAGATTTTGTTTGAAAGGTCGGGCAGAGGCAACTCTCTGCAGGGTCAAGGGCTCCTCGGTGGCAAGCTCTAGCGAGGCCTGGATGCCATCCCAGGTTCTAGCAGCTAAAAGAGGGACATCCTTCAACCACTCCCTCTCCGGATTCGGTACCTCAATGACCGTTTTCAGGAGCCACATGACAGCGTCCCATCGTCCCTGCTGTATCGCCAGGTAGCTGAGAACGTCCACACCCTCGTGTTTCCTCGACCGTGCCAGAAGTAGAGCGATGCTTCTAGCATACTCGAGCCGCTCTACACCTATGTTCGGAGGTCCAGGCGTGCCGGAGGCGGTGGTGTTGAGATGCGGCGGAAGGAGGGGCTCGAGGCAGTCGACCCAGGCTTCGACAGCCTCGGCTCTTGACGGCGGGGGAAATCGGGGTCGCCAGGACGATGGTCTGACGGGCTGAGGAGCCTCTGGGAGGTCATGGTGGGTGTCGGGCGGCTGAGCGCAACTCTGGCGGGAGCGAGAAAAATGTCGGCGCGGAGGACGGCGGGCGGCAGCGGGGACCAGCCATGCTGCTACGGTGAAATATCCTGCGGATGCGGTGCCAGGCTGTCGAAAGGTTCGACCGAGCACATTCTGGAAGCTCGTGTGCATCGATTGGGAAGCAGGTGCGAGGGAGTAGTGGAGGCATTGGAGCGTGGTCGGCGCGCGGCGAGTCAAAGGAAAAAGGCCGCCATGACGTCTCGACTCGCGATAGGTAGCTTCCCAGCATCGGCCTTTAGTCGTGGCCGGCTGCCTTGGCAGAGCATCCGGGCTGGATCTTGGTATTTCGAGACATTCTAGACGCCGTTACAGAGTCTCTTGGTTTGTTATTTTCGACGGTTCTCGTCCAGGTTGGTGGTGCAGGGCATCAGCCTATCCTGGCGCTCGGCGCAGTCCAGTCCCGGTGCCTGTCGGACAGCGCAGAACATGCGGTGTTGATCTTGGATCCGATTCGCGTGCCTCATGCGATCCTGTGCTTGAGCGAATGAATTGGCCTTGCTCGAAATGGCAGACGTGCAGGCAGAAGCCGGGCGTGGAAGGCAGCGGCCAGGACTAACGCGCATGGGCGCCCGGTCGCGCCTGCCAGGCAAGGAAGCCTGGAGCCCGCGCAAACAACATGAGCTTCGCCCGCCCTCTTCCTCCAACTTCTTCCACTGTCTTCTCTCCCTCTTCCTTGTCTTGACAAGCCGCTTCGCTCGACTACAAGACACCGCCCTTCTGCAAAGTCTTCGTCCAATTCCATCCGTCCTGCCTCACATTCCGCCGCGCACCTCGCAGCTCGCCCGTCGTTATCACAACCACGCCGGCGCATTCTTCTTTGGCGAAACAGACCGCGATTACGCTGCGAAAATGCCTACTGGATACCGCATCGGTAAGCTCGTTTCCCTTTCTTCTTACCTTGCCATGTTACATGACTTCCTTTGTCGCGCAATCGCCCTTCAATCTCAGCTGCGAAGAACGACCCCGCGGAAGCGGCGCCTGTCAAAGTTCGTTGCTTCCATCGCTACTGTCGAGCCTCCTTTTTTCTCTCCCCTTCTTCCACAGCACCACCCTCTCGTGCTCCGCGCCGCTAAATGCTTTCGATCCCATGTCTGGCGCCCCTCATATGACTACTGTCAGCTAACATGAGCATAGAAATTTCGCCTAACCGGCGTGCCACCTGTAAGAACACTGAATGTAAGAACGCTGGTGTCAAGATCGACAAGGGTGAGCTTCGCTTCGCCACCATGGTCACCATCATGGACAACTCTTCCTGGGCCTACAAGCACTGGTAAGTCTCCTTGAACAATTTCCGGATCTCAGATAATGACATTTTTTGTTTTCAAAGGGGATGCGTAACTCCTAAGGTCATCCTGAACGTCAAGGAGTTTCTCGATGGCGACATGAGCATGCTCGATGGCTTTGAGGAGCTGCCTGATGACATTCAGGACAAGATCCAGAAGGCCATTGAACAGGGCCATGTGGACGACGAGGATTGGAAGGGCGTAAGTTCTCCAAGCGTCTCAAGCGCCGCATACACGCATGCGGAGCCTAAGCACCGAAACCTTCGGACTGACGCAAGATTAGGATGTTGAAAAGAACCGTGAAGGCCAGAACGGGTTCCGCCTTACCAAGGCCGATAAGAAAAAGCTGGGTATTGACCAGGTAAGGATTTCTTGACTACTGCTTCATGATACGATAAGCTGATGAGCAAAGGATGAGGACGACACTGAGAAGAAGTCGAAGAAGCGTGGCCACAAGGAAGAAGAGGACGAGGCGCCGCCCCCGAAGAAGGCTAGAGGCAGGAAGAGCGCTAAAGCCAAGGACGAAGAACTGGAGCAGGATGAGGAAGAGGCACCTGCCCCAAAGAAGGCCAGAGGCAAGAAGGGCGCCAAAATCAAGGACGAAGAACTGGAGCAGGAAGAGGAGGAGGCCCCTGCTCCCAAGAAGGCTAGAGGCAAGAAGGCAGTCAAGGCCAAGGAGGAGGATCATGAGCAAGAAGAGGAAGAAGAGGCGCCTGCCCCAAAGAAGGCTAGAGGCAAGAAGGCCGTCAAAGCCAAGGAGGAATCTCATGAGCAGGGCGAGGAAGAAGAGGCGCCTGCCCCGAAGAAGTCCAGGGGCAGGAAGGCTAAGGCAGTCAAGGCTGAAGAGATTGAAGTCAAAGAGAACGGCATCTCTGCAGATGAAGATGGTGAGGAGCCGGCTCCTGCCCCTCCTAAGGCCAAGAAGCCTCGTGGCAAGAAGGTTGTCGCAGAAGACAATGAGGAGCCTGCGGTAGCTCCCAACCAGAGGAAGGCCAGGTCCAAGGCCAAGCCGATCGTTGAAGAAGACGAGGCTGAGGAAGAGGTCCCCGAGGAGGCCCCCGAGGATGTCCCTGAGGAGGCCCCGAAGGCGAAGAGATCTGCCCCGGCTAAGCGGTGAGTGCGATTCATCAAAGTACGAGATCAAGACATGCCCGCTGACATCTTTAACAGCGGCAGGAAGGCAAAGGCCTAAACCGGCCTGCCTGTCCATGCATTCGAGAGGAAGTCTTTTGCGATAACCTCCAACCTTCCAGCTCGGTCTTTCATCAGAGTTCGCTTTCCAACGAAACCCTAGGCATACCAGGGTTTGTGCTGAATTCTCGGTTCCGGATGTGGTCAATGTGCGGGATTACTTTTCTTTTGCTTTCGGATGACTGTTGGCTATGACATATGGGATACCCGGCATGGTTGCTTGCAAAATTCCTGTGGCTGCTTTATCGGGTTTCTGGTTTCCTGTTCCTTTTCCTTGTGTGGTAGCAGGTTCACTGGTATGGCAGGGAGCGTGCAGTTTCTTTGAGACGTCTTAGCTTCCTTCCTCCTTGAAGGATAATTTAGCAGAAGCGTCCATCTACGTACATAACCCTCTTCGGAATAGTGATAAAAATGAGCGCCTTCAATCCCGGCAATCGCATCAACCGAGCATATAATTTTCCAACTCCCTCAGATCCCGCAAGACCCTCACCTCCTGCTCCCCCTTCCCGCCCACGTCTTGTCTCCTCACCACACCCCCAACGTCCCGGACCAGCCCCTCCCGATCCACCAAGAACGCCGGCGCCCACCCGGCATTCTCGGCCCCGACAACATCCTTGTCCACCTCATCGCCCACATACACCGACTCCCACTCGTCGCCGTCACCACCATCAGCTTCCTCCTGCTCATCCTTCTTCCCCACTTCGCCAGCACCATCACCGTAACGTGCCAACGCCAGCCGCCTCGCCGCGTCGAAGATGGCCCGATGCGGCTTCTCGTAGCCGCAGTCGTAGGAGGTGAGCACAAAGTCGATATCGTTCTCGCCTGGCAACAACGCCTCCTCCTTCCCCCCCTTGTCGGCCTTTGCAGATACCACCGCCGACGACGACGCAGCATGAACGGCGATCTGCTCGACGGTCTTCGGATCCGTGTAGCCGATGCGTAGGCCGAAGGAGCGGAGGATGCCGGCGACGCGGTCGTCGGAGTTGGTGAGGACGGCGGTGATGATCTTGCGGTTCGTCGACGCTGCTGCGACACTCCTACTGCGGGCGGCGCGGAGGGAGGTGAAGAGTGGGATCACGTCGTCGTAGAGGATGTAGCCGTCGCGGCTGGCGAAGCGGGTGAGAAGGTCGGGGATGAGGCGGTGGGGGAGAGTTGGGGGAGTGGTGGGGGATTGGTGGGCGGAGGAGGAGGAGAGGAAGGGGGTGAAGGTTTCGGTTATGAGCTGCGAATTTGGGGGTTTGTTGTTAGCCTGGAGAAGGAGGAGGGGTGCGAGCGGTTTCTTTCTTTCTCTGCTTGCTTCATTCTCTGCTAGATGTATGGGGAACATGGTTGGAATGTGGATATATAGATGAGGTTGACAGCGTCACAAGGTAGCTCAATGGAGATTGGCAGCAGGTTTACCTGCATGGCTGGCCTCGACGGAATCTTGGACCTAGGAGTATGTTTGACTAGGGCGGGGGAAGCGACTTCCACAGTGACAAAGCAAAAAGTGTGGATATAGACCAAAAGGAATTGTCAACATACACTGCTCCACCACGCTGTGGGGTCCATGCCAACTTCTTTTCCGAAGTTTGGTCTTTCTTTGGCGTTGTGCTTGTAGGCTGCGTTGCCGTTCGGTTTTGTCGTCAGCCTCATACGTCCAACTTCATAGATCGTGCGTCATGTCACTTTCGGGGTTGGGGAACAAGACTCGATCTAACAAGCAGTCAAACCGGCCTGACTGGGTACCGACGGGCACAATGAAAATCAAATGCACGTGGAAATGGAAAGGGTTCAGGAAGGCATGCAGAAAGCACCGTATACCAAGCTAACCTTTCTTGAAGCTTCTCATTATCTCTTCGTCGGAAACATTGCTGCAGATGCCATGCTTGCGCGCAATCTCGCCGTACAGTGCACCAATCGGTGCGCGTGGCGTGAAGAGCGTGCCGAAGGCGTCAAAGGCTATGAGCAGATTCTTCCGCGAGGGCTTCGGGTTCGGCATTGGGGCTTGACGTCAAAATATATTGGAAGTGATGATCGTGTTCGTTGATTGGAAAACGATATCTGCCGATGGGCGTCGCGACTACTTACGGGAGCAGGTGCGACAACGCCGCGAGATTGACACCCGTTCAGATCGGCAAGAGCGGGGTCACGTGGAACAGATTGGTGCCGGGATGGCAGAACCGACGTACCCCGGAAATTAAGCGTCAAACTGCTGTTGTAATGTGGAGGATATTCAACTGCATGCTTGGGCGAAGCAATAAAGTACTCGTTAGTTTCAGTACCGGGACCGCGAAAGTCACATCGTTGAAGCAACGGCACCCAGCATCATAATTGTTTTACGAATTGTTCATGCTACTGGATAGTATTCCTACACGAAAGTCCGCAGACCACTTTTTCCGTACGCTTGTTGCTCCGGCATCCCGTCCTAGTGAAAGAGATTAGACCTCCCGAAGGAACCCCAGGTCATCCCCGCTCTAAGAACCAGTCCGAGAGAGGGGTGAATGGGAAGTCGTCTTTGGTATCGCAAACTGAAGAGAGAGAAAGCGCCTTAAAGCACCAAACCAAACATGCCGGTTGTCGCTGAGAAGAACAAGGAGAAATCTAGACTTCAGTCCAGGTAACGGAGGCAATTAAGCGAAGTAGAGAACGAGATGAAAGTGACTAAGGAGGGAGGAAACTAGACATTAAGCGGTACCCGCCTTCCAACTGAGCGAATGCTACATCACAACCCCTCTGCTCCAACTCTATATCCCAAGAGTGAAGCGCAGAAAGGCGGGTAGATACACGCCACATCGTACAATGCATCGCCTGCTGGAAGGTCTGTTCCGTCTCCCGATAACTGAAGAACTGAACACTTAAGAAATGATTCCAAGTAAGCTTCTGGTTTCGAACAAGTCCCTAGGCCGTAAAGTCGTAAAAGTCGTGGCTACGGGGTGGACACCAGAAATATGATGAACGTGCGTGACCCATCAACTTACACTTCTTCGAGGATCCCATCGACAAGAGATTGCTGGATGTGCACATCTTGTTGAGATTGAGAAACGTCGAAACAAATGAGCGAGATCGCCTTAATGGCGGCGAGGAGCGAAAGCGCCGGCAATTGGACCAGACTTCTTGGCAAGAGGACTGGCACGCGGAACGCCCACATTGCTCGCCTTCTTTTTCTTCCGCATGGGAGTGATGATGGCGTCAGCGGAGGCTCCAGTACGCACAGGTCTCGAGGCTTGCGCGCGGGCAGTAGGATCATCAGGGAGCCGAGCAACGTCGCGGTAACGGTTCTGGTTCCTCCTGAACGAATTGATGTTTGTGCGATCGAAGTGTTGAAGCATTCTCTGGCTCATCTCTTGGGCTGCAGAAAGGCCATTCCTGGCAGGGGTATGGCCCGCATGAACCTTGGTGGGAGAATTGGCAGCGGTGGGCACATCGGTCTCATCCGCCTCATCAGAGTCGCTCTGATTGCCAAAGTCGATGAAGTCGTTGACATCGAGCATGTCCTCTATTTCGTCGTCATCTTCATCATCGAAGTCCATCGTGCCATCCGCATCGATGCCAACGAATGGATAGAAGGCTTCAGGAGGACCAACAGGATAATCGAGACCGCCAGCTGCTCCGTAGATGCCACTCAGCATGATATCCGCGAAGTTTGTGTTTCCGTCACTGAAGTCGCTGTCATCGCCATTCAAGTTCTGCAGTTCGCTGCGAGGACTGTTGTTTGCGGTGCTGCTCGCGGTGCTGGCAGTCCAGAATTGGTTGTCCGAAACACGTGCAGGCCTGAGAACCATGCGCTTCCCGCTGCTGTCCAGAATCGCGATAGCTCTCTTTGGATCGAGAGTGAAGAAGCCTTTGATCGGGCCCTTTCGCTTCGATGATTTAGCCGACGGCTGTCTCTTGGATCGCGGGAACGGCTTCGGGGTGGTGGAGCCAGCAGAGGACAATGAGTCACGATGGACACGTGATGGCTTGTTAATCGTGGGTGGCGGGGGTAGGTCCTCATCGGTAGTGTCACCTTCGTCCGCTGCGTGATGTCAGCATTCACATGGAAAATAGAACAAGTCAAGTGAGCCATACTCTCGTAGCCACTGGAGCCTGCCTCGGAGTCTGAGTCAGACTCCGTGTGGACGTCGTGCTCTCGGTCACTCGAATTACTGGACAGTTCTTTTTCGTCGCGGAAGTCCCAGTATGACCTCTCGCTATCGCTAGCCGTTGACTCGTCCAAATAATCGATATCGTCCAGATCCTGGCTATTTCTGAAGCTCGAGAGCATCTGACTGTCCTTGTGGAACAGATCAGGAAAGAAACTGTTGAGGTCTTCGGAAGAAGTCTCGTCATCGCTGTCAACATCGGAAACGGTGTGCACGTTGTCATCGAAGCGAACACGCCTCGTGGAGGTGTTTGATTGGATAGGGGTGATCTCCTCCATGCCAGCCCATTGTTCGCCGGAAAGTCCAAGGATCTGGTCGTCGCCCATGTCAAGCAGATTGCCTTCCAAATAACCGCTGTCGAGCAGCATCGAGACGTCAGGACCATCGCCAAAATCGCTCTCGTTGTCGGACGTGTTCAACGCTTCTCGCAAGGCTCTCTCTTCCAGGTTCTCGTCGATGTACTCGTCGTTATCCGACTCGTCAATATCGTCGATGGCATTGTAGATTTCGTCATCATCGGATGAGTCGATGGCGTTCTCTGATACAATGGAGGGACCGTCCTCAGATGCGATGCTGCCTTTGCGGAAGCCTTCATAGGCGAGGAGTCCGTTGGGATTGTTACTCAACTTCCTGTCCAGCTTTTTGCGGGGGTACGCCAAAGCTGACTCGCTCTCATTCCCATTCACTGCGTCTTCGTGAAACGCAGCAAATATACCAGTGTTGCTGAAAGTGCGCTTTTTGGATAGAGGGGTGAGGAGACCCTCTTGATCATGCCCCGTCCCGCGGTCGTCACTCCTCTCTGCATCGGCGGGCTCGATGTGGATAGCAGGCTGCTTGCCTCTACCACCGGACGGGGCATCTTCGTTTGGTTCGTCGTCGTCCTCTTTATCCGCCTCGTCGGCGCTGGTGTCGTCCTCGTTACCGAGTGTTTCATCGGAAGCCACGCCCGAACTGCGTTTCACTCCTTTTCCAGAGATGTTCTTGCGGGTTGGTGCCTTTGAGCTGGTGGCTTTCACCGCTCCGTTGGGACTCCTGAGCTCAGGCGAGCCAGTGTCGTTGGTCATGAGACCGATGCTCTTATTGGCTTGGATGGTTGCCATTTCTCTCAATTGTTTGAATTTGTGGTCTTGCTTGTACTGTTGGAGTTCTTGGTTCTAGTACTGAGTCGATAGACGTGTACAAAGGTGTGGGAGAAGAGAAGAGAGGTGGAGGATTCGGAGGAAATGATGGAGTGATCGCTGCTTGAATGTGGACAAGTCGCCTGCGGACGATCTGGGGGTGGATTATTTGGTAGACTTCGAGACTTGAAGGGCCGTTGGGGCCAGGTCCAAGCCGGATGTTCGTCGAGTCCTGACGGACGGGAAACGGTGCCGCTGTAGTGAACTCTGCGGGTACTCCGGTAGAGTCTGGTCTTTGGTCTGGACTTCAAGCAAGGGCTTGCTCGAAGCGGTCGAGGGCGAAGTATCGTCGTAGAGTCGTTGGAATTCTCGGTGGGCTGCCGGACTGGAGGGCGCGCAGGACACACGCCCCCCAGTGGGGGATTTACAGCTCAGCGACAGCCTGCGGCATGTTTCTCGACGAAATAGGGTGTTGGCTATGGGAGTATCCTGGAGTTGGATTTGGGCGACTTCGTTGTCTGGCGGGTTGCTGGGCTGGAGGAAGAGAAGCGGAGGGTGAGGGTGGTAGAAGGAACATTTTGAGCCAGGCCCCGGCGGCGCTAGCGCAATGGCGCGGCCACACGGCCCAGCTCGACGTGGGTTCCGTTGATCTGCCCGCAAGGATTGCAGAGCGTGCAGCAGAGGCCGGCCGCTGCATCGCCCTGTGGCCCTGCGGGCTGCCGAGTCGACAGCTCCCCGACCCGCCGCTGCAGCTGCGTTGCTGCCCTGATCGTGCGCAGCCGTTGCGGTACACTGCGGCGGCCCCGCGACACGGCGGGCGGAGCTCCCCGGCTCGCGCGCGGCGGCCGTTGGGACTCGACGGCTAAAAAAGTTGATGCGGTCCCTCCCCTCCCTTCCCCTCTGCGGCGGCGGGACGAGCAGCGAATGCAGCACTGATTTTTATTGGATCCCGTGAGCAAACCGGGCCGTTTGTGGTTTGGGCGCGCACGATGACTCTACGCCGCCTGCCGGGATGGCACATCTTGCATTATATGCACCACCGTCAGCGGCCAGCGCTGATGTTGTCGCAGCCATTGGCGGTAGCACACGCGCTGAAACTTTGTCTGACTCCAGATGCGCCCCGGGGCAGACGTGTGGAGTTTGCCAATGGCCGTCCGCGCTACGCATCCCGCCCCACCTGCGTTAATTCGCAGCGGACTGAGCTGACGATGAGGCTGTTGGCGTGCGTGCGCTCCTGGCCACATTGCCATTGCTGTCGCCGGCTGAACAGGCGTCCTCCGTCCCCGACTGAGAAAGTGGCAACGTGAGGCCCTGACGACCTGCCTCGCTTTTCCTTTTCCTTTACCCGAGCCCTCAGTATCCCAGCGCCAGCGGCCGCGGCCCTTGGCCGCAGACGTCTGAACAGGCGGTGTGAGGCTCCCTGCATCTGGCGACTTCACCTCTGACACCCATGGCCTGTCGCAGCTTCGCCGCCTGCATACGCGCGCCGCCAAAAGCTGCTGGCCGCTCGCAGAGGCATGCGCAGATTTCCACCGTTGACCCACCACCGGCGTGATCTCTGCGCTCCTTGCCTCGTCAAGAAAGAGTCAGCGCGCTGCACTAAATTTTACCGGACCACGCTTTTGCAGGGCCGAATGGCAAGCTTTCGCATCCAATCAGCTTCCGTTCAGAGTAAGTGAGCACGCAAGCGGCTGTCCCTCCCCTCGCTCGGCTTTTTTAAGGCGAAACGATTTCTGGCCCAGACGTTCGGCGACTGCGCAATGCGGTCACTGCCCCCGCAAGATCGCCGTCCCTTGAGATCAGATTTTACTACGTAACGTCTTCACATCCACGTGAGCCTCGTGAGCCGTCTGACCTTTTTCTTTCAGAAACGATATCGGATGTTGTCCAATGGCGCCGGAGAAGAAGAAAATTTTCAAAGAGCTCGGCAGATAATCAGCCAATGTTGCAGAGAGGTGATTCGTCTACGGACGTAGTTCAATTGCATTGCCCTTGCTAGCTTGGAGAAGTGACGTAGCTATCTGAATTTCTTTCCTCGACCGAAGCATACTAGTTGATTATTTCTGGAGTTCACTACCCTCAGGACGATGATGCATCGGCTGATCGCATGCACGATACCGTTACGCGCAGGAATCCTCAAAAATCACCGAATAGTGATCGGCTCTGTGCAATGACGAATCCAGGCAAGACGAACGGAGCTACCTCCTCAAATCAAGAATTGCTCCCAGGTTGACCTGATTCTTCTCACCCCATCCTGCAGACCCTGTAGCAACATCGGGACGGATTGCAACATACCAGCCCCACGTTCTCCTGTCAAGCTCGCTCCTGTCCAACGTGGTGGCCCAGGATGCGTATAGCAAGTCCAGCGCGCCCAGTAGCATTCCGAGGTTTCGATTTTTTTCTCCTTGCTTCGCTGCGCCGCTTTGCTTCTTTGCAGGTCTACCCTCCCCCTCAAGTGCGATGGAGTCAAACGACCTCAGGAGATACGAACGAGCGGATTGTGCCGTGTAAATTGGCATTCCTCCGACGGCCGATTGGGCGTGGTGTGAGGTGCCGTTTTTCTTCCTCGGGGCTTCAAGATCAAGGCCCCAAAGCGGCGACTGTTGCTCATGTGGGGGCTCTGGATCGCCCTGAAGCGTCTGCTGAGAGTCTGGTTCCGACGGTCCTTCTTTGACTTCGTCATGGCCCTTCCACTCGTATCCCCATCTCTTCATAACTCTGATTTCTCTACCCATTATCTTCACAGTCGGCTGACCTTCGCCCCATCCTTCTTCGTCCGCGCTCTTTCCACTTTCAAGCCCGATGCTGACTGCTTTGCTGCGGCTATTCGCACTCACCACTGCTTGAGCCAAGCTAAGCCGGCTCGACAATGGCTGCTCCGGCATAGTATATTTGAGCAATTGAACCGCGAATGCGAGCACTAGTGGCGCCCGGTTGGTAACAATAGTTGTATCACGAATCAGACTCTCATCGTGGCAAGGCTCTGGCAGCTCCAGTGATTCTTCGAAGGCTGCCGGTGTGCCGGGCTCACTGGCTGACGGCTTAAGCTTTTTCGTCGCCGGAGAGCTGGTTGCCTGATCGGATGCGGTAGATGCTCGTTTCTTGCTGACACGCTTCGCCGCGTTGAACACTTGTTTTGCGAGCTTCTCATCCGGAAAGACCTTGTCCAAGTCTTGCAGCTTGGCCTTTGAGATATCGACTGGGCTTTTTGACTGTTAGCACCGGTCTGAGGAGCTGGAAAGCTAGCAAACACGGCATGCCTTTAACCGGCACATATCAAGCCAATAGACTGGAGCGAAAGAGGAGAAAAGGTAACAGAGTTTTAGTGCATGTGTTTCCCCCATAGACTCTTGCCATTGCGTAGCCAGAACACAATATCAACACACCATCTGGGCTTTTGAGGTATAAGGTAGAGAGAAGTTGGATTACGTCATACCTTCCAAGATTGGCCTGCTGAAGTTCCTTTATTTTGCCCAAAGCTGTAGCGAGAGGCACTTTGGCATCTTTTGAGAGAAAACGCAGGAGCGCCTCAATTTCGACCGCGGACGACATGGTGGCGGACTAGAGATGGTGCCGGATCATTAGGCAGTGAAGTAGGAGGGGCGCGGATCAGCCAGCAGCGACGCGGACCCGCGTTCGCACGTGCCTGCCATTAGTGGTCTGTGGTCTGTGCGCGGGGTCGGAGCTTGGCCTTGTCGCAACTGCTGCGCGGCTCCCAGACAAACATCCACCAGCCCCGATCTTGCGACCTTCGCTCCTTCCGACCTTCACCGTTGGACCGCTAAGCATATTATCACTGTGTGCGCATGGCGATACGCTGCTGTGTCTATCCTCAAGGTCTACCAATCATTCGGTATGGCAGGCGCAAGCACATCGCGCCTCTGGCGCTCTGCTCACTCGACATTGCTAATCTTCCCGGGAAGCTTGTTGTTTCTACCCTTTAGCTTGCGCATATCGCCTGTGTACATGAGCTCGCTACACACGCACCAAATTTGCTGGGACTGAACACCATAGGACCTCTCCGATTAATCTTCCCCTAGAGCGTCCGCGTCGCCCATCATGGATAAGTCTTCTGGAGTGAAGGACTTCTTCGACATCTCGGACAAACTGAGCGCCCCCGCCAAGAAATCGTTGCGCGAGAGACAAAAGGAAGAAGCGGAAGCAAAGCGCAAGCGCGAGGAGGAAGAAGCCAAGATAGCTCTCAAAGACTTTCAAAAGTCTCTCGGAGTGGACGAGGATGACGACGACGACGGGAGACCCACCGATTCTGGCCCTATGCGGATTGGTACTGGCAGACATTTTACGCCAAGGGGTCCTAGGGGCAACAGTGGACCTGGGAGTCTTGGACCTCCGCCGCCTCTGTCCAGGAAGAGAGCACTTGATGGATCCCACAAGGATAGAGACCAAGGCTTGTTTGCCTACAGCAACTCTGGACCTCTCGATGCTGCAACCGCCTTCCGCGATTCTGATGATGAGGATGGCCGTCCTACAAGCTCAAAGGCAGCGGAGAAGGCAGTCCCCAAACCCACCATGCGTCTGTCTTCGCTACCGCCTAGCATCACAGCTGCGGAGATCAAAGCCATGATACCTTCAACGCTTACTGTGGAAGCTGTGAACATCAGCAAGAACCTCGACTCCAGATCTAGTGACCGGAAGTCGACAACTGCAATAGTCACGCTCGCGCAGAACACCCCGGCAAAAGACATTGACTCCGTCGTGAACGCGTTGGAGAAGCGGTACTTGGGATTCGGCTTTAACCTCTCCATCTCACGACATCTATCATCAGTGTCGCTGGACGCGCCTGCGCCGGGGCTCGCTAATGTGGTTCCTTCATCTCTGCCCTTCGGTGCAAAGTCTATCCCGGGAGCCCCAGGACAATCAATGAGTCGTGCCCCTCCTCCGCCTTCGCTACGCGGTAGCCAGCAGTTTCACCCTACCTATGGTGCCGCTCAGTCTCATTTCGGTAGGGCTTCGCTGCCGACGCAGATCACGGTCAAACCACCTTCGGATATAAAGCAGCTCAAACTCATCAACAAGACCATTGAGTCTCTATTGAATAATGGGCCCGAGTTTGAGGCTTTACTCATGAGTCGACCAGAGGTACAGAAAGATCAGAAGTGGGAGTGGCTGTGGAATGCACGTTCCCCAGCCGGTGTCTGGTACCGTTGGAAGCTTTGGCAGACCATCACCGGGGAGGAGGTGGTATCGAATGCGCGCAGTCGCTTCAAAGCCTTGGAGCAAAGAGTATTCTATGACAGTGCTCCCTGGGTTGCACCAGAGCAGCCATTACCATTCGAATTCACCACGAAGTTCGAAGAGTTTGTATCAGATCCCGAGTACGATTCTTCGGATGAAGAAGCGTCAGATGACGAAGGCCCTCGGCGTCAACAGCACGTCTCTGGCGGCCCGCCTGAGGCTGGAATCGATACTGACGATGCGCTCAAGTCTTACCTTAACCCGCTAAAGAAGTCTAAGCTCACCCACTTATTGGCGCGCTTGCCGGCAACGACAGCCCGGCTTCGCAGGGGCGACGTTGCTCGGGTTTCATCATTTGCCATCAGCCATGCTGACAAAGGTGCCGATGAAATTGTCAATATGCTTGTTGCGAATATTCAAAAGCCCTTTTTGTTGACCAGTGCAAACCCGGACCGCCAGAAGCAGGAGGATGAGGCAGAGCAAGACGAAAACGGGGAGAAGAAGGCTGAGAGAGAGGACCCATCATCAGCCAAGCTAATCGGCCTATTTATCATTTCGGACATCTTCGCTTCTTGCGGCACCTCCGGAGTCCGCCAAGCCTGGCGCTACAGAGAATGGTTTGAAGCAGCGTTCAAGAAGCGCAAGCTGTTCGAGCATCTGGGCCGGCTTGAGAAGGACCTGCAGTGGGGTCGGTTGCGAGCCGAGAAGTGGAAGCGAAGCATCAACAATATCCTTTCCATGTGGGATGGTGGGAACGTCTTCTCGCCTGCAGCACAGGCGCACTTCGTGGAAGTATTCAACAATCCACCAATGACAGACGCAGAAATGCAAGCGGCTGAGAGGGCAGAACGAGAGGCTACCAAAGCTGCGACAAAATCAAAATGGAAGCCGGTTGAAGTA
Source organism: Diplodia mutila (assembly GCA_022560015.1). NCBI lineage: Eukaryota > Fungi > Ascomycota > Dothideomycetes > Botryosphaeriales > Botryosphaeriaceae > Diplodia > Diplodia mutila. The sequence goes on along the minus strand of JAFISB010000060.1, from coordinate 16,302 downwards.
CAGGCAGGAGTCAGGCAGGAGGAACACAAGGGTTCACCGGCTCCTGCGGTTGTGGAAAGCAAGCAGGACGATGTCGACGGTGAACCTATGGCGGAAGACGTTGACGGAGAGCCGATGGGTAATGGGGATGTCGATGGCGAGCCCATGGTCGAGGATGTGGACGGTGAGCCAATGGAGGGCATCACGGGGGACAAGGCAGACGATGACGTGGACGGTGAGCCGATGAAGGAGGAAGCGCCGGCGGACACTTCTGGCCACGCGCCCGTGGGTGAGGCAATAGTCACTTACGACGGAGCCGGTGAGACGGAGGCGGCAAAGGCTCGCAGGCGACGTCCGAAGGCAGAGGACATGTTTGCGGACTCGGAAGACGAGTAGGCAATTGGCAATGTTTAGAAACGGTAGTACAAAAATCATGACGATCATCTGCAGCTGCCTGCATGGTGGATAGCGTGGTCCAAATTTGATGATTCCGAACAGCTCGCTCAATTGCAGTGATTCAACTGAGCCGCGGCCGCACGAAACAATACACGCCGTCACCGCAAGGACATTTTCCACAGAAGCCGGGAGCATCGACGCCGTGCTTTGTGTTGGAAGTGAGGTCGCTGGTCGCCCTCTACTTCGTTCGGCGGATTCTCGGCTAAACACGCGCGGGCGCGGGCATGGGCGCGCGGGACGGTGAAGCTGCCCGAACCTAAGGTCACCTCGATTACAAGACATCGCTGCTCATCGCGCACCGCTAAGAGACCTCCCCTTTGAACTTCTGCCGGCGTCCTCTCTATACCGACTCCTTACTTCGCCTACCTCGCATGGCAGCTGCTGCCCTCACTCCGCAATACTGAACGGCCCGTCGGCCCCGTCAACATGGCGCAAGCTTCGCCGGAGACCGTCGACCGGCTGTTCAACGAGTTGAAGTCAAGGTAGCTGCGCGCCCCGCTCACACCCGAAGCTCCATGCTGACACCAACAGGAGTGGCGACGTCAGAGAGAATGCCGCGAAGGCGCTGCGCCAGAGCCTCGAGGCCGCTCATCGAGGTCAGTCGCCGCAAGAGCTAACGCCGCCGCCCGCCAGACACCGCGCTCACCCCCCTCACAGAGTTGCCTCCGGGTCAGTTCGCGAACTACTACGACCGCGTTTGCAACCGCATAAATGCCCTCGTCGTCCAGGGCAATGAGACGAACGAGCGCCTAGGAGGAATCCAAGCATTAGACCAGCTCATCGATTTCAAGGGCGACGATGCCGGCCAGAAGACCACGCGATTCGCAAGCTACCTGCGCGCCATATCGCAGGGCAACGACAATGCCGCCATCGACGCCGCGTCGCACGCTCTGGGAAGGTTGGCGAAGCCTGGTGGCACCCTCACCGCAGAGCTGGTGGAAGCCGAGGTGAAGAGTGCGTTGGAGTGGCTCCAGATGGATCGCCAGGAGAATCGTCGCTTCGCCGCCGTGTCAAACCTGAGAGAGCTCGCAAAAAATTCACCAACACTCATGTACCAGTGGGTCCCACAAATCTTCGAGGTTATTTGGTATGCGCTACGGGACCCGAAGGTGCGCATTCGCCAGGCTGCCGCGGAGGCTATCAGCTCTTGTTTGGAGATTATCTCTGCGCGCGACCAGCAGATGCGGAACCATTTCTTTGGTAAGGTCTACGACCAGGTCCTGACCGGATTCACGGTGAACACCGTCGAATCAATACACGGAGCAATCTTAGCCATGAAGGAGCTTCTCCGGAGAGGTGCAATGTTTATGCACGGATCTAGGTACATTGAGGCCTGCAACAACGTGCTGCGCTACAAGGACCACCGCGACCCGCTCATCAGGCAGGAAGTCATCGTCACAATACCGCTGTTGGCTGCGTACTCTCCAAACGATTTCTCTCAACATTATCTCCACACTTGCATGCTCCATCTACAGGGGCTTCTTAGAGAAGAGAATAAGGACCGCAGCGCAGCTTTCATCGTTGTCGGAAAGATTGCCGGAGCAGTCGGCAGCCACTTCGGAAAGTATATCGATGGCACCCTCACGGTCATCAAGAACACACTCATCCGTAAGACGCGCTATCGGGCACAGGAAGAGCCGGCTATTTTCGAGTGCCTCAGCATGCTCTCGATAGCTGTCGAGCAGGCTCTCAGCAAGCACGTCGACTCCCTCCTGGATCCAATGTTCTCCTGCGGACTGAGCGATCCTCTCACCCAATGTCTCGTCGACATGGCTCATTACGTCCCTTCTAGTAGAGCAGCTATCCAAGAGCGCCTACTAGACCTTCTCAGCCAGGTTCTGTGTGGCCGTTCTTTCATCTCTATGGGTAGTCCACAACATCACGCTTCTACGCTACCGCAAATATGGACTCGGGATCACAAGCCGCCAGAGATCATCAGGCAGAAAGAGGCCGAGATCGCTCTGGCACTTAAGACCCTTGGCGAGTTCAATTTTTCAGGCCACGTGCTGAACGAATTCGTTCGGGATGTTGCCATCAAGTACGTCGAAGCAGACAACAGGGAGATTCGCAAGGCGGCTGCACTTACCGCATGCCAACTCTTCATCGGCGATCCCATAGTCACCCAGACGAGTCAGCATGCGATCCAGGTTGTGGGAGATGTCATCGAGAAGCTTCTGACCTGCGGAGTTGCGGACGTGGATCCAGACATTCGTCACACTGTACTCAGGGCACTTGACTACCGTTTCGACCGCCATCTGGGTAAGGCCGAGAACGTGCGAAGCTTGTTCCTGGCGCTGAATGACGAGGTCTTCGAAATCCGAAGAGCGGCTATCTCGATCATTGGCCGCTTGACATCCGTCAATCCTGCTTACGTTTTCCCATCGCTACGCAAGGTCCTCGTTCAGCTCTTGACCGAGATTGAATACTCGAACAGTGCTCGGGATAAGGAGGAAAGCGCAAAGTTGATCAGCAACTTGGTTGGTGCCTCGCCAAAGTTGATCAAACCTTATGTCGATCCCATGATCACCGTCCTTCTTCCTAAAGCACGGGACAGCAACTCCGAAGTTGCTTCATCCACCCTTAAGGCTATCGGCGATCTTGCGACCGTGGGCGGCGACGACATGAAGCAGTATATTCCCGAGTTGATGGATATCATCATCGAAAACCTTCAAGATCTAAGCTCAGAATCGAAACGGATGGCCGCTTTGATTGCGCTCAGTCAGCTGGCTTCAAATGCCGGCTACGTCATAGAGCCTTACAAGGAACACTCGGAACTTCTGGCAATCCTCATCAACATTGTGAGGACGGAACCAGCAAATACCTTGCGGAAGGAAACCGTGAAGCTCATGGGTGTCCTTGGAGCATTGGATCCTGATGAGTACCAGAAGATCGTCGAGAAATCCCCAGAGCACAACTTGCAGGCAGAGGCACAAGCTGTCACCGACGTCTCCTTGATTATGAGTGGCATCACACCGTCCAACGAGGAATTCTACCCAACGGTCGTCATCAACACTCTCATGGGACTTCTCAAAGACACATCACTGGCACAGTACCATTCGGCTGTCGTGGATGCAGTGATGAACATCTATGCCACAATGGGCTTAAAGTGCGTGCCATTCCTGCCGCAGGTTGTACCAGGTTTCCTGGGCGTCATTCGTGGGGCTCCAGCAGGACGTGTGGAGGGCTACTTCAACCAATTGAGCCAGCTTGTGAGGATTGTACGCCAGCATATCAGACCTTTCCTGCCCTCCATCCTCGAAACCGTGCAGGAGTTCTGGAGCGGTGGCATTCAATTGCAAGCTACTATTCTCTCGCTTATTGAGGCAATCGCGCGCTCTCTTGAGGGAGAGTTCAAGATTTACCTTGCCAATGTTCTGCCCTTGATGCTGGGGGTCCTGGATCAAGACACGTCCGTCAAGCGGTTACCATCAGAGCGTGTCCTCCATGCTTTCTTGATTTTCGGATCGAGCGCAGAGGAATACATGCACTTGATCATCCCGGTCATCGTTCGCATGTTCGACAAGCCTGGACAGCCACATGGCCTACGGAAATCAGCTATTGAGACCATTGGCCGTCTTTCGAGGCAGGTTAATATCTCAGAGTTCGCCGCCATGATCATTCATCCACTCTCGAGAGTGCTGGCCGGTAGCGACATTGCTCTTAAGCAGACAGCGCTTGACACATTGTCCGCTCTGATATTCCAGCTGGGTCCTGATTACATTCACTTCATTCCCACGATCAACAAAATCCTCGTCACGCACAGGGTGCCTCATTCAAATTATGCTCTTATAGTCTCCAAGCTACAAAGAGGCGAGCCTCTTCCCCAGGACCTGAGTCCGGATGAACGGTACGGCGATGATGACGAGGACCTTAATGCCACAGAGATCTCGACAAAGAAGCTGGCAGTGAACCAACAACATCTCAAGAACGCTTGGGATGCCACTCAGAAGACCACTCGTGAGGACTGGATTGAGTGGATGAGAAGATTCAGCGTCGAACTACTGCGGGAGTCTCCTCAGCAGGCTCTTCGTGCTTGCACGCCTTTGGCAAGCGTTTACAACCCGATCGCCAAGAGTCTGTTCAACTCTGCCTTCGTGTCCTGCTGGACTGAACTTTATGATCAGTACCAAGAAGAGCTTGTGCGCTCGATAGAAATCGCGCTTGCATCGCCCAACATCCCTCCTGAAATCCTCCAGATCCTCCTCAATCTCGCCGAGTTCATGGAGCATGATGACAAGGCACTTCCAATTGACGTTCGGACTCTTGGCATGTACGCTGCTAGATGCCATGCGTACGCAAAGGCTTTGCACTACAAGGAGCTTGAGTTCAACGCCGAGCAAAATGCTCGTGCAGTCGAGGCCCTCATTAGTATCAACAACCAGCTACAGCAGACTGACGCTGCATTTGGTATTTTGAGGAAGGCTCAGAACTACCAGGACGTCGAGCTCAAGGAAACCTGGTTCGAGAAGCTCGAGAAGTGGGAAGAGGCCCTCAAGTCCTATCAAAGGCGTGAGAAGGATGAGCCCGATTCTTTTGAGATTACTATGGGTAAGATGAAGTGTCTGCACGCGTTGGGTGAGTGGGACGTCCTGTCGACGTTGGCTCAGGACAAGTGGATCCACGCTCCGCAGGAATACCGGAGATCCATCGCTCCTCTGGCTGCCGCTGCCGCCTGGGGCCTTGGGCAGTGGGAGCTCATGGATCAATACCTGTCGGTGATGAAATCATCATCCCCAGACTGGTCTTACTATGGCGCCATTCTAGCCATTCACCGCAACCAGTTCGAGGAGGCCCAGAAGCACATTACAAAGACGCGCGACGGTCTCGACACCCAGCTCAGCGCTGTCTTTGGCGAATCCTACCAGCGTGCCTACCTTCCGCTGGTACGTGTGCAGATGCTCGCTGAGCTTGAGGAGATCATCACCTACAAGCAAAACAGCAGCAACCCAGAGAAGCAAGCAAGCATGCGTTCTACTTGGATGAAGCGCCTCCTCGGCTGTCAACCCAACCCCGAGATTTGGCAGAGAATGCTTAAGGTCCGCGCTTTGGTCATCTCACCAAGGGACAACATGCAAATGTGGATCAAGTTCACCAATCTCTGCCGGAAGAACCAAAGGGTGGGTCTCGCTGAGAAGTCGTTGCGTTCCTTGCTTGGTGGCACTCATGAAGACATCTTCGGCTATGTTCGGAACCATGCCCACGAGATACCACATCCTATCTCCTACGCCGTTTTCAAGTTCATGTGGTCGTCGGATCGTAACGAGGAGGCGCTGGATCTACTCAAGGACTTCACTGCTCGTGTTGCAGATGACCTTCAGATCAGATCCAAAGACGCCATAGGACAGAACGGCAATATGCCGAACGGAATCAACGGCCACCATGGTGTCAATGGCGTCCACGGCTTCACGGGTCTTGTGAATGGCATGCACGGCCTGAACATGAATGGCTCTGGAATGGTGAACGGCACTAATCAACCGCCTGGTGCAAATCACTTCGACTTGGCGGAAACCCAGAAACTTCTGGCCAAATGCTACCTCAAGCAAGGCGAATGGCAGACACATCTACACAATGGCGACTGGACGCACGAGCATGTGCACGAGGTTCTGTCTGCTTATGCTGCAGCCACACGATACAACCAGAACTGGTACAAGGCATGGCACGCGTGGGCATTGGCTAACTTCGAGGTCGTCAACGCCATGTCGCCACAGGCCGATAGATCCACGCCGGATCTTCCTGCGAGTGCTGTGCATGAGCACATCGTCCCTGCCATCCATGGTTTCTTCAAGTCCATCTCGCTCTCCTCGACCAGTTCCCTCCAAGACATTCTCCGTCTTCTCACCCTCTGGTTCGCTCACGGGGGGCATCCCGAGGTCAACACAGCCGTCACAGAGGGCGTGGGTACCGTCAGTATCGACACCTGGCTTGAAGTTATTCCGCAGCTCTTGGCGCGTATCAACCAGCCAAATGTCAGAGTTCGCCAGTCGATTCATAATCTTCTGTCCGACGTCGGACGTGCTCACCCTCAAGCATTGGTGTTCCCTCTTACGGTCTCGATGAAGTCCGACGTCACCCGTCGGTCACGCTCGGCAACAGCCCTCATGGACGCCATGCGACAACACTCGCCTAGGCTTGTCGAACAGGCTGATTTTGTCAGTCACGAACTCATCCGTATCGCTGTGCTCTGGCACGAGCAATGGCATGAGGGCCTGGAAGAGGCCTCGAGGCTGTACTTCGGCGACCGCAATATCGAAGGCATGTTTGCAACTCTTGCACCGCTCCATGCTATGCTCGACAAGGGCCCGGAGACTCTTCGCGAGATCTCGTTTATCCAGTCGTTCGGCCGTGAGCTTCAAGAAGCACGCGACTGGTGCCAGACTTTCAGAAATTCCGGCGAAGAGGGTGACTTGAACCAAGCTTGGGACCTTTACTACCAAGTCTTCCGTAAGATCGCTCGTCAGCTACCTTCCTTGATGACTCTCGAACTTCAATACGTCTCCCCCAAGCTGAAGACTGTACACGACTTGGACCTGGCCGTGCCTGGCACCTACCAGAGTGGAAAGCCCATCACTAGGATTCAGTCGTTCGATCCTGTCTCCACGGTCATTCAATCTAAGCAGAGACCTAGGAGGCTGATGATCAAGGGAAGCGATGGAGTCAACTACATGTTCGTTCTCAAGGGTCACGAAGATATTCGTCAAGATGAGCGTGTCATGCAACTCTTCGGCCTGGTCAACACCCTTCTTGACCATGATGCTGAATGTCGGAAGCGTCATCTCAACATCCAGCGGTACCCCGCAATCCCTCTGTCTACCCAATCTGGTCTCCTGGGATGGGTGCCGAACAGTGATACCCTCCATGTGCTCATCCGCGAGTACCGCGAGAGCCGCAAGATCCTTCTCAACATTGAGCACCGTATAATGTTGCAGATGGCTCCGGACTACGACTGCTTGACATTGATGCAGAAGGTTGAGGTCTTCGGTTACGCTCTCGACAACACCACCGGCCAAGATCTCTACCGCGTGCTCTGGCTCAAGAGCAAGAGCTCTGAGGCATGGCTTGACCGTCGTACCAACTACACTCGGTCTTTGGCTGTCATGTCCATGACTGGATACATTCTGGGTCTCGGTGACCGTCATCCTTCCAACTTGATGCTCGACAAGGTCACGGGCAAGATCATCCACATCGATTTTGGTGACTGTTTCGAGGTGGCAATGCACCGCGAGAAATACCCTGAGCGCGTGCCATTCCGTTTGACGAGGATGTTGACCTACGCCATGGAAGTCAGCAACATTGAAGGCAGTTACCGCACGACCTGCGAACACGTCATGCGTGTGCTGAGGAGCAACAAGGAGTCTGTCATGGCTGTACTTGAGGCTGTAAGTTTATCTTCATTGCTTATCATTGACCACGGTGCTAACACAATGAAGTTCATCCACGATCCTCTTCTCAACTGGCGCCTCGGCACCCGCGAATCTCCTCTGGAACCCTCATTCACCTCACAGCGCCGCGCTTCCATCATCGGCGATACCGTCGTGCCCGGCGAACGTCCCGAATCGTCTTTCCGCCCGCGGCATCGGTCCAGTATTGTGCCGCCCGGTGTAGGTGGGCCAAATGAACCGGAGGCCAGGGAGGAACAAAACGCCCGTGCACTACAGGTTCTGTCGCGCGTCAAGCAGAAGTTGACTGGTCGCGACTTCAAGCCTCAGGAGGAGCTGAATGTCAACAACCAAGTGGACCGGCTCATTCGAGAAGCGACCAATCTGGAGAACTTGTGCCAGCATTACATTGGTTGGTGCAGTTTCTGGTAGTGAGCTGAATGGTGGTGCTATCTTCTTTTCTTCTCCCTTTGTCGATTCAGCTGAATGCTTGCGTGCATTTGTTTTCTTCCATTTCTCAGTGCTGGCTGGCATCACGTGGAGGGCGGCGTCCGGGAAACATCCCTCTCACGGTCTCAAAACCCTCAATGCTTACATTGTGGACTGCGGATACCTTTTTCTTTCTTTTTTCCCCCATGCGTTTAACGGCTGCATGGGTAATGATGGGTTTTGCCTGGTTTTCTGATTACTCATTGGAGGGTGCAAGCATGGGATTCTGGCCGGCATGATATGGGCGTTCTTTTGCAGTCTTCCTTTTTTTTTCTTTTTTTCTAGTGCGGACAGAAAGGTTCTCTTCTTGCTCACTCACCTTCACCTTCTTGACTGTATGTATTAGCAAGATTGATACCTCCTGGCGGCAAGGGAAACATAAATCCGTGCTTTTGAGATTGAGAACTATCGTGTATTGGTGTCGATTCTTGAAAGAATGAGACTCAAGAACTATCTTGCCTAGCTCCCACGCTTTTGACGGCGGGAATCGTGATGGCATCCCATCACTCCTTCGACGCCCCTCCTTCTTAGCCTTGCTCTGCGGGTTTGACATGCACTTCTGGGGAACCGTGCATCTTTCTTTCGCGCATATTTCCTTCTTCCACTTGCCCATCTCCCCACTCGTCCCGCTTAGCCACAAAAAAAAATCAGTCCATCATCTCCTCCCCCTCGACCACCAGCTCGTCCTCGTCCTCCTCAAGAACCAAGCCCCGCAACCCCTCGTCCCCGGCCCAGTCCACCCCGCTGCCCACGACAACCCCGGCCACGACGCCCTTGACGCTGCGCCACCGGCGGCGGGCGCGGGCGGCGTCGCGCTCCGCCTCAAGCAGCTGGTCGCGGAGCTTGGGGTCGGCGGTGGCGAGGAAAGTTTCGCTGCCGGACACCGCGGTCGGAGAAGGGGAAGGAGGATTGGTGAGGGAGAGGAGAGTGGAGGCCAGGGCGGCGTTCTTGGCGTTGGCGGCGGAGAGGGCTTTGGAGGTGGCGGCGAGGGCGGTTGTGGTGGTGGTGTGCTGGTGGGAAAGGTGGGAAAGGTGCATGGAGAGGGCGTCGCGGGGGGCGAGGAGGCGGGCGAGGCGTCTGTGTTGGGGTTGGGCGTCAGTGATTCGGTTCTCTTGCTTGCGTTTGATAGTGGTTCGCTTTTTTCACTCTCGTTGTTTTGATCTTCGTGGTTTTATTTCGTTTACTTTTTATTATTAGGAGAAAAGGGAGGATGTTCTACCTTTCTTCGAACGAGGCAGTTGAACCGCCGTGCACGGCCTTGATGACGGGATCCGTGATGAGGACTTGGTCGGTGATTTTGTTGCGGAGCAGGTAGGATGCGCGTGCTTCCATGGCTGCACGCTCGGCGATGATCAGCTGTTGGGCGACTTCGTCATCTGAAAGATGTTCGTCCGACGGAGCCAACGTGGTGTCTGTTCGGCGTTAGTAGGACGTAGCAATAAGATTTCGTGCAGCGAATATTGATTGGGTTCAGGGCGTTGGCTATGAGGGAGTGACAGCTGTACGTGTTTGCCAGCAAATTAGGCAGAAGAAGTTCCCAGTTTGGAAACAGTTGGCACGGACAGCTGGCGGATGATGTGGAATCGGGGCAGGCTGTACCATTCTGCTGGGCTTCAAGCAGGCTGCGCTCAAGCTCGAGTTCGCGCACTTGATGGTAGAGCTGCAGCACGAGCTTCTCTTTGTCGCTCAGAACCACGGCAGCGGCGTCGGCAGCTAAGGCGTTCAAGAGATCGCCTTCGGGTTCCTGTGACGCTGGCGCTGTTGGCGCATGATTACCGCCGTCATCCATGATCGTCGATAGCCACGCGTGACATGGGCGGCGAGGAACGGGGCGCGCGTGTTGGTGTTGTCTCGGAAGACGCGCCGCGAATCAAGGCACCAAGGCACCAAGGCACCAGCACCCGCACGGCCACACTGACAGCTGCTGTGTTGAATTTGGTTGCCGCTAGTCCACCGCCCTCGATTCCACACCAACCTGTCCAACGCCAAAAAGGCTGTTTTGCGGTGAACGCATCTGGAAAACGCCCACTGTAGGCTGCCGTCGTAGCCTGTCGTAGCGCGTTGAGCTGTGGGTTTCCGATCAGCCAGAACTGGGATCTCCCGGTGTGGTGCTGCCTTAAGTGCGTGTGGCTGGAGCTAGGGCTCCGCTGGTCATTTGAGCTGCGCACCGACCGGACCATCATCATCATCACCGCCTAACCGCCGTGCTCGCTCGAGAGCATGTCGCGACAACCTCACCTCTCCCCTCCACCACCCGCATAGACCGCCAGCGACAGGCGCATGTCGCTGTCAGTCTTTGTCGCCCACTCGGGCAAACGGCTCGACGCCGATCCCGTCGTCTTCAGCTCCTTGGACGCCCTCAAGGCTTGGCTTAACAATGCGACCAAGGTCCCGCCGCCGGACCAGATCCTGCTCACCCCGCGCGGCAAACACGTCAAGTTGCAGACTCTCCTGACCGAGGTAAGCCACCCCTCAACCCCCTTTTGCGAGCCCTGAAAGTTAACCTGAAGCAGAAGGAGATCTTCCTGTACGATCGCGACCTCTTCGCTCTCCCGGCCCCCGAGAACCTCGATCAACTCGTTCCGCCCGAAGCGCTTCCCAAGGACTTTCAGCCGGGCAAGCCGCCGGACACCCTCTCCAACCAGAATGACCTCGCCGCATGGCAGAACCTGTTCAAGGCGCGCCGCGACTGGGCGCTGGACCTGCGCGAGCAGTGCCGCTCCATGGCCCAGGCCGCCGCTGAGTGCGTGGGCGAGCAGGCCGTCGTCGAGCGCGGCGTGCGCGTCGCCACCAGCAACCACGAGACGCACATCCGGAGCCTGGAGCAGAAGCAGCAGGAGGCGCGTGCCTGGTTCGAAGCCGTGGCCAAGGAGCAAGACGAGTGCGTGCAGTCGTGGGAGGCGGATCTCGCCCGCCTCAGCTCCATACCCGCCACCCAGCAGTTCCGCCGCTTCATCTCGACTCTCGGCAATGACACTCCGCGCAAGCCGTCCAGGAAGAACAGCGATGCCCGGACCACCTTGGATACCTTCGTGAACGTGGACAAGGCCCGGAAGGCGGCGTCGGTTAGCAATACGGTCCTGGACGATCTGGAAGGCCGCATCGTGGACATGGATAATCAGATCGAGAAGATTAGGGCGGAGTACAATGAGCTGCAGAACGCCGTGGACCAGAGCCAGATGCACTCCTCGTACAACTACCACGACGAACCGATGCGCTTATTTGAAGAGATCGATGTGCTGGTCAGGAAGGTTGATTCGGACTACGAGCACGTTCTCGGCCTCCCGGTGATGTCCAAATCTGTTGCGCAGGCCTCGAAAATGGCGCTGCTCCACACCCGGAATTACCTGCCGTCCCTTACGGATTACAGCGCGGAGATGAGTGATCTACTCAAGCACTCCGTGGATCGAAAGAACTCGGCGGTCCGGCTCGCTCTCGAGCACCTCCAGACGATTGCTGGGATAGAATCGACTCTCGCCGGTGCTAATGCTTCAATCGCCTCGATCGAAATTGCCCCGGAGAGCCAAGACGCGCTTGAGGCTCTATCGGTAATTTCCAAGATGCCTTATATCTATGGTGTTCTCCTGATTGAAGCTGTGCGGAGGCACGAGTGGGCGGAGAAGTTGAAGAGAGACTCTTCCTCCTTGGCAGAGGAGATAGCCGGCTATCGGGAAGAGGAAGAAAAAAGAAGAAAGAGGTGGCTGAAAAGCAACGGCGATGTCATTAATCTGGACGCCGCTCACGACAATGCCGTCGGAATCGACATCAACGTCACAGGCCAGGACGTCGGATGGCCTGCAGTGACCCGCCAGGACTTCCATGATTATCTGAATCTTCTGAACAGCATCGGTGGACTCGAGGGCAGCATGGACCTATTGGCCCAGGCATTCAAGGATATCGATCGCCCGACTCGACAACAGATCAAGCATGCGAAGGGCTTCAAGACAGGAAGTGTGCATGATGGGCTCGGCAAGGGTTCACTTCTCCTACGTGGAGAAGATGAGACACGAGTCCTCAAGGAGTCGATGTCCAAACTGGATGAAGAGCTAAAGAGTTCTAAGAGCAGGGTTCGCAAGCTTGAGGACCTGCTTCACCGTCAAAGTCATATCAGCCGTCTGTCCATCGGAAGCGGAGTTGCCCCGCCGTCCTCACAGTTGCCCGAGACCCCTACGGAGCAATATCCGCCCGTCGCTTCCCCGCGGCTGCAGGACAACTCGTCCGTCTCATCCCGGAGATATTCTTCCAATAAAAGTGGCGAAGAACGGGCCTTGGCTCAGCGGATAGTGCAGCTTGAGAACGAGCTCAGAGTGGAGAAGGAGGCTAAGACCAATCTTGAAAAGGAACACTCGGCACGCGCTAATGCTGTCGACGACCTTCAGAAACATGTTGAGGAGCGTAGGTCCACGAACAAGGATCTCATGGAGAACATGGAATCGATGCAGAAGGATTGGTCCGATGAGCGCCGATCCCTCGAAGACGAAATCAAGAAGCTTCGCTATAGGAACGAAGAACTCGAAGAAGAGCTTGACAGGAACCTAGGCAGCCGTGACAACGAAAGGGCAGGCTATGACGAAAGAAGACAAGCGCTGGAGGCCGAACTGGACCAAGTCCGCAGGGATGCGGATGAGGAAGTTCAACGAGAGAAAGAACGAGCCGAAACTGCCGAACACGCCATCCAGGAGGTTGAAGCTGCTCAATCCGAGCGGAAGATGACCTTACAGACCGCCTTCTCCTCTCTGGCCAAGGACGAGGCCCTTCCTGAGAACAGCGCCCTGTTGGCTTCGGAGCTCGAGAAGCTTGCGCAGAGATCCAGGGACTACGCCCATGAGCTTGCTGAAGCTGTGGAGAAGGCCAAGTTCGAGAACGAAGCCCTCACTACTGCTGCTGCGAAGCAGCGTAACGAGCTCGAGGCTCAGGTTAGGACGCACGAAGCGGAGATTGCGAGCAAGAGCGAAGAGCTCGCGGCCGAGAGTGCCAAGGTCAAGTCTTTGTCTGAAGAACTGAAGGATGAGCGTGGGCATCTAGAAGACCTGCGAATGAAGTTTGCTGAGGGAGAGACGGGTGCTGGTGCCCTGCGTCAACGCGTAACGGAAGAGGAAGCCAAAGTTGAGCGCCTTTCTACGGAACTTGCAGGAGCACAGGCTCGTGTCACGACCCTTGAGAAGTCTCTGGCGGAACTGCACGATAAGTACAACGCACTCCAAGCCAACTCGACCAACGGTGAATCCAGATCTGAACAACAGGCGAAGCGCGCCAGGGATATATCTGAGAGGCTGCTTGCAAACAACGACCGGTTGCACAGGCTCTTAGAAACACTTGGATTCGCCATCACGCACCAGGACAATCAAATGGTGATCCAGCGTGCTTCAAAGGTCGCGGGACAGAGTTCAGTTCTCCCTACGGATGCCTCTATGGCAATGAACCGCAGCGTGTCGTCTCCGCCATCCTCACAGAAGCCGCTTGAGAGCTCTCAAATGCTGGAAGCCCTCAAATGGACGGAGCAGGACAACCCCGAGGCCGAAGAAGTCAGGTTCACAGATTTCATGATTACCGTCAAGCGCTTTGACATCGACACCTTCAGCGAAGCCATCACAAAGCGTATGAGGGATATGGAGCATACTGCACGCAAGTGGCAGCGTGAAGCTCGCACTTACCGTGACAAATCCCACAGGTACCAGAGTGAAGCGCACGAGAAGATTGCCATCCGCGGTTTCAAAGAGGGAGATCTCGCTCTTTTCCTTCCCACCCGCAACCAAGCCACTCGTCCTTGGGCAGCATTCAACGTCGGTGCGCCGCACTACTTCCTTCGCGAGCAAGAGTCGCACCGCTTGCACAGTAAAGAGTGGCTGGTCGCGCGCATCACGAAAGTCGAGGAACGCGTTGTCGATCTGTCGAAGTCGATGGACGGTACCCGCGGTAGCGACGGCCGCTCCATCACCAGCGAGCGCAGCGGCATCTCGTACGAGGACGACAACCCGTTCGAACTGTCCGACGGTCTGCGCTGGCACCTGGTCGAGGCCGCGGAGGAGAAGGTCGGCGCGCCACTCACACCCGGCCTCGGCAAGAGCACAGTTGACAGCACCAAGGTGGACGCGAGGGGCAGCATCCGCATGAAGAAGAGCCTGATTGGAAACGACGCGAGCAAGACGCTGAACAAGAGCCTGGATAGTCGCCGCAGCAGCGCGGGAAGCAAGCGCAGCGTGACCGTCGACAATGGCAGAAACAGCAATAACAACGGCAGGACTGCAGCAGGGCCCTCTGGACTAGACCAACAGAACGGTGGCGAGACGGTCGGAGGAGCAGCGGGCGAAGAGGTCAGAGCACCCGTCCAGCAATAGAGATTTGGGGGAAAGAGGAAAAAAGCAGAAATGGTATAACACCACCCGACCATCTTCTGTTTTCCTCGCCCCTGCGTGCTTTTGTTTTCTATCCATGCTTCTTGTCTTGCTGACACTTGCATTCTCCGATCGCCGATTATACAGGCTTTCCTGAACAATAATCACCATCACGTCGCGAGGGCGTCGATATCTTCGCCTACCGCACTCAGCCCTCCGGAAGGCCAGAGCAGCGAGAACGTCGTTGCATATAGGCCCGCGTCATCGGCCAGTAAGGCTGCCTCGGCCCTCGCGGCCGCCGCCGCCGCGAGGGGCGGTGGCGGTGGCGATGGCACCATCGTCGGCTCTTCATCTTCTCCCACAGCTGCCTCGGCTGCGAGGGACGGCGGTGCGTCTGCTGGGCCGGCGAAGCCGCAGCATTCGAGGAAGCCGGGGTTCTTTGATTCTTTGTGGCAGCTGGACATCAGTTATGAGAGGGGGAAGGCGAAGGAGTGATTGATGGTGGCGAGGAATGAAGTGCGGGTGTTTCACTTCTTCTTTGTGCTTTTGGATACTTTTGCTTTACTTTTTGCTTCACGATACCAACTCGCTCCTAAGGTGTGAGATTTTATCTTAGTGGGGGGCTTGCTCTTGGAGAGGTGAGGTGACTTGGGTACATTGAGAGAAGACGGATAAATGGTGAGATAAGTAGTAAATATCGTAAGCATAACTAATTCAAACGCTGGCATGAGTGGAATTTGCTCAGCGACAAGGCATAGAAAACAACGGAGGTTTCTTCTCCAAGGCTGTTCCTGAAAACTGTCGCACAGACATGGCTTCGTCTACGGGGAGATGACGAATATGTCCGTACGCAAATGTAACGTTTAGAAGAATAACAACATATCCGGACGTACGCTTCAGCTCCACACGCAGGAGGAGTGCAATATCCCTCGCGGGACACGCCTGGGAAGGGACGCAACCATCAGAGTCCGCTGACAGAAATATGAGGCCCACAGTACAACGCTTGCGAAGCACTTGCTCTCGACGGCACAGTAATAGCTGAAGCATCTAACATAGCAAAAGCTAGGCTACTGATGGTAGCCATCCGTTATGTCCCTTTGTCGAAGATTGGCGAGACGTGGCAGGGACCTTCAGTGAGTTGGCAAGAAAGGCATGCCACCGTTAGACCTCCAATTGGCCGCTTCCACCACCAGTCGGGCCGCAACGAAGTATTGCGACGCAGAGTTTGCCATGTGTTCCACTGCAGCCGATGGCCGAACGGACTGTTGACCGGAGAACCGTCACGAATGTGAGTGGCTGCCTTTCCATTTGAGCCGATGCGCCCAAGCTATCGCTTTCGAGCGTCCGTAGCCCACGCGGTCGTTCCTTAGGGGTACCGTATCAGGTGGACAGAGATCGCCAGTCTCGTCGGGGATTATGCGCTGGTTTCCGTTCTACGTTACGCGGCAGTTGCGTATTCGTAGCTCGATCAGCCCAATAGAGCGCCAATTTTGGGATAGTCAAACAAGAGCCTATCCTGTGCTTTTGCAGTAGCACCATTCGCGGGTGGGTGGCTTCTCTCCACCAATTACAATCCTCCACTCCATAATGTGATACTCCCCCGCCTTGATTTCTCGAACGAGTCCTATTTTATTTTATTTGGTCCTTTTTTTTTTTTTGGGTTGTAC